>CM074735.1:110647670-110968480 GCA_037367245.1 Phrynocephalus guinanensis
GAGTGGTGGCTGAGTTCTTGGCCCTGTGATTCAGACCCAATGACTGGCAGTATGTGGGAATGCGAAACTACACAAACGGCTCAGAAGAGGGAGTGACGAGGCACTTACGGAAGCCACAGAGGGGTGTGCGCCGTGAGTGATGGGGACAGGAACACCGACTCTCTGGAATCTGTTAATGCAGAAAAGGCATTTCAAACAGTTTCGTATTCCCACGTGCTGTTTAGTCATCAAGTCTGACTCGAACTTGGTAACTAATGGGGGTGTTGGTGGTCAGATGTCATCTTTGTGAGGAAAGGAGGGTCTTTTTTGTAAGAAGATGATATAAGCAGGTGTTCAGGAGAACGTCTCGTCGTGGAGTGTGTATTTGCTTGATTGACAAGGGGGAGAGGACAAGAGGGAATAATACAGTCCTCCCATGCATCCACATGAATGTAAAGAAATCTTGTCTGAATGAATGGGAGAATATGAGAAGAAAAAGCAAGTTCTTCAGTTCCTACTACAGAGAGACTGACTGACTGACTGACTTTGGGCCAAGTTGTTTGCAAACTGAGTGTGCCAATGATGCCCAGGGTCTACAGCTGTGGGAAAGTCTTTCAGGGTATCAATTGATGACAGGCAGATTTCATGAGGAACGGACCCAAGTTATCAAAATCCATGCACCATCCTGACTACAGAAGGTGACTCTAGTTTGGGAGGGTCTTGGCCCCTGAAATGGAAGAGAGAGGGGGGAGTACAGGGAGGAGTGAGACATTTATTTGGGAGATTAAGTCTTCAATTTTGTTGTGTATGCTTGAGGTGTGCCTACAGAGACAGTCAAGGTGGGGGTGGCGCAGAGGGAACATGTCGCCTTCTGAGAATCCTGTTTTGTGTCACCTGGGAGCAATGATTAACTATTGTATTTTCCCACTTTTTTGCCTTAGGTTGAATCTTGTGAGTTGCTGGGAATTCGGAAAGAGGCCCTGAGGAAGAAGGAAGCGGTGGGAGGTAGAGGCAAAATCCGAGAGGGATGGAAACCGAACTAGCACCGCCTTGCGTTGTTCAGCAGACTCACTGCCCACAAATGCAGGGTCCCGCTCCATCAGAGGTCTTTCCCCCACCTGTGCAGGTTTCCAAAAAGATACCACCGATCAAGCCTTGCTTTAAGAAGAAGCCACAAGTGCAGAAAAGATTGGATACGGAAGCGCTGCGCGCTTTGCGGCCCATCTTTACCAGTTTGCTTGGTGCGGGCAACTTGGATGGAATCTTTGTGCCCAGGGGACAGAGCCGTGGCCATAGTAACTTGTGCGAACCTGTTGTGAAAAAGAACCTGGCGGTGGCCGTTCCACACCCACAAGCGGGTAACAGTGTCCCAGTGCTGGTGTCGGGAGCCCCAGGTGTCCAGGGACAAATACCTGATAGCCATCCTGAGCAGGAGGCCCAGCCTGGTGAGCAGGGCTTCCCCTCTGTTACCTCTCCGAATGAGCCATTCCAGGACCAATCCTTGCATGCTGCCTCCAGTGATGCTGCTGCCTTTCTTTCATGCCCCGACAAGATACTTGAAAGCTACTCACCTACTGGCGCACTCCAGGATAACAACAGCAGCAGCAGCTGCCTAGTCCCGTGTAACACGAACCCAAGTGATGTGTTTGGAACTGTCCTTTTCCAGAACAAAAGCGAGGAGGCTTCGCTTGACCTTGTGTTTGAACTCTTGAACCAACTGCAGTATCACACTCACCAGAAGGATGGGATTGACATCTGTGTGGATTTCCTGCAAGGCATGTGCCTTTATGGAAGTGACTGCCCTAAACATCACACCGTCTTGCCCTATCATTGGCAGGTCAGGAGGACTGCGACCCAAATGTGGCAGAGCGTGACTACTGACTCACAGGAGCATCTAGAACGACTCTACTGCAATCCTGACAATGACAAGGTCAAAATAAGATACCGGTGAGTCATAAGCACATTGCTGTACTTCAGATGCAGTTAAACAAGTAGCATTGATGGTGGACATGAAGAGACCTCGGTGAATCTGAGAAGCTCATCATCATATTTTTTGTAGTTTCTTCTCTAGAATTTTTATTCTTTTCAGTGTCTGTTGTGTAAGGTCATTTAATAACTTCTCAGGTCACAAAAGATTCTCCTTTGTGCCGTTAAAGCGCCTGTGGGACCTCCAATGGCTTTGGCTTTTAAATTGCCATCTGAACTGAAGTCTGAGGCAATGTGTAGGTACAGGTTGGCCTAACCACTCCTCTAGTCACAGTTACTGTGTTGGCTTTTGTATAATATAATATAATACCTTTATTGTCAGTGTACAACATGTGCACAATGAAATTGGCTGAGTCTCCCTTTCCCACCCCCACCCCCACCACCATCCCACCCCCATCCCACTGGCAACCACTCAGTCTTATTGAGCCCTGTGTACTTGACACAGAATGCGCCAACCCACAGGTCAGTTCTTCTATACTTGTCCTGGGATTATTTCCCATTCAGCAGTCTGACAGCTGCCCAGTAAGGCTTGTTCAGCTCCTACCTAGGTTAAAGCCAGATGGCCAGTTGTCACTAAGTTTGTGCAGTCTTCTTCTTCTTTAGTATTCAAGGATATTACTAGGCTCATTCTCACTTGAACGAAGACATCTACTCAAGTACAGGGGGGCTTCTAAACCTTGATACATTGGAGTAAGTGTACTGAAGGTGAAAGTTTACAATCAGTGGGTCAATCAGCATAAGGTGATTAAGTAGAGTAAACGAAGTAGGAAAACGGTGGCCATGCTGGATGAGACTTGTGTTGTGTACAGCATCCTGTTTTCCATTAATCTATACAAAATATTACCTCTTGCCCTTCCAGTGTTTGCAGGCAGAACTGATTGCAAGGGTTGGAAACATCAGTTAGAACAAATATAATACACATACTTTGCAAAACTATAATACAGATCATGAAACACAAGACTCAAAAGCCAAGCTTAGGTAGACATCTGTGGAATAGTAATATGGTGAAATGAAGTCAAAGGAAACTTGTTGGAGCAAGAGAGTCCAAGGTTTTGGTGTGGTCTCTGAAGTCTGTTTATCTTATTTCAATCAGATGGCCTCTGGGAAACCCATAAACAGCCCATGGCACAATAGCCTTTTCTTGCTGTTGTTTCCAAATGAATGAATTTGAAGAGTGGTTGCAACACAAGTCTAAATAACAGGTCTGCCTGTTTTATTTTACAATGAAATGTTGATATGGCCCATGTGTTTTTCCTACTGATAAAAGACTGTGATTCTAGAAAGCTGTTTTTTAGTGGTGTAAGCTTGTAAACAGGACTCGATTTTCATACTAGCGCCTGACTAATCTAGAATAACTACATCATGTGATACCACTGCTAGAATGGATTATTAAGCTCTGGGCATTGGAATCAGCATAGAAAATGCTCACCATTCTTTTCAATACCGCTTGTTTATATGTTGGGATGACTGGGAGGAGCTGAGATGAACCCTGTGCATGCTTAACCTAGAAGCCTACATGTTTATTCTATTCATTCCAAAGTTGCCCAATTCATAAAGTATGTCCTCTTCTCTCTCCTCTGCATTTCTGATTGAGATTTAATGATCGGAGCAGACAACTCATATGAACATAAGAGCCATGCTAGATCAGACCAAAGGCCCATCTAGTCCAGCTTCCTGTATCTCACAGTGGCCCCACCAAATGTGTCCGGGAGCGCACGAGAGTAGATATCTGTCTCTCTGATACCACTCCCCTGCATCTGGCCCTTGAAGTAAACTGGTTTTAAGCCTGGAGATTACACATCTCCATCATGGTTTGTAACCTGTGATGGACTTTTCCTCCAGGAATTTGTCCAATCTCCTTTTGAAGGCATCCAGGCCAGATGTCATCACCACATCCTGTGGCAGGGAGTTCCACAGACTAACAACACGCTGGGCGAAAAAATATTTTCTTTTGTCTGTTCTTACTCTCCCAGCCCTCAATTTGAGAGTATGCCCCCTAGTTCTGGTATTTTATGAGAGGGAGAAGGGTGTCCTTCTATCCACTTTACTCATGCCCTGCATTATTTTGTATGTCTCAGTCATAACTCTTATGAATCCTTGAGGACTTTCAGGCAAGAGTTGGCTTGAGTTTCTTGCCGAGGTTGTCCCTTAATGCTGCAGAGATGAGCAAACGTTTCGGGTCCAGTTTTCCAACCTAGGTCCCACCATGGGTTGGAACCTCTAAAGCTGTTTGTAACACATTGTTTGTATCAGCAGCACGGGAGAAAATGTCAGCATAAGCAGTTACCCGTATCTCACAAAGCTGAAAAAAACAACACATGGGATTTCTGTTTTCCTAGCCAGGTGGCAAAGGGTGCCAAAAGAAGTAACTTGAAAATAAGCAAGTGTCTAATGACTGAGCTCCCATCTTCTCTTCTGCTGTTGTTGGCTCTGTTTCGAGATGGCACTGCTGCATGGTTTGATTACTGCGTTTGTTTTCTCCTCTTGTATCTTGAGGGCTCAATCCTTGCACAGAGCAGCTTGCTGGATTTGGGTTGGATGCCTGTAGGTAGGTGAGGATTTTAGCATCCTTCAAAAACCTATTTATTTAGCATTTTACATCTCTTTAGCATTCAGCAGTTGCTTGCAGCAGATACTGAAAGCAGAGTAGGGCTCATCCCGCTCAGGGCATCTTGTCATGTGAAGCAGCCACAGTCAAGAGTTTATGAGCCATCCTTTGGAATTCCCTATGGCACCACACGAGCCTGTTGGGCCAGACTGCTTGGATTTCCCGCTCCCTCCTGGGCACCTTGAAAATGACGGCTGCCCTAAATGATAGCTTGGGTCACTTGTGCTGCAAGCACTGCTCGGAATTCCAGATTCTGGAACATGCTGCTAATGCAAAAGAATGAAGGAAATCCTAATGTACTGGTGTTGATGAGAACTGGGCACACAGTGAGGTTGGGAAATTGCAGCAGTGAGGAGTTGGAAGACAACAGGTGGGGCAAGGGGGCATTTCTGATAGCAGGAACCAGCTGGAGGGTGACACGGTATTTCTCTTTGTGCCACTGGGGAAAACCCAAATGAACCTCAATCCAGGTTTGGGATTCTATCTGGGAAATCCACCAGTGAGCATAAAACAAGGGGGCAGGCAAGTCCCTTCAATTCTCTGGTGCCATGGCTTCAAACATGACAGTGCTAGTCCATCTAATTGGTTCAAATAGCATCTTTGCTTGCACCAGAAAGTTATTGTTCAGACCTTTCTGTTCGAAACCCTGAGTGGGAGGTGGAGGAAGAGATTTGAAACATGCACGTTCTATAATGATCTAAATATTCTTTCTAGCAAGTAAGCACCTGGTGCTAGTATTTCACATGAAAGTTCATTCTGCATTAAAGCAAGGCTGTTTCTGTTTTGTTTTGTTCTTGTATATAGATAGATTTGGCCCACTGTGGTTAGTGAATCAGACCATTGTTTCAGAAATTGCACTTAGTCATTTAATTCACTGCACGAAATTTTATGTCAGGAAAAGCATGAACACTACATATGGAAGGGTGCAGGTAGCCATGATGTTTTGTTATATATCTGTGTAGTAGAATTAGGGCTAAAGTTTAGGCACTGGGCATGAGAAAACAGTTCAATGCAGTTAAAAGAAATGATGAAATTAGAGGGTAAGCCCCTCTCAAATCAGTGTCACCCTCTGTTGTCCTGATGGGTAGGGAGTTTGATAGCAT
The DNA here is from genome assembly GCA_037367245.1 of Phrynocephalus guinanensis. Lineage (NCBI taxonomy): Eukaryota > Metazoa > Chordata > Lepidosauria > Squamata > Agamidae > Phrynocephalus > Phrynocephalus guinanensis. The sequence continues at coordinate 110,653,347 of CM074735.1, forward strand.
GGAGCCAGTCCTCATGAATTTTGCCTGTTCTTGATTGTTCCCCTCTAAGACTTTCCCTATGCTGTATAGACCACTGGTGGCGAACCTTTGGCACTCCAGATGTTTTGGACCACAACTCCCACAGTCCGTTATCATTGGCAATACAGGCTTGGAATTCTGGGGGTTGTGGTCCAAAACATCTGGAGTGCCGAAGGTTCACCACCACTGCTGTAGACCTTGGGCATCATTGGTTTACTCTGTTTGAAAAGACCTTGTCCCAAAGTCTTTTCCCCCAAAGAACCAGCCTACAATTTGACCAGTTGAGACAGTTATCCTTTCTAAGGATGTTATGTGTCACAAGTTGGCTGGTTTTGTCCCGCAGTCACGTGGAAACCTGAACCATTAGGACCAGTTCAAGTTTTTAAAGGTTGCCTATTTGTTGTGGCCACCCCAACCCTCATCTTTCCCGTTTGATGCTGTTGTCTCCTGGCAACTTGAGGCGGCTCGTGATGCCTTTGAACCTGGTTCCTATGAGCTGCTGGAGCTTGTTTTGTGAGTTCCCAGGTTCACGTGGTTACCACTCCAATTTGGCTCAAGCTGTTAATCCGTTTTGGCCAACCTAGCGCGTAGCCTAGCTGTGAAGCTTGTAGGCAACAACAAGATGTCTCAGCAGTTCCAAGTATTCAAGAAAGGGCAAGCCGGAGCCAGCCATGGGTCTTAATCAGCAGGGGGTTAGTTGTTTGTTTCTGCTTTGTTTTGAATACAACTTACATGGCACAACGCCCCTTCATTATGCTCTGTGTCCACAATATCATCATTGTTTGGTGCTTCAAGAAAGTTGGTGGTTCTGGGCTGTTGATTCAGCCAAGGCTGGAAGAACTAGGTGGCCTAACAATGGAGCATATATGAATTAATCTTCCCACCGCTGTTCCGTATGTTTTGAAACCATGTGTGCATTAATATTTGCTTGGGCCTTCCCGTTCCGCCTGTGAGTATAAAAGCGCATTCCTTCCCTTACCCTCAATCCTGGGACTGTATGTTTTGGGGAGTGCATATAGAGTCGTTGATACATTGAGTCCTGCTGAGATCATCATGCTCATACCTGGAACTTCCTGACCTCTTTCTGGTCTACCTGTACCATTGTCTCCTCAAGGTGTACAGGTAAGGTGCTGGAGGGCAATACAAGTCTCAGTGTGGCTTTGCAACCCACCTACCCAGCCATCCTGCATTGCCATGGTGGCTGACACATGGCTTCCCGTCCCTGGCTGCTATTTTAGCAGCACCAAATACATTTTCATTCTTCTCTACTGGGAAAGAAGATACATTACTTAGCCATTTCTCTGTATTGCTGGACTTTGGCTTGACTGCAGCATCTTGGAGGCTTCTGATCTGCTCTATTTGGTTGAACAGTTTGCGGCCTGAAGGAGCCTGTGAATTGATGGGCAGCAGTCATACTAATGAGGAGGTCAAGGACCCGCTATTTAAAAGCATGGCTGCTGAATTCTCATTTATTTATGTTTTCTCAACAGGACAAAATGCTTCAGTAAAGAATTGTAGAACTCGTGAAATTCCTTGCTTCCAGTCAAAAGCAAGACATTGGATGTTATCCAGGGTTTTAAGAACTATTGTATTGGGAAAAGTCTAGTACATATTGTTCCTCAGAGATCAGATCCTATTTCCCTGTCTAGCTTGAGAGATGAAATAGAGCACACCTGTGTTAATTCAAGAACAGTACTGCACTTCAATATAGCTTTGTTTCCCCCAGTCCCTCTGCCCTTTATCCGAAGTCTAAGGCACATGTTCAGCAGAAAGTATTGGAAAAGTTCCTAAGGTGAGAAAATAGACTGATCTGTAGGAGGTGGAAGATAATATTTTTGAATGTTCCTTCCATCAGAAAATGTCTGTACACCCTCTTTCTCTCTTTAGCTGAAACTGATACTTATACTGTCTTCCTTGCTTTCAGACACTAAAAGTCCTAAGCATTTCTGATATGAAGGATGTACTTTGTATTTATAGAACAATTGACTGTAAATCTGTTGGGGGCAGCAATTTGAAGTCTGCAAGTTGCATTTTCAGTACTTTCCCAGTATACCCCTGGATTGTGGAGTTTTGCCTAGCTAGCTTAATTGTAATCAGTATCAGGTCTTGGAAAAGTTGCTTACTTGGACTACAACTTCCAGAATCTTCCAACCGTCATTATTCTTGTTGCAATTGGGAGACTTTGGGCATGTAATCCAAAAGAGTAACTATTCATTTGAAGTTGGATGATATGGCTTTGACATATACAGTCCTCTGTGAGAGTTAAAAGGCATTTGTAGAAAAGGATTTGAGGGTGGCATTGAGGATAGTTGTCAACAGTATCCTATTTACCTCTGTTACTTTGCAGCAGATAGGAATGTGAAACTAGGTGTTACCTGGCTCCAGGTCTATGCCAGCCTGTTCCTTGTCTGAGTTTCAGTCTGATAGGCTATTGCATTTTACTTCTGTGTTTCTTAAAACACCAAGTGAGATGCCTGTGCCGTGGCTCTTAATCGTTATGGTTTTATGAAGATAAGACTGCAGCAGTTCTGTGTGTTCAATACAGATCTTTCCACAGGAAAAGTATCAGGAATCACAGTGTGGAAGAACAGTTGTACTTTCGATTTTGAATCCCAGAATTCCCCAGCGACATCCTGTCCTAACTCTCAGCATTATCTCTGCACTCAGGAAGCATGTGTGTTAACGGCAGTTATGTTACACTTTCTGGGACGGGAAATGCTTTAGGAGAAATGAAGGTGGAGTAGTAGAATGAAAGTTACAGTGGTGCAATGTAAGTCAGGGAAGTGCTGTTCATTGATCAGGAAAAACAGCCAGTGTATAAATTTGCATTTGCCTGCAATTTCTTTAGTCTCTCTCTGTGTACCAGTTGCAGAAGTAAGTTAGGCATCTCTTTGTCTCATGACCAAAGTGTGGAGAGGTTCTTGCTTTGGACTACAATTCCTCAAATCCTGCAAACAGTGCTCATTGTGGTTGCTTGCAGATTCTGGGTGCAGTGGACAAAAAGAGGCCTGATTCTGCTACAGTGATGCATTTCCTTGTCAGATATTCTGCACCGCAGTAGATGCCTCCTACTGTACTGTAGGTAGTTCCACAGAAAACTTAAGTACCATCCAGGTGGAACAAAAAGAAACAGCAACACCATGCCCGCCCCCAAAAAAACACTAAACATATTGATTTCTGGGATGTTTTCTATCTCCACAGGGATTCCAGTACAACAATTCTGGAGGTAGGGGAAATTTGCTTAACAGAATTGCCTATGGGGCGAATCCATACAACATAAACATGGTTGCAATTAGGGATTACTCTGTTTTCAGTGCATTCCTATGGGAAATGTGTATAAAGGAAAATTTGCTTAACATAATTTCATTTGGAACGAATTAATTCCTTTGTACAAGGTACCACTGTATATGAAAGGCTAAGAGTGGAGTTATTGGAGGTCGAGTCACATATTCCACGTTTCCTAAATGCACAGAGATTTCCAGCACACTCACCCAAAAGGGCCAGCCTGCTGATAGCCAGAGTACTGAACTTCTGTTTTTAGCATTTGAAGGGTGCCATAGGCTGGAGACAAATCTGCACACATCACCTTATAAGGCTTATTATATGAGTTATATACCGTCTTGATTGGGGTTTATGTTTCTTTCATATTGTGTTCACGGCCAAAAAAGGTTGAGAACAGCTGATGAATCAGGTTGCAGACTGGAAACCAAGAGACTAGGATTTCAGCCCCGCTGCCCCCTCCCTCCACTAGGAACACTCCCTGGGGATCATAATACCAGTGGCAACCACTTGCGTGAGCAGACCATTTGTTGGGCCCTCCTGGGGGTTGATTGCCTGAAGTTTATTGGTACCGCTTCCAAATGTGGTCTTTGGGCACCCTTACTGTATTAGGGTCACTGTTACTTGGATCCCACCTGACAATAAATAACATAACACATAAGTCTTAAAAGGTGCTAAAAGCTCCTAATTGCTTCACCCTGCAGATGGTTAGGTATGCTGTTTAGTGTCTGCGGCTGTCCTGGGAGCTGGAGCTAAGGTAACCCCCTCCCTTCTCCCCTGCCTTCTTTCATCCCATATCACATGGAAAGTTCACAGGCTGGCATTGCACCAGGTGGACCTTCTCTGCTCCTGATACACACATACATAGTTACTGTTGCTAGGCCACAAAAGGGTTAGGCGAAAAGGGAACAAAGGGCTTTGTCAGCCAGTTTCCAAGCATGATTAAGCAAGCCTCACTCTGCGTGTATGGGTCTTCTGCCTTTTCTTCCCCTCTGCAGTCTGTTTACTAGGTATGCACCTCTTAACCAGTGCTGATGAATGTACAGTCATTGAAGCTACAGTAGATGAGTTGTCAGACTATAAATAATAGGGCATGTTACCCTCCTGTATCCGAGTCAGGAGCATTTTGGCCAGAAGGCAATGCTTAATTTTGTATGTGCAGAATCATCAAATGCCTACAGACCGTCTTGGCTTATTTGTGATCTGTGTTTTTGTTTGCAAAGCATTAATGTGTATCCATTTCCCATGCACACGCTTATTTTGACATGCTAGAGTTGCCTGTTGAAGCCTCACATACCTCATCCTTGCAAAGAACAAGAAATTGCAACATTTTTCTTCTTTACATGTTTGAGAGCTATTTTCTGGCACTGTTGACAAATATACTGTAATTGTGTTAGTGAAAACTATTTGGGCCAAAATTGTGAAGTTACACAAAACTATGATGGGTGCTACTTTGTTGCATGCATTCTTATGATTTGTAAGACTTGCTGGGCTGGTTGTGGTTTATCTTTTTGTGTTTGCTTGTTATAAGTGTACACGTGTATTTGTGTGCTTTGCTTTTTAGAGAGAAATGCATTAGCTTTGTTCAACTTGTAGAGAGTTTGTAAGGGAAGGAATATCTCCTAATCTTGTAGTTGTGTTGGAGGCATGAAATGTGGCAGGATGTAAAAATTCCTCTTTGATACGTCTCATCTGGTTGAGATACCTGAGATTAAAAGTGTGGAATTTAGGGAGAATTCTTAACATCTGGAGTATTCTTGTCTAATGAAGTGATTCTTAGGCTTTGCATCTACACGTGCTTTGGACTTCATCTTCCACAATTCCCAGTTATGGACTGTGATGGTCGGAGTTTCCAGGAGTTGAAGTCTGTAACAGGCTGGAGGACTGGTGTGTGTGTGTGTGTGTGTGTGTGTGTGTGTGTGTGTGTGTGTGTGTGTGTGTGTGTGTGTGTGTGTGTGTGTGTGTGTGTGTGTGTGTGTGTGTGTGTGTGTAAAGGTTTGAGAAACCTTGGTTCATTTGTAAAACCTTATCATTACAGAAGGGTATGTTGTGGCTGACTCTCTTCCACGTGACTCCCTGCATCTGCCTCACAAGGGAAGTGTGTTGCGTCAAAGTCAGCGACAAAATATTTACTTTAACAAAAAAAAAGTCATCACTTTAACAATGCGAGCAGGTATCAGGTGGCTAAATGTCTGTGTCATTTTTAAAAATCAACATCAACTTGTAGGACTCCATGGCATCCAGCCAGTTCTTGCTCTTTTGTTTCCAAGATAATTCCCCCATCACCCCTCACTCAGCCCATGCAGATTGTACCTATGCTCATTTTAACATCAGTTGGACTCATAACACCCTATTTTCCACAAACTAGGAGCTCTTTTCTGGAAGTTGAGTCATGGCAACTGGACTTCTTTTCCTGAGATATTAAAACGTTTTGCTGCTCATCCAAACAGCATCATCAGTCAGAGGAAAGCTGGTTGCGACTCCTCCATTTTATAGTTCACAGACAAGCTAGGAGCTGCATGATAACTTATAGTAAGGGCAAATTCTGTACATTTGAATTTCATTTTTCTAAGACGACAGTCTGTAAATTTTACAACATCTCTTCGAGCTGGGATAGCAGCATAGTAATGAAGGCTCTGTTGAGGTTGGCTTGGCCAAGATTTCTGGTGGGAACTGGTGGGAGGATGTTTCACACTTTGTTGTGCCTTGCATCGTTTGTACAGCTGTATGCAGAATCTGTATCTGTAGCAAAGCAAAGAGTTCTGCATATATACCACCCCATAGCGCTTAAACCACTCTCTGGGCATCTTACAAATTAAATTATGCAGGCTACACACACACACACCTGCGCATGAGCTGCCCATTTTACCAATCTTGGAAGGATAGAAGGCTGAGTCAACCGTGACCCTGCTACCTGGGATTGAACCCCAGGTCGTGAGCACAGTTATAGCTGCAGTACAGGCATTTAACTACTGTGCCACGAGGCTGAAGCTGTGTGTCTGTGTTGCAGGCAGTTCATGTTAACTGAAGGACCGGCTGTTTTGGAAATGCTACTTTTTTGGCCTCCAATTGCCATGGTCACCGACCATGCTGCCTGGAGATTCTTCCATAAAGGTAACTTTTCCAAGTGCTGTTCTCAGCTGGGAAGCACATAGCCGGGGGAGTTAAAATGACAAATTGCTGAAAGTTTACAAAGATCACACCAACTAAACTGAGCTCTTAGAAGTGTTTGAGTTTGAGCTCTTCTCCTGCAGAGAGAATTCCACGCTGGCAAGGGAGAGTTACAGTGCATGCCTTTTCTTCATGCCAGATTTCTGTCAAGTCACAGATATTGTGGCCATGTGGGTGTTCTTGCTTGAGTTCGTGATGGTAGCGAAGCTTGAGGAAGGACGTTGTCTGTGAAGTACAATGAGGAGGGCTTCACAAGCCTAACCAAACTGGCTATTTAAAGTAGGGACTGCTGTCTTTATGTCAACGAATCATTCCAGACCTCTTGGAGATAGGGTGTGTAGATAGATACACTGATTGCCTATTGCTTCTTCACATAAAAAAGGCTAGTCCGCTCACAGTGTTCAGAATTCATGCAGGATGGCTCATCAGAGATTTAGCAGGTTTTGTGCCTTGTGAGGATTTGTCTGTCCCTTTAAACCTAGTTTCGTTTGTAGAAAGAATTCTAATCAAAATAGTTGGATATTGGGTAGCCTCCAAAACCTGTGCATCATTACAGAGTGCTTAAGTTAAATGAATTGTGGCACAGGATGTACTGATGGCTGCCAACATGAAGGCCTTATAAAAAGTGGTAGGGAAAAATAACAGAGTATAATGCTACTTCTAGTCAGGATGGCTCTAGAATGATCATCCTCAATATTGGAGGCAATATGCCTTTGTGTATTGATTGTCAGAAAACGTAAGAAAGGAGAAGTTGCACTTAGATCCTGTCATGGATATCTTTCCATGGACAACTTCTACTGGACATATAAGCCTACAGAATGTTGGACTAAATTAAGCTTTAATCTGATCCAACCTGACTCTACTTATGTCTTCTTTAAACAAGGCTTGCTAGAAGTTAAAAGGTTGGCTTTTTGTGGCCCCATGAAATTTGGGCGAATTCTGAAAATTTGTTTGCTAGCAAGAAAAACTTAAGTTTACTATGCTTTAAAATGAAAAAAATGCTATCTTTGAAAGAATAGTAGTTGCATTTTTTGAAGTTTCTTATTTGATTGTATAAGTCTGTTGATTACTTTAGAAACTGGCATGTAAGAATTCTGCTTCCTTACTTTTGCCGTTTGTACACCCTGTAGTTAGCATTCTAGATTCCATCAGGTGCAGTGAAGCAGAGCTATTTTTCTGCATGATAGTTCCCCAGATTTTGGGAGTTCTCCCCCCAAAATGATGTGTCCAAACTTTGCAAATGAAAAGTCTACAGGAAATGCAATGGTTAATGTTTCTGTTGGCTTCATATTTTATTACTACAGCTGTGCTGTCATCCCCTGTTTATTGGCCTATGTTCAGTGATGCCTAGTGGGTTTCAGATGAATTATAATACTTGGCACGGTCCATATTTTGGCTTGGTGAATAGTCTAGCTTTATGAAAAGTGTTATCCACATTATTTTGAAGGAGGTTTCCTAACTTTGCTTTAATTCTCCTCTTGCAATATGCATCAGACTTTTATAAAGAACAACCCACTTAATGCTACTCTGAATTTGGTGCTGTTGACTGAACATAAAATAAAAATAAACAAATCCCTTACAACTATTTTTTATTCCTCACAGTTTACTCGGCCCTGCAATTGTTATCCTAAAATTTTGTGGGTTGCATATGTAAGAGCATATCTATGAGGTTTGTCCATGAATCGTTGCACTTCAAGCTCTTTTGGTGAGCTTATCTTTTTGGAATATTGCAGGTTTCTCTTCCAGGAAGACCTCTGTAACTTATGATGGTGATAGTTCTGGAAACCATAAAGTAGAAACCAGCAAATTTTCAAAATCCTTCCTACACCTATGCCTGTGATATTTGGCAGGAACTTCAGTACAGTTCTTTCATTTTTTAAAAAAAATATATTGGCCAAGTAGAAAACATGGCACTTGGGACATCATTAAGAGAAGTTCTGATTCAGCTTTTGATCAGAGTGGACAAACTCCAAAATCTCTGAGCCAAAACAGGTTGCATTCCTAATTGCCACAGCAAGGATCTTATGACTGATGTAGGAAATATACTTGGTCCCTTTGACTTAATTGTAGACATATGAAACAGTAATCAGAACTCTTGAGGAATGGAATTGTACAAGTGCACCCAGAGGCATCACCACATTCACTTTAGTAAGTGGATGGGCAAGATCTGAAGAATGGAGGACAAATTCAAGCCCCCTTTCCTACCTACCACCCAGCAGAGCTGTGCCAGGACCAAAAATGGCGAAAAGAAAATGGCTCAAAGAATGTGACATAATAACTTATTTGAGTATTATGATATTCAGACTCTTAAATGGAAGCCTAACTTTAACTCTACTTGGCAGTGAAGGGCAATGCACTTCCTGTAGCAATTAACTATTTAACTCCCTTCCAGCCTATTATACTTGACAGGATCTTTAGGAGGTTAAAATGCAGGAGGAAGAACAACACATGTCTCCCCAAGGCCAGTTTGCAACAATAGAAAGTTGTTGTCTCTGGCCATGTTGGCTGGGGAAATCTGGCCATTTCAGTCCCAAGGGGTGGGGGAGAGAGAGTGAGGAGAGAGGAATGACCTGTCATTAAAAATGAGTATTCCCTTGCATGCTGTACCCCGAATAGAGAAGAAGAACAGGAATTGTCAGCAATCAGATAATATAACACAGATTCTGTTGGAGTGCAGTCCCACGTGCAAAAACAGCCACTGTCCAAAGTCTGGCATGCAAGAGCAAGCGAAGCGTCCATCCCCCCCCCCCTTGCTTCTTCCCCCAGTAGAAGAGGATATGCCAGCCATTTACCAGCTAGCTCCTGAGAATACCAGCTGGCTCCTTCTTCCTTTGGCTTCCTGCTCTTGCCCCACCCCAACGTACCCCTTTATTTATTAATTTATTACTCAAATATAAGCCTAGTTTTTCAGCCCTAATTTTGGGCTGAAAAAAGGGGCCCTCGGCTTATATTCGGGTCAATACTTTTAGCCACTGAGGCAAGTGCTTTGGTCGGTGGCTAAAAGTCATTTTAAACATTGTGTGCTGCTTCTCATGACCCCCCTCTGCATCACAGGGGAGCGGCGCGTGATGTTTAAAATGACTTTTAACCACTCACCCAAGCACTTGCATCAGTGGCTAAAAGTCATTTTAAACATCACACACCACTCCCCCAGCTCACAAAGGAGGAGCTGCCAGGCCCTGCTGCATTTCCCACCCTAGACTTATACTCGAGTCAATATGTTTCCCCAGTTTTTGGAGGTTAAATTGGGGGCCTCGACTTATACTCGGGTCGACTTATACTTGAGTATATACGGTATTTATTTATTTATTTTATTTTATTTATTTTTAGACTGCACCAACTTTCCCACAGGAACTCTAGGCAGATAACCATTTCCCTACCCCTAAACCAAATTTTATCTTTTCAAAGCCCCCCCTTTCAAATTCCCAGAATTCCTACCAACATACTTCATATGTTCACAGTCCTTTTTAAAACACAATCATCTAATTTTACACTTTCTTGGTGTAACGTACATGTTCATTTTGATTTTCCTCTAAAGAGGCACCTCTTCAGAATGTCTTGTTAATACTGGATAGAGTACCTAGAGTAGTTTTGTGCAGAGTTTATCTTCCTTTTTGTTTCTAATTTATCCAGCCCATGGTGGGAGTCAGGTGTCTCTTGCCTCCAGGGGTTGCACCCTGCATTTTAGATCCTGAGTTCAGCAGGTCCTTGAACCTCCAAGGAAATTGTCACTGGGCATAGCAAAAACATACGTGTGAAGGGGCATGTGCCGTGGGCATTTTATCTTTTCCTAATTCAGGACAAAACTGGTATGAGACTGTGGTTCACCAATCAGGTGATGTCTGGCGTGCAATCTCAAGTGACCTGATACAGCTTGTATTTCTCAACACTTGAAATTGCACTGGAAATATGTTGAGAATGCTTTTTTCCCCCGTCAAAAGCATGCTGAAGCTATGTTTTGTTCCTAAATACTCAGACAGTTGAGTACTCAGTACTCAAAACTCTTTGGAAACTCTTCAAATAGCGTGCAAGAAGTTGCATGTTTAAAAGAAAAGGTGGGGGGGAGGGAGAGGGAAGGTTTATCTAGCAATGGAAAAACAAATCCACTGTGGCTTAAATTTTGTAATGGGCAGAAATCAGCAGTCTTGTTTGAATTGTAACAGGGTCTTCCTCTTCCTAGACTGACAGATAAGTTGCTATAACAGCCGAGTTGTCAGCAGATAATTTATCTGAGTGCATGGTTTGGATACACTCACACTGTAGCTGCATTTTGCAAGAGATTAGATTTTGCACATAAGAATAAAATGAAATACATTCTTTGGCAACTGAATTAAGTCACTTCAATCAAGTGTTCTGCAATAGGCATTTGCTTCCTGGGAATAAATACATAAAGTGGTTCTGGATAGCATATTGATGTGTTCTAGATAATGTCGGATCACACAACAGTGTGTGTTAGCCAGGGATGACCAAGCAAGTAGGAGCTTTTATTGCGTGTGATTATTGCTAAGTTGCTGCATAAAGAGTGGGCCAAGAGACATGGCCCTGTTTTCCCAGTTTTCTTGACCAAACTTCCAGCTCCTTATTTACGGTGTTGAGAGCGATAGCTGCAGTGGCCCAGAAGACAACTGTGGCGCAGAAGACTCTGGAGTATATCCTCTGCTCTGTTTGTTGCACAAGAGAATATCGGCCGTGTAACTCGTGCTGTCTTTCCCCCACAAACGATAATATCACAAATATATGCCAGTCTTTGGCCGTTGTAAAAAGAAGGTGGCTGCGGGGAATGTGCACACCTGGCTCTTATCAGATCCGAGTGCAAACGACGTGCCGTTTGCTCCAGTTGATAAGTCAAGCAAGCACGACAGCCCTTTTGTGACTCATCAGGATTTCTACATGATTGCAGGGCAAGAAGGAGGGTGGAGAGTCAAGTAAATGAGGAATGAGAATCAGTAAGGAAGTGAGTCTGCTGTTCTACTGCTGTTCTTTTTGGTATGTTATCACCAAAGGACAGAGAACGCATTTATTAGAGGGAGCCTGTAATTAGAGCTGAAAGCACATTAATATTGCAGAGAAGTGATTGAAGCTATCTCTAACATCTCTTTTGATTTCAGGAATAAAAGGTTCTGTTGTCAGTCCTGAGGGCAGGCATAACATGGAAAGTTTTAGAGGCAGGTTTTTTTCCCCTGCACAGCCCTGACAGCATTTTATTCTTCGCGATAGCCTCATTGGCTGGTAGTTAGGCCAGTGCTTGGCTTTCCCTCAGTACCTCAAACCAGTTCCCGGGTGAAAGGAAACACTATGGTTAAGCATCTGAAAGCAATAAACATATATAATTATAAAAGTGTAAAAATAGCTGCCATGGCATGTGGAAAATAGGATCAAAGGGTTGGGGAGGTAACTCTGTCTTGTCTCCTTCTGTTTCTGTTTCTGCCAAATACACCGACACACACTTGGATCCTGAGAATACCTCTTTTGTGTGCCTGTGTGCATGTACACCTCCAGGGGAAGGAGTGATTTTCTGTAGTTGCAACCTTCCTGCATATGTAGAAACAGGCAGCCCTGCCCCTGCACTTGACCTATGTGATAATTAATTGCTTTTAAGACACTTACGGTCTTGCTAGTTTGTTGCCAACTCTGCTAAAAGCATTTGTTGAATTTGATACTGCTGACCATGTTCTAATGTCCATCTGGGTCTTGAGTGATTGGGAAAACTGAATTATCTCTTCTGTTTTTTCCCCCCTCAGGGGTCATGAATATTTGGTAGACTTGAACGCTTTGACGTTTTACGATACAACTGAATTTGACCAGTTAAGAAGGCTGTCAACACCTTTATGTACAAGTGCCAACTCCAACTACTACACCGTTTGGAAATATTTCTGCAGGGATCACTTTGGCTGGAGGGAATATTCAGAGGTATTTTCCCCTTCTTTGTGGACTAGTGCTTGTGGAGCTTGGGCGTTAATAATTCCCTGCCTTGTCATTAGGGCCACTTTGTGGTCTTCATCTGTTAATTGGTTTGCTGAATCTTGCAAGATGAAAAGAATAAGTGAGGAGGCCTAAGAGGTATATACACTGAAAAAGTGCTGTTTAAAAGCCAGCAAGTTCTTTAATAAATAGCAAATGCATGAAGTGATTGTGTGTTCTCTTCATCCTTGTCCGTAACAAAATCAATACAATGACAACTGTAGATGTATAGCAGAGGCTTTCAATCCAAGATCTGGCAGATGAACTCAAATTGATTTAAAAACACCATACTGATGTAGCTCCTTGCATATCACATAGCTCTGTGGCACAGTGGTTAAGCTGCAATACTGCAGTCAAGACTCTGCTCACAACCCGAGTTTGATCCCAATGGGCTCAGGTAGCCAGCTCAAGGTTGACTCAACTTTCCATCCTTCCGAGGTCGGTAAATTGAGTACCCAGCTTGCTTGGGACAGGGCAGGGCATGGGAGCAGTTGTGTTGCTTTCATCATTAAATTGTAAAGCAGCCAGAGGTGCTTTATTTATTATTTATAAATAATATTTATAAAATTATAAACAAAGTTATAAATAATAGCTTTAAGCACTATGGGACGCTATATAAGCAGTGCACTTTGCTTTGCGTTATTTCTATCCATTTTCTCTTTTTGCTTTGCCTATTGCATTTCTGCCTTCAAGCTTCCGCTTGTTCCTTTTCCTGCTCTCCTGTTCTGCTATTCTTGACACTAGGCCTTCTCAGCTCTTCGCTGTTTGCTTTCTTAGATCCTCTTTTTCTAGATTCTTCAGTCTGTCCCTGTTTAAAATTAGTGTGGCTCAACCATTTACCGCAAGACACTTCACGATGATCATTCCTAAATTCCTTGAGACAATGCATGATAAATGAAGGGATTACAAACTAAAAGCTTGAGTTTTGGGACCTTTGCACCATCATTCTTTGATAGTTGTTTAAGAAAAAAACAGTGCTAAGCATCTACTTTTTGTGAATGATCTAAATGCCTCTGTAATCAGTCAAGCTCCTTAAAAGGTCCCTACATTCAGAAATGTAAAACTAGAACATCTTCTTAAGTTAATCAGGTTTTCTTATTCCTGAGGACATTTATTTGAGGAGGTAAGAATTGTGAATCAGATTCTTGCAAGATTAAATAAAACAATATGCATATTTATTTATTCAATAGTATATCATTTTTAATTAGCATCGATATCTGGAAAAAAGGGTTGATGATAATTCTATGGCAGCATTGATGAACTATGTTGTGCTTTTGTCCCTTTTTTATAACAGCCTGTTGTACGATTGATAGAAGAAGCCAACTGCCGAGGGCTGGCAGAGGTTCGGTTTGTTACATGGCACAACCGCTACATCTTGAATATTAAAGATGGCTTCCAGCAAAATGCGTGTGTTCGACGAGAAATCAAGAAGAGACCTCTTTTCCGCTCCTCTGTGATCCTCATGCCATACTTGCAGTAAGTAAGGAGGCCTTCTGGGTGTCATGGAAGTTCTTAATAACATTTACGGGGCTAACACCAATCTTCTTCCTCAAGATGAAGAACTATGTTCATACAAGTTAGTTGTGTGACTTAATTCGACTTAAATATAGTTGTTGAATTAGAACTGCTGTTTGTGGTCTAGGCACATGTTGAATAATGATGCTTTAAATAGATTCTTATCCACATCCTTAATATCCACATTAACACTGATTGCTTCTTCTTTCCGCTATAGGACTCTGGGTGGCAGCCCTATGATAATACCAATAGCTGAGTCCATCTCTTCCCACGTTGTATCCTCAACTGCTGTTACCTCTGCAAACTTCTATCCTGAAACTTGGATTAGCATGGATCCATCTCAGGACTTTGTTCAAGTGCCTGTTTCAAAGGAAGACAAAAGCTACAGAACCATTTATAATCTTTTTCATAAGACTGTGCCAGAGACCAAATACAGAATTTCCAAAATATTGCGAGTGCAGAACCAGTTTCTGTGGGAAAAATACAAGAGGTGAGCCAACAATTTAGATTAGCTCATTAGTTGCCCCCTTTTGGGAGGGGAGGGTTGATGGGGCCCAGCTGGAAAATATTTTATTACTAGTAACAATGGTTACAGAGTAGGAGAGCCTTTTAAACATAGTTGGCTGTTGCACCAAGTTGTATATGTGATCTGCAGAACCATTAGTTTGAAAATGATGAATCTTTAACTCACTGGGTAGACATGCAAGAGAGAAACTGGCACTAAAAGAAGAAGTGTCTGTGTTAACCCCCACCCTCCCCCATTTGGCACTCACCAGATAAACTTCCCATTAATACAGCTGTTAATAGAAAAAAAAAGTTCCTCATCCTTTTCTAAACTTTCCAGAGAACTGTTGTATGACAAGTTATTTCTTGAGGAGGTTCAGAGCAATTCCAGACTCGAGGGAATCCATTAACTAAAATCTGTGGTGAAGTCTTGCTCTTAAGTGGCAGTGAGCCACTATAAAATATTTTGTGCTTGTGTATATAAAATATGTTGTGTTTGTTATTTCTTTCCAGAAAAAAGGAATACATGTCTAAAAAAATGACAGGACTTGACAGAATAATGAACGAAAGGCATTTGTTCCATGGGACATCCCAGGATGTGGTTGACGGTATTTGCAAGCACAACTTTGACCCTCGGGTATGTGGGAAGCATGCCACCATGTTTGGGCAAGGCAGTTACTTTGCCCGGAAAGCGAGCTACTCACACAACTTCTCCAAGCGGTCGCCCAAAGGGATTCATTACATGTTTCTGGCAAAGGTCCTGACGGGAAGATACACCGTCGGCAATCACACAATGAGGAGGCCTCCGCCTGTCAACCCTGCCAGCATCACCAGTGACCTGTATGATTCTTGTGTGGACAACTTTTTTGAGCCTCAGATCTTTGTCATTTTTAATGATGACCAGAGCTATCCCTATTTTGTTATCCAGTATGAAGAAGTTAGTAACACTGTTGTGATCTGAAATATATATATATTTCATGTTGATAAGTTATTGTTGTAACAAACTTTAACCTAGTATTTGTAGAATGGACCCCTTTTGTTGGGGAGAGGAGAGGAACGCTGTGGCGGAGCTTTTAATAGATAAAGGTTTGAGCAGGGATAGGGTGGGGGGAAATAAACATTTTTAAAAAAACTCTTGACAAGACCAATTGTGCACTTGCTCTTTTCCGTGCAAACTGTAAATATTTTTCCATTGTTTATAGTCGAGATTTAAAAAAAAAACCTGTGCCTTTTGTTATAAACACTATTTATGTTAGTAAACTTAATGTTTTAAGAAAAAAGTAGCCATGTTGTCTAATGCTGTCCTCAGTGTAATTTGGTTTGACGGAACGCCAGTGTTGACACCTTCTTAGGAGCTGGTGCTCCTGTGCTTTGAGTAGCAGCTTGATCTATACCTCCTGCAATACAGAATTGTGCCCTGCTGTTTCTAAGTGAATAAATCTGTGGTTTTAAGGCAGAGGAACAGCCCCAACTGCTGCTATATTCTGAGCAGGTGGCAGTCTCAAGTGTTGGGTTTGGAGAGCACATGCCAGTATTCGCTTCCTTGAAGTCCGGCTGTCACTCCTTTTAATCTACCTCTTCCTGAGATACAGACTTTTCAAATCTGAATGGAGTTGTGCCCGCAGGAGTGGCCATAACACTTGCCATAGATGACACTCTGCTGGCAGCTTTTCAACCAGCTTGTCCTAGTGTTATTTGTTCCTATTGTATACTAAAAGGAGGAGAACATTGTTCCTGTGTTCTCTGGTTATTATATAAGCACAGATAGCAGAAAAGGGAAGTAACTAATTTTCTGAACCTTACTTTCCTTTGTGTATGCTGCTGATAACAGAATGCAGTATTAGATTTGTGTGAACAGTACAGCTGATGTAAAGATAGCAGAAGCCCAGGAGACAAAATACATGATGTGTTTATACTGGAGTGTGTTATTTTTCTAATTGCCCCAAAACTTCTAAGTTGTTGAATGAAGTTCTACAAAAGCATGTGTTGGACTTAAAAGCCCCATTTCAGATAAGTGGGAGAGTTGTTCATGAGCGGCAGAACCTTTAAAGGAGGTGAAAGTTGGGAAAAAATAATTCAGAGGAACATTTCATTGCATCTTAAGGGGAGTAATTGCTAACAATGTTTCATGAATAGTACCAGAACTTGGAAAGTGACTTTCACTTTCAAAATGAAAGTAGTTGCTAATGATAGGGTCAACGCCCTGCCAAATTAAACACTATACAGTGGTACCTTGTATAAAGGAATTAATTCGTTCCAAATGAAATTATGTTAAGCAAATTTTCCTTTATACGAATTCCCATAGAAATGCATTGAAAACGGAGTAATCCCATTTTTATGTTGTACAGATTCTCCCCATAGGAGATTATGTTAAGCAAATTTCCCTTATCTCCTGAATATTTTATGTTGTACAAATTTTATGTTATACAAGCTGTTTGTTATACAAGGGTCCACTGTAGTTAGGTTTTGAAAAAGAATTAAGTCTCTACATTCCCATTCCTCAAAAGCAAGTAAACAGGGGCTGTTTTCCTTACTTTAGAAATCTTTGAATGCTTTTCTGTGACAGAAAAGAGACTCTATTCCTGTTTGTTTCATAGTGGCCTCTACACACACACACACACACACACACACACACACACACACACACACACACACACACACACACATGCAGCATAAAGCAGTACTTGAACCAGATCTTCTTCCATCATTTAGTGAGCCTACTCCTACAAAGCTATTAAAATAACAAAACATTAAAGTTATACTATCGATGGATTAAAGATACACCTCATTGAGTTACTGTATTATTATAATATAACTTAGTCATACAGTATATTCATTATTACAGAAATAATTGCAAGTAACTATAAATAGTTACTTCAGATTTACAAACATTTCATGGTCAGCAGTAGCAATCTAGCCTGACTCATTGAGGTTGCTGTGAAGCTACCATGGCTGTGCATAAGACCCATGTACATCACCCTGGGTTTCCTGAAGCACTCAAACATAGCACTATGTGTCATGTTCATTGTCCCAACACCTGCATACTTACAAAAGAGAATGGGAAATTAATGCTGTAAATCATTGCCACACCAATTTTCTTCTTAAGTCTATCTTCATCCATTGCTGCCTTGCTTGCTATCAAGTCCAACCAAGCATAGGAGCCATCACTGTTGCTTTTCATTATCTCTTAGGACATTAGTTCCCAACCTTGAGTCCCCAGGTGTTCTTGGACTACATTTCCCAGAGGTCTTGGCCAGCACAGCTAGTAGCAAAGGCTTCTGGGAATTTTAGTTCAAGAACATCTGGGAACCCAAGATTGGGTGGCAGTGTCTTACGATTTGTTAAAACACTGTCAGCTTCATTGTACAACTAAGCCACACTACCTGTGCTTGAATTATGAGTAGGAATTAGGGTGGAGGTTAGGATGGTATATTCACATTTCTATGAGGCTTTTGCGCAACAATCCTTCAGATCAACTATATTACACATCTTGCTCAACAGACCTGTTTACCACCAAAGGAAACCACACACATGGGAGGGACCTCTTCCCCATTTCCAGGTCAACACCACCCCTTCCCCTGAGTTTTTGGGGGTCAAAATCTGAGATGAGAGGGGCATGTGATATCAGAAACTAAAAAAATATATAATCAAAATTATCTTGAGGACAGGACAGAGGCGGATTAAATTGTCAAGAGCAGATCAGCAGTGGTGAATCAGTAACCAGGGAAAGCCATTAAACTCAGGGGGAGGGGTGGTGTTTTGGGGGGGAGGGTAAAATGCCCACAGAAATGTGAAATACCACTATTTTAAATGGTGAAGTCTTTGGCTGTGTTTTTGAAGACCTGCAGCATGGGAGCCTGGCAGATCTCATGGGGGGAGCTGGTTCCATAAGCAAGGTGCCACCAGGGGAAAGCCTGATTCCTAGTAGCTGCTTTATGGACTTCCTTCAGTGGTGGCACCTTCAGATGACCTGCTTGAGAAGAGTGACCTGGATGGGCCATATTCTGAGGTAGAAGCCTTTCTGACAGATACACATTTCTACAAGCAAGCAGCAGAGTTTGCAGGATTTATCAGTCTCATCCTCTCTTGAGGCACAACCCTGTGAGAGCGGAGCCACGTGCTTCAGTTGATCATACACCTCGGCACACAGCAAAGCTGGCCCCAGATATTTTCTGGAACATCAAAAGGCATTCTCCACACACTCATGATACACAGAATCTCAAGGCAGCCATGTGATTTATCGGCAGATAAAATAAAGCAACCCAACCATCATATATAGATGCAGGTTCCTCCCCTTCCTGACAAAGAAACGTACAGTGGCCAACATCCTTTTGCTGATTTATATTTGCACAACATAAATTGTACAAGTGTTGATTGGTCCTGGTGCTCATTAATGCAAGGTAGATACGGAAAAACCTTTCCCTATCGCACAACACTAGAACTAGGGGGCACTCCATGAAACTTTGGGGTGCTAGATCTCAAAGTACTTTTTCACCCAGAGGATCACTGGTCTATGGAACTCCCTGCCAGAAGAAGTGGTGACCGCTGTCAGCCTTGACAGCTTTAAGAAAGGATTGGACAAGTTCATGGAGAACAAAGGTATCAACGGCTATCATTATGGATACGTAAGGACAACCTCTGGGTTGGAGAGATAGGCAGGATATCTCTCTGCCATTTGCAGGGAATCATAATCAGGTGTAGACATCTGCTTGGGAATACCCTGAAGCAAATGGTGAGCCACTGTGTGAGACAGAATGCTGGACTGGATGGGCTGTGGCCTGTTCCAGCAAGCCTGTTCTTATGAGGTGCTGATTGCACCAGCTCAGGCATGTGCTCAGGAATGCAACCCATATTCTATGACCAAGCAGCAGTTTGCTGCCAGGGCTTATTGCAGTTTTCCTTCGGCAAGCATAAATTAGCAAAAGGATCGTGGGCAATTAGAGTACAATAACAGCAACTCCCACCCCTTTAGGACACCCAAAACCTGATGGCAGAGGCTGCCACCTCATTGCCTCACAGTAAAGCTGGCTCCGACTCACAGAGAATGCATAATATTTTCCAGCCCAGCAAGTCCCTTTCACTCTGGATGGACTGGGAACTGTACTAGCAAGCTGCATTACCAAAGGACAAAGAAATTGACACAGGAAAGGCAAGGGTCAAACAAAAAGACATCATGGGAATGCATCACAGGGCTCTCTGATACTGATGTCAAACCTCCCCTGATCTGGTCACTTAACTATTCTGCTGGTAATGGTCGCTTTAAATCACCATAGGAATGAATATGTTTTCTTCAATAATCTTCCCTTATTAACTCCCTTCCTCTTTTGCTGCTACCAACCTTGAGCTTTCTCTAGACCTTACAGCATCCTCCCTGCAGCCAGCTTTCAGGTTTCGAACTGGTCAAACGTTTGTTGAATGGAATAAACATGGTTTTCTTACAATAACAGTGTTAAAAAGACAGTTTATCCCCCCCCCCTTTTGGGCTTTTAAAAACAATTCATCACAACCCTTGACTCATTTTATGGCACAGCCACCTCTCCAGATCTCTCAGACTGCTCTCTCTGATTTCTCTTGTCAGACCCCACAATCCAGGAACACCCTCTCTCCATCTCAACAGCACTCTGCTACTCCCTAGATTTCTGGCAAGCAAGCAGAGCTATTCATAGGGATCCATAGGATCCCTTCCCAACCTGGATGATGATCATGGTGAAATAATAGCATCCCATGCTCCTCCCTCAACCCATCCCACCACATAACAAATCACCAACGATATATTTAAACAATAACCAGGTATAACAGAATGCATTACACTTTCATTTTATAAAAATATGCATTTGGCTCTTCTTGGCTTAAGGGACACATGCACTGATCCACATCCACAGAAAGTGCCGCAAAGGGACTAGAGCAGATTCTTGGTCCCTTGGTCCCTGAGCGTGGCTCAGATTTATCACATTACAGTAATCCCCCGCCTATTGCAGGGCTTAGGGACCCACCTGACCCGCAATGACTGAACATCTGCAATATGCGGATGCAAGTCAAGTGGGGCCTGGGGGAGCAGCAGCCCGTGTAAGCGGTGGTGGTGGAACTGACCCACCACCGCCGCAAAGTCTTGGAGCAGCCTGGGCAAGCGATGCAGCGGGATCAGATCCGCTACTCGCCAGGGCTGTTCCAACACTTCATGGAGCAGCCACAGCGAGCGACAGAGGGGGATCAGGTCCACCGCCGCTGCTCGCCCGGGCTGCTCGAAAAAGTCTTAGAGCAGCCGGGCAAGTGACGGTGGCAGATCAGATCCACCACTGAGCTAGAAGACGGGTCTTGGGGAAGGGAAAAAAGGTTTTAAAAGCCCAGGCTTTTAAAACCTTTTTTCCTCTTCCCCACACCCCGGGTTCCAGCTCATTGGGGCTGGGGTGGGGAAATAAAGGTTTTTCTCCCCCTCCCACCCCAGCACTAACCAGCTGGATCCCGAGCATGTACTGAGGTCCCGCGAAGTTGCAGGACTGCAGTACATGAACTGCAAAATGGTGGGGGGTTACTGTACTTCTCGCATTCTCAAATTGTTCTATTATTTCTAGTGTCTCTCTCCTCCCATCCCATAATAATAACAATTATGCCATCAAGTCAGTTCTGATGGACGCTTCGTGGCTATTGCGACATCTTGCTGCTGTTAATGAGTTTCTTGCCAGCACTTTATCTAATGATCGCAGTAGTTCCTCAATATTGGGGAAATGGGTTTGTAATGACTTTTCTGAGAACAGCAGCAAGCCTGTGGGTACATAGCAATGAACACCTGGTTTTTATTTTATTGCCTTCCTTTCTGATTCATTTCACCATTCTGGGCTTCACCCCAATGGCAGGCCTCCATTTCCTTACGCGGTAAACACATTGTGTGATAGATGGGTAAACTGCCTTCTGTAACGATGTTTATCTTCATTTCCTGAACACAAAGTGAACATGCTACACCTAGGAAAGAGAACGATTTCAGTGCAAGAAGCAACTGTTTCACGGCATTCAGAGGATGTGATTTTTGCCCCAGCTAGAGACAAGACGGAACAGTCCTTTGGTGTGAAAAGTATTTCTTGTAGCAAAGGTTTGAAGTAAAATTTAACAGGTTGGGCTGTTTTTTGTTTTGATATTTAAACAATTTCTTTTATACTGAACAAGCAATTGGATGCTATTTATTTATTTATTTATTTATTTATTTATTTATTTATTTATTTATTTATTTATTTATTTAACTTGTATACCGTCCATCTTCCCAGAGGAACTCCGGGCGGTTCACTACAAGGAAATGTAAACAAAATCAGAAACAATTAAATATAACAATTTAAAAACACTATGTACCTGTATGTAATGTTCAGCCTTTCCAAAAGCAGTAGTGTCCAGTGCAGCCTTTTCTCCTAGTTGTTCTGGAATTAGTGGTGTAGCAGAACCAGGCCTCATGGGGTCAAAGCCCTGGAACTTTCTGAGCAGCAGGGACTACTAGGACATAATCTGCCAGCCTCCTTAGGTATCTCTCTTCCCTCTTGAGTATAACTGCATTTTCCCACAGTGCTGGGAGAGAAATCCACCACCACCACCCAGGATACATTGCTGCAAAGTAGCCATGTAATGGAAAGTGTTTGTGGGTTGTTTGCTTTTGAATGACCAATTGCGTATACATGACAAGTGTGTGTATACATGGTCCACTGCTGCGGGTGGGTGGGAGAAGACTCCGGCATCTAGGCAGCAACTGTGGTGGCTGCTGGTGCGGGGGCCCCTTTTAAAGGCTGGAACTAGTAGTCCAGGTGCACCTGCATGGGCAGATATCCCTGGATATGCGTCCCTGGCACGTGAGGTGGAGGCTCACCCAGTTGGTAAAGCCTACCCACCTGGCTGAGCCTCCAGTGCCTCAGGGACTGCATGGCTGATGCCATCGTGGAGACCCGGTCCGGCAACATGGAGGGGCCACCCCAGCCACGACCTTGTTCCCCGGTGAATCGGGTCCTTTATTTTTGAATGACCAATTAAGAGCCATTAATTTTACAAAAGATCTAGTGCTCATTTGTGGAATTTTATCAACCCAGCAGCCTGCATTTTTGGACTCTCCTTGAGAATGAGAATAACTATTATGAGTATAGAATGCGCAGAAATGCCATACAAGCCATCCTGAAAAATCCAGTAGTAAGTTCAACTAGATGGCTGCTCCCAGTTTATAGCACAATAGCTATGGGGAATGTAATTGCATGCACGCACAGTTCCACATTTCCCAGTACACAACTGGGTCCACTGAGTGTGACTCGTAGACTGAGCTGGGGAGCATTTTGCTCTGAATTGCGGGTTGGTCAACATCAGGGCCGGCGCGTCCATTAAGATGAACTAGGCAGTTGCCTAGGGCGCCAAAATGGAGAGGGGGCGCTGGCCAGCCTGCTGCCCCCTCCGCCGCCCCCCGCTGCTGGCCACCGCCACCCATCGCCCCGCCGCCCGCCGCCCCCACGCCCATTGCCGCCCACCCCCCATGCCCGTTGCCGTCCCCTGTCATCCGCCGCCCCCTGCCGCCCCGCCCCCCGCCGCCTGCCTGCCGCTCGCCCCCCCGCCCCGCCCCCGCCCCCCCCCGCCCGCCCACCTGCCTGCCCCCGCGTCCCCACCGCCACCGCCGCCGGCCCGCCTGCCGCCCGCCCCACCCCTCCACCCCTCGCCTAGGGCGCAAAAAAACCTAGCGCCGGCCCTGGTCAGCACTCTGGTCAAAATTTTTGATGCAGCCACCTTGCTGAACAGGTCTCTATCTGAGTTACATTTTCAGGGACCTTCTCTCTTACTTTTGATATGGCAGGGTTGCACTCCCACCATCCATTACAATACAAATTAGGAGTCATAAGGACCCTAAACCACAGAGCAGCGAGCATCCCCACCTCCACAGAAGCCAAAAAGAAGGAAGACAGGCACCTAAGACAGCACTTAAGGCCTGTGGATATCCAAAGTGGGCCTTCAACAAAGCAGAGTGCCGACCCAGAAGAACAAGGGATCATCCTGAGAACCAGACCTGATGGAAGAACCTGGTCATTCCCTACATGGTTGGAGTTTCTGAGAAGCTTAAAATTATTTTTGGCAAACACCACATGTCTGTTTATTTCAAACCCACAAACACATTGATGCAGAGACTTGTCCACCCAAAGGACCCGATACCAAAACAAAAAAGGAGCAATATAGTATATGCGGTCCAATACAGTGAGGAGTGTGCAGACCTCTACATTGGAGAATCTAAACAGCCATTAGACAGGAGGATGGCCCAACATAGGAGGGGTAACAGCTCAGGACCAGAATCAGCAGTACATCTCCACTTGAAGGACAAAAGGCACTCATTCAAAGATAAGGATGTTGTTAGACAGAGAAGCTAGGTGTTTTGAGAGAGGGGTCAGGGAAGGCATTCATGTGAGTATTGGAAACCCCTCTCTCAACAGAGGTGGGGGCTTCAGGCACAGTCTATTTGCTACTTATCAGGCTGTGCTTTCATCAATACCCGAACAAATACTTCATGCCTTCACCACCAAGGCCACAGCTAATGACCCATACTTTATGGGTTTCAACACCTTAGGCCATTGTTCACCTTAAGGCTATTGATGGTTGTTTACCTAACAAGCCTATCCAGGCCATTGTCCATCTTATGAACCTATTTCAGACCAGGGTGACAAGAGGTCAAAGTGGACTATAAGATGGAGGACTTGCAGCTAGCTTTCTTCAGACGGATGAAGCTGTTTGGATCAGCACTGAAAGGTTTCTGTCCCTCAAGAAAAAGAAGTCCAGTTGCCATGACTCAACTTCTAAATAAACTCACCTGGATGACTGAGAATCTTCACAGACATGTCACCTTTAGTAAGTTTGGTTTTGAAGATCCTTTGTGGACTAGATTGATTGTCAAACTATCCAGCACTAACCAATCGTTTCCTCCTCCTCCTGATTTCAAAGAGAGTTCCACTGTTTCATCTGTTCAATTGTAAGATATGAAACCTGTCTCAGAATGAAGTATTGAGACTGTAAGTGTCAGTTAATGAGAAAAGGGATGGACTACTCTGGGTAATGTGCTGCTATTCTGCCCTATAAATCCCTACATTTCTGGTGTGCAACTAGAAAAATATAAGAAAAAATTCAAAACTCTGCAATATACAGCACAGTGGAGCAAATAGAAATGGTAACTGCAGAAATCTGTATTTGGATTAGATGGCAGATAAATGTGCAGTAGAGGACTGCTGAGTTGAAATAAAGGGATAAATCAGCAACAGCAGCCAGAAGGCAAAGCTCCTCCAGATGAGACAAGATCCTACTATAACGGAACATTTCTTCCTCATTAGCTGATCGGGCCATACCACATGCTGGTAGCACACATACCATAACCACTCTCGAGGGATTAACGGAGACCATTTTTGGAGAGCCTGTTAATTCGTTTACATCTGCAGTCTTTTCACAGTTGCAAGAGATGGCTGAATCTGATGACCGTGCATTCAACCGTAAGTTCATTCCAAACAAGTCCAAATCGTGCTGTGATTTTGTTAAAAGCACAAAATAAAAGCATTTATTTTCATACAAACATTTTCCTGGCATCTACATTTTCATCCATTTCCCCCCTAATTTATGAGTGTTTGTACATGTCATGCCATAAAATACACACTTTTTGAGAGCACATTTCCCCATCATCTGCATTTTTGGACAATGTTTTTTTCAGCTATGAACTGCATGTCAAAATTCAGAGAAGCGTGCCGTTCAAAGGATACGTATTCTGAGACTGTGCAAATTAAATGAGTTTGCTTAAAGAGAAGAAACAAACAAAATCATCCAGTGTTTTGTAGCAATCATTGTTTAAATCTGCCTAGAGACTCCAAATAACACAACTCTCCCAACCGACAGTCCTTTAAACACCTGTGTCCTAGTACCAAAACTGCTAGCTTTTGAATGACCCATTTACCATGGGATTTCTCCAAGGTGGAACTAGAGCATACAAGAATTATTATTCCCATCAGAAACAGCCAAGAAAAAATTGTGACCTGCCAATCTTATTGAATAAATAACTCAAATTCCATCAAACATAGGCCATAGCTGATGGAGCCTCTGGTCTTTCAAATGGTTGGACTACAACCCCAATAAACCTTTCACATTCCAGTTAGGGCTTCTAGACATGGAACTCTAAAACATATTGAGGGCAAAAGGTTCCTCAGCCCTGCTCAAAACTGTGTATTCGACTCTCCTCTCTGTGTTTCTACCCTTTATCACCAGAGCCTTAGTAAGTTGATTATTTGTCCTCTTGAATAATCCTGAGTTGGATAGCCCAGAAAAGTTTACATCTGTTCCATTCTCTGAACAAGACCGATAAGCCAGGACTTCCAAGTGAAAAAAAACAGGTCTGGGGATGTGTTACATAACACTTCCCCCACCCCACAAAGGCTATACTTCTAATTCAGGAACAAATATATTATTTATATACCGACCATTTTTGCCTCATTCTCTCCCACTTTAATTGTCATTATATATTTATTTACATATTTAATTTATATACCACCTTTCTCTCAGAACTGGGACCCAAAGTCGTTCACAGAAGGGTTTAAACAGTAAAAAACTAAACTAACCTAAAATAAAATAACAAACACTGAAACAGAGTTATATCCAGTTATACTGTATAATTAAACAGCAATTTATTTTTGAATGACCAATTAAGAGCCATTAATTTTACAAATGATCTAGTGCTCATTTGTGGAATTTTATCAACCCCGCTGCCTGCATTTTTGGATTCTACTTGAGAATGAGAATAACTATTGTGAGTGTAGAATGTGCAGAAATGCCATACAAGCTAGGGAGCACCTTGCTCTGAATTGTGGGTTGGTCAAGATTCTGGTCAAAACTTTTGATGCAGCCATCTTGCCGATCAGGTCTCTATCTGAGTTACATTGTTGTTGTTCAGTCGTGTCCGACTCTTCGTGACCCCATGGACCAGAGCTCGCCAGGCCTTCCTATCCTCCACTGCCTCCCGGAGTTTTGTCAAATTCATTTTGGTTGCATCGATGACACCGTCCAACCATCTCATTCTCTGTCGTCCTCTTTTCCTTTTGCCTTCGATCTTTCCCAGCATCAGGGACTTTTCCAAGGAGTCCTCTCACCTCATGAGGTGGCCAAAGTACTGGAGCCTCAGCTTCAAAATCTGTCCTTCCAGTGAACATTCGGGGTTGATTTCTTTCAGAATGGATAGGTTTGATCTCCTTGCAGTCCAGGGGACTCTCAAGACTCTCCTCCAGCACCACACCTCAAAAGCATCAATTCTGTGGCGATCAGCCTTCTTTATAGTCCAGCTCTCACTTCCATACATCACTACTGGAAAAACCATAGCTTTAACCATCCTGACCTTAGTTGGCAAACTGATGTCTCTGCTCTTTAGGATGCTATCTAGGTTTGCCATTGCTTTCCTCCCAAGAAGCAGGCGTCTTTTTATTTCGTTGCTGCAGTCGCCATCTGCAGTGATCAAGGAGCCCAAGAAAATAAACTCTGTCATTGCCTCCATTTCTTCCTCTTCTATTTGCCAGGAGGTGATGGGACCAGTGGCCATGATCTTAGTTTTTTTGATGTTGAGCTTCAGCCCATTTTTTTCACTCTCCTCTTTCACCCTCATTAAGAGGTTCTTTAATATTAAGTTACATTAAAACTGTTCTAATTTTAAAACAGTCCAAAATATCTTTACTTGGCCATACAGATAGATAGATAGATAGATAGATAGATAGATAGATAGATAGATAGATAGATAGATAGATAGATAGATAGATAGATAGATAGATAGATACACACACACACACAGTGGTACCCCGACTTAAGAGCAGAAAACTGTTGGCATTTTAACTGCTGCCTGACAAGTGTTAGATATGGTCTGATCGACTTACAAATATTTTTTCCATTTTTTTATTTTTAACTTATTTTTTCAATTTTTAGATATGTACCCTGACTTAAGAGTAGTTCGACTTAAGAGGATGCATTCGGAAAGCATTAAATTCGTAAGTCAAGGTACCACTGTGTACACACACACACACACACACACACACATATTAAAAACAACCATATGGTGACTGAGATTCTTTTATCCCAGGCCAGATTGTTAACAAGTCCATGGCCAAAGGACCATGATTTTCATCATATGGCATGGATGATGTCTACTAAGTTTTCCCTTTAAAAAAATGCCAGATCTTTCTCACCAGACTAACCTAGGACTTGTGGTTTTCATGATTGTACATCTGGGTTTGATTGTGACACCAGTATCAAGGAAGAAGAAACCCCTATTAAAATAGGTTATATGTCTGCCTTTGGGGGGGGGGGTAGAATTGGGGGGCAGGGAGGTCTGTTGTGTGTTCTGCCAAGCTCTTTAACCGTTTTCAGGGCGTGTAAGAAGAAAATATTTGAGGACAGTTATTGTAAGGGAAGACTGGTGTTCCAATTTGGCCACAAGGAGGACATTGGTTCAGGCTTGGAGGATGGGGAGAGCAGATACTGTAATATACAGTATATAGGAAATATAAAGCTATAATAAGTTCTCTAATTCAAGTGACTTAATAGTTACGATGAAGTACAACGAATGCATATGCTTGTCATCAGCTTCTGATTTCCTTTTAGAAACCAAAACAAAAAAAATGGAGAGAAGAAAAGTGAAAGCTGGTCGGGGAACGGTGGGTAGTGGGAGGAAAATAAGGAAAGAATAAATGCCTGAGTTCATTTTTGGCACTGCTGATCATTTCCTTATGCAAAATTATTTTCGTTTCAAACAGGACTGATAGATCTCCAAGCCCATGGACAATTTTTGGATTTATTCTCAACCTCAACACATTTATAGTTCTTAAACGCCACCTCTGTAGCTGCCTCTCCAACCTGTTTGGCATTTGGGTTTTTAGTTCAAACAGCAGCAAGATCAAAGGCAAAACGCACTGCAAAGATAGTGACAGTGTTTGTCTTGTTTCCATACCAACGACTCCGGAATGTACAGTGCCTCCTGCAAAGTGTTATCAAATTAGCAACTCCACACCATATGGCAACCACGTTCCACTCTTGCATCCAAATCGAACGACGAATTTGCTTCACGGACGAGCATAAAGCTGCAGAGCTCCTGTGGTATCAGTTGAGGCCGGGACTGCGCAGCCATAACCGTAGCTATATGGTCTTCATAACTTTTTGCAATTTCACAGGGTGGTGGTGCTATTTTTGGAAAACATTTGCATAGTGTTAACTGGTGAGCATTTTTCTCCTCAGAAAACACTGCAAAGAGGCCTACAAACAGAAAGCAGCATTCCATCATGCATCTTCTGAGAGAAGCCAATTGTATATATACGTACGTATATATTTTTGGCACTGCAAGCTGCGTGCAGTGGATTGCTTCAATAAAGTGGACCCTCATCTAACAAACGGTTTGTATAACATGAAATCTGTACAACGTGAAAAGTTCTGGAGATAGGGGAAATTTGCTTAACAGAATCGTCTATGGGGCGAATATGTACAACATAAAAATGGTCACGATTAGGGATTACTCCATTTCCAATGCATTCCTATGGGAAATTTGTATAAAGGAACATTTGCTTAACAGAATTTCATTCGGAATGAATTAATTCCTTTATACAAGGTACCACTGTACTCCAGAACAGATGTGGACTGAAAGATCTTGTTCCGTTTGGTCCTATTTCGGGATATATACAGGCTGCACTACATGAAGCCCTCTCAACACTTGAGGCAGAAGGCAATGAGACACAGCCATTTTCATTGCCAGCACTCACCCACTGCCTTTCTCACCATGACAGGGGGAAGGGGGGCTTCATGGAGCCATACAATCTGTGGCTGTAGAACACAAGCTACTCCCAGGTACTCCACCCACAATGCCTTGCTCTGAGGACCCCTCAGGCTCTTCCACTTGAGGCGGCCAGAGGGCCAACCTTTGCCACTTAGAACGGCTGCAACCTTCATTGCCCATCCAAAGGCTGAAATCCTGTTTTGTGAAGTAAATTACAACTACCCATATTTTTCTGTCTATAAACGGCCCCATGTATAAGACGATCCCCACTTTTCCAACCCAAAATTACAGTTTCACAGTCGTACAGTCCTCTCCTCAGCTTAATTCTGTGTATAAGACAACCCTCAGTTTTTAGTTTAACCATTTTAGACAAAACTATAGCCTTATACATGGGGAAATACTGTAAATTAGGCCCATTGAATCAGTGAGGATTTAGTGGCTCATACCTTCCTCCTCTGTAAGTTCCTTCAATTCCATGGTCCTATTAAGCACATCCGATCTCGCTTGATTTCGGAAGCTAAGCAGGGTCGGCCCTGGTTAGTACTTGGATGGGCGACCACCAGGGAATACCAGGTGCTATAGGCGCCTGGAGTAGGAACTGGCAAGCCACTCCAGTATTCCTGCCAAGAAAACTCCATGGACATGGGATCACAAAGAGTCTGTCACGACTGTAACGACACAACACATTCTAGCTGAAACTATGCTAAGTGATGGGATTTCAGCCAATTTGTGGTGGTTGTTTGGCAACTACTAATGGTGGAGTCACTAGCACATCTCTCTGCCACATCCAGATGCCACCATGTAAGCACACACCTTGGAAAACATGCCAGTGCTTCGTGATTCCAAACTGCTGTGACTCACATCTTCATGCAGACAAATGGCTGGGCAAGGCTGCCTCACAGATGTTTCTGCAACTGCATGCATGCTGTCTGCATCCCACATGACAAAAAATGATGGACTTCGGCACAGCATAATCCACCCTGAGACCTATTAAAATGGATGACTTTGCGTGCTGTTATGTAATAAACTTTAAATGCTATATAATCAATATAGGGCTTTTTTTCACAGCACAGCATGACTGGATCCCAGTTAAATCTTTATGACCACAGCCAAATTAACTGAAGGTCACGAATGGAAAAGCTGACAGTGATAATACAGTATATACATGAGGAAAGGGGAAACAGGCAATAGAAGAATGTCAGCAGAAGCTGGTGATTTGGGCTTACAAGCAGATGGCCCCTTTGTTAACTCAAAGGCAAGCAATTTTAGAAGCGATTGTGTGTGTGTTGGGGGGGGGGATTTTCTGCTGGAGTCTTCCAGGAACTGCACCCACTACTGAAAATAACATAAATGTCAAAGAGGAAGAAAAGGAAGGAAACTGGACGTTGCTGGAATCTACTTAGTTTTGAGGAATGGGTGTTTTGGATCCATTCACATCAGTTCAGACAGTGTGATTACTTGAACAGATGCAGAACAATGTGTGCTGGTGGTTAGCGCAATGGGACAGCAGCTGGAGGATTAGGCAAAGATATTTGCAAATAATTACCATAAAAATACTTTGGAGCCAGCATCACTCTGCTAGGGCACCTATGTTCCACCCTGAAAATAGAGATGTAGATAATGAAAAAATAAGAAATTACCACATTATTTGTGTTTTTACAGCTTTTTAGGTAGTTCCCCTGAAATCACTCCTCCTGCAGGGCTACAAAAGAGGCACAATAACAAGCTGCAAACAAGCCCGCCAGTTAATTTCTGTCCCTCTTACTGCATGGTCAGGAAAGGAGAGCCCGATTGTGCAGGCCGAAGTCCCAGGACTATCTGAGCAGCAGGGACTATTAAATAATCTGCCAGGCCACATAAGCTTACCTGTTCTCTCTGATCTTAGCTGAAATCCTCAGGAATGGTATGTTGCTACAAGTTATCCCAGTTGTAATGCTAAGGAGTTAAGAATGTTTTGATTTTGAATGGGTGATGAAGAGCCACTTACTTTACAAAAGACCTGTTTCCGCATTTGTTGATGTGAACCAATACAGGTGCATACATTTTTGCCTCTTCTTGGAGATAGGGACAGCTACCTTGATAAGCATGTGCACTTCCAAATTAGCCAGTAGATCGTGTCCTTATCTACACATATGAGTGCACTGTATGAATTTTGGTGGCCCTTCTATAAAGTTTATAGGTTTTAATTGTCCATTTAAGACCAATACTCAAAATAGTTTATATTTCCCCCACATTACAGGGGGGGCATTCTTTCCCCACAACTTTTGTCAGGATTACAGCTCAACTCTCAGGGAGCCAAATGGGTGCAGATTATATGGTCACCCTTGCTTATCAGCAAGTCTTGACATTTTGACCCTTTGAAGCTTGGCTCTACCACTGAATGGAGTACAGGTACTTGATGCTATCAGAGCACAGTAATACACTGATCAGCTGCCTTGCCGTTATTAGCTAAGCCATTCCTCGAAACTCCTGCTGTTGGATAAATCACTTTATTCAGAATCCCTCGTGCTAACATGACCACAGATCGTGCGGGCTCAGAGAGGGGTGGGAAGAGGCCTGGGGGTTCAACTCCAAGAAGTCATGTTTCCAAACTAACAGAAACACAGTATATGCACGCTTTTCTCTAATCCGGTCTTCAATATGAGGGGCATTCCAATGGGACAGAGCTGTGTGTGCTCTGGACTTCAATAGCTATTTCAAGCTTTGTGGGAACTTTGCAAAAAGTGAAGGGCTGTGTGTGTACTTGGCAGAGATGTGGTCCCAAGAGAACTGGCCTGAACTGCCAGAGGACTGGAGTAAAATGTTGGTTTGTTAGGATTGTCCTGAGTTTTCCTTCCTTCCTTCCTTCCTTCCTTCCTTCCTTCCTTCCTTCCTTCCTTCCTTCCTTCCTTCCATGTTTTTGGTTTTGTGTTTGTTTTGTTTTTTGGATTATTTTTTGGAAACTAAAAGTGAAAGTCTGACTTAAGACCACAGGGAACTGCACTCGATGGGTCACATTATCCATCTGTTCCTTCTTTGGAGGTTTTTAAGCAGAGGCTGGATGGCCATCTGTCGGAAATACTGTTTGTAGGGTCACAACTGGGCAGAATGAAATTCTCACATACGCTTTTGGGGTCCCCTGAGACCCCCGAAACACGCCCCACACCACCACAAGCACCACACACACACACACACACACACACACACACACACACAAAACTACTCTCTTAATATTCTCCCCATCCCACTTTGCCCTGGGTGTGCTTTTTATTTATTCATTATTTATTTATTGAATTTTTATACCACACCAATTTCCCAGAAGGGACTCTGGGCGGTTTACATAAATTTACATGTTCCTACTCTCAACCCC
This sequence comes from Phrynocephalus guinanensis, assembly GCA_037367245.1. Taxonomy (NCBI): domain Eukaryota; kingdom Metazoa; phylum Chordata; class Lepidosauria; order Squamata; family Agamidae; genus Phrynocephalus; species Phrynocephalus guinanensis. The sequence continues at coordinate 110,685,923 of CM074735.1, forward strand.
CACCTTCCCATCTCTGGTATAAAGTATTACTCAAATTTAACTCTATGATAGATAATAATAAAAAATAATGATGGCATTTGATTATAACAGTGACGACTAACATGAAGATAACAACAACGATGATGAAGAAGAATCTGGATCCAGATTCTTTTCTGTTATCTGGAGCATTTTGGTAAAATGTTCTTTTTGCTACACAGCAGAAGTACAGAGATCCAGAGATGAATTACTATTATTTCCCAAATCTTACCCTTTGTTATTAACTGGCAGTTAACGTCTCAATAACTCACTCTGAGACTTTAGTAGGAGAAATAAAAAGCAAGGAGTTTTCTGCTTATATACTGTCCCATTAGTGCTTAAAGCACTCTCTGGGCAGTTTACAACCTATTTATAGAGGCTACACATTGCCCCACCCCCACCCCCACCGCAAGCTGGATACTCATTTTACTGACCTCAGAAGGATAGAAGGCTGAAATAAATAAAAACAATTTCTTTACTTACGGTTTCTTGAACTTATACTACTCTTTTTTGCTGTGCACATACTAGCAAATATCCAAACAGATCAACAGCAACAAAACAACTCCCACCACCCAATAAAAAGAAAGATACAGAACAGCAGAGAGGCAGGGTTCTCTTTAAATTTCAAAAGTTGGAATGAATGATTGGTTAGAGCTGGTTAGAACTGAATGGATAGACAATAACAACAGCCCAGAAAATTCCCTTGTGGTCACTCAAACTATAGACCAACAACTGGCTCACCCCTGGAGTGCATGTAAAGGCCAAGTTTTCTTTTGCCAAGACGGTCGTTCCTAGGGAGCCACATGATTTCCTTGCTCAAAATTCAGGTAATCCACACATGCCAAAGCAGTGACTATTTCAACCTTTTCAGAAAATCTCCAGCTTATCTCACTTCCCCTCCACTATTCTACACAAGAGAAGGCCAGGAGAAGTTCATGTTGTCAGAAAATTGAGTATGAACCCCAGGGAATAAGTAGCCCAGAAATCTCCCCCCCTTTCCACAAAAAGAAAGCAATAAAGGATGCTAAGGATCCATTGAATGAAGGGATAAGAAATTAAGAATAAATATTTTTTGTTTGCTTAAAAATTGAGTTTCTGTCTTCAACCACAACACATCCTGCAAAACAAGAAGCAAAACACACACAAAAATAACAACTCATGACTTTGGACACCAAGCAATGTTCAAGTGCATAGTCAAGTATTTATGAAGTGTATTTCTGACAACAATATCTTTTGTTTTTGGTTGAAGTCAGTTGACTGACTTCTTCATGGCAGAGTGGTTAAATGCCTGTACTGCAGGTAAAACTGTGCTCACGACCAGGGCCGGAGCGCCCATTAAGGCGAACTAGGCAGTTGCCTAGGGCGCCAAAATGGAGAGGGGGCGCTGGCCAGCCTGCCCCCCCGCCGCCCCCCGCCGCTGGTCACCGCTGTCCATCCACCCGCCGCCCCCGCACCCATCACCGCCCACCCCCGTGCCCGTCGCCGCCCCCCGCCATCCGCCCCCCTGCTGCCCCACTGCCGCCCCGCCGCCGCCCCCTGCCCCCTGCCCCTTGCCTAGGGTGCAAAAACACCTAGCACCGGCCCTGTTCACGGCCTGGGGTTCAATTCCCCGTAGCCGGCTCATGGTTGACTCAGCCTTCCATCCTTCAGAGGTCGGTAAATTGAGTACCCAGCTTGCTGGGGGGCGGGCAATGTATAGCCTGCATAATTAAACTGTAAACCACCCAGAGACTACTTGAAGTGGTATGGGGCGGTATATAAGCAGAATGCTTTGCTTTTTCACTTTGTAAATAATGTCTGAATTGCTGTTGCTCATTGTAGTGAACTGCACTAGAGTAGGCCCATCGCATCCATGAGGATTTGGTGCGTCAACTCCATAAGTTCCATTGACTCAAAAGGAATTCCTCTAACTGGAACTTGCTCTAGTATAGTACATAAGAACAAAATATGAAAATACAAAGAGCCATACTGGTTCAGGCCAAAGGCCCATCAAGTCCAGCTTCCTGTACTGTATCTCATAGTGGCACCACCAAATGCGTCTGGGAGTGCACAAGACTAGATATCTGTTTCCTGATACCACTCCCCTGCATCTGACCCTTGAAGTGCCCTGGTTTTAAGCCTGGAGATTACACATCTCCATCATGGTTTGTAACCTGTGATAGACTTTTCCTCCAGGAATCTGTCCAATCCCCTTTTGAAGGCATCCAGGCCAGATGCCATCACCACATCCTATGGCAGGAAGTTCCACAGACTAACCAGACGCTGGGTAAACAAATATTTTCTTTTGTTCTCTTTTGTCCCCTAGTTCTGGTATTCTGTGAGAGGGAGAAGAGTGTCCCTCTATCCATTTTACTCATGCCCTGCATTATTTTGTACGTCTTAATCATATCCCCCCTCAGGCACCTTTTTTCCAGAGCCCCAAATGTTTTAGCCTTTCCTCATAAGGGAGGTGCCCCAGCCCAGTAATCATTTTAGTCACTCTCTTCTGCACCTTCCAGTTCCACTATGTCTTTTTTGACATGCGGTGACCAGAATTGTACACAATACTCAGGGTGCGACCTTACTATTGTTTTGTATAATGGCATTATAATGTTGGCTGTTTTATTTCAATCCCCTTTTTGATAATCCCTAGCATGGAATTGGCCTTCTTCACCACTGCCTCACATTGGGTAGACACCTTCATTGAGCTGTCTACCAGCACATCAAGATCTCTTTCCTGATCCATAATGGATAGCTCAGAGCCCATGAGAGACCTCCTGGTAGTGGGGCAGCTAAAAAATCTTGTAAATAAATCTTGTAAATAAATAAAGTTTTGATATTTTTACCCCAATATGCATTACCTTATATTTTCCTACTTTGAAACACAATTGCCATATTGCAGCCCATTCCCCCAGTTTGGATAGATCCTTCTGGAGCTCTTCACAATCTTCTCTGATTTTTACCACACGGAAAAGTTTTGTGTCATCCGCAAACTTGGTGACCTCACTGCTTATCCCTGTCTCCAGGTCATTTATGAACAGATTGAAAGGCACTGGTCCCAGAACAGATCCATGGAGCGCATCACTTTTCACCTCTCTCCTACTCTTTGTTTCCTGGATCTCAACCAGTTCTCAATCCATAAGAGGATCTGCCCTCTTATCCCCTGACTGTGCAATTTTCTCAGCAGCCTTTGGTGAGGGACTGTGTCAAAAGCCTTCTGAACATCAAGATAGACAATATCCATGGGTTCACCCAAACCCACATGCCTGTTGACCTTTTCAAAGAATTCTAAAAGGTTTGTCAGGTATGACTTACCCTTAACAGAAGCCATGCTGATTTTCCCTCAGCAAGGCTTATTCTTCTATGTGTTTTAAGATTTTCTCTTGGATGAGGCTTTCCACCATCTTCCCTGGGAGAGATGTAAGGTTAACCGGCCTGTTGTTTCCCGGGTCCCCCCTCCTTCCTTTTTAAAAAATTGGTGTGACATCCACTATCCTCCAGTCCTCTGGCACTGTGGCCGTTTTAAGAGAGAAGTTGCATATTACCGTTAAGAGATCCACAATTATCCTTCAAATAAAAATAGATGGGAAGCGTGGCCTGAGGTGAAGAAGAACATTCTGGTTTAAGGACTTAAGCCAATGGTCTGCAGTGAGCACAGCTGCTCTATTTAGAATAGCTTTGGTTCAGGCTACTGATCGCCAACATTCTACAAGGACATGGCACTTGAAGACGAAGTACCTATTAGAAGCAAGGTTAGCAAACTCCACTGCTTTGAGACTGTCCAATGTCTCTGAAGAAAATCTGTACAGCTGTTTACATATGGTCTGGGTTTTAAAACAAACTTGTGTTACATCAGGATACATATAAGGAAGAGGAGGGCAACTTCTTATTGGAAAATGGAACACCCATTCTGGCAGGAAAAACACAGAACTGAACAACCTGTGCTATCAGACGCACAACTTAATATGACTCGTTGGTCCAAGCATTTTGACACTGTGTGGTCCCCATTATCTTGTCACCATAAAGAACTGAGCGGGCAGGATAGCTGAGAACAAAGAACACATCGATCCAATAAATGCTGGGTTTTGAAACCTCCACCCACTGTTGCTAAGATAATTTATAATTTTACCAAATGATGTCAGAGCAAAAGGTTATGACAAAACCACTGGCTGGTGTTTGTAGCAAAACTGGCAGGTTGCTATGGCTTCTTTCATTACTTCTATGTAACATTTTCCCTAGAACTTCAGAAAGTAAGGAAATTGCTCAGACAAGGCCATCAAACCAGATCTTTTATTGCTGAATAAAGATATTCTATAAAAGGATGGTAAATTAGGGGGTTAGGGGGTGGGGAGCTGTTTGGTTTTCCTTGAACCTGACAACTACAGTATCTGGGACACTGCCTTTATATCCTTCTGTTATAAAAGGTAAACTTCATAAATCAACCATTATGTTTCATCATTACAGAATTATAGAGGAACAGTGTGGTATAGTGATTAGTGTGTTGGTCTGGGCTTTGGGAGATCAAGAGTCTATGAATCATAGGGCTTGACCCCACTGACAAAAAAAATCCCTTTTTTGAACTGTGTTGGGCTGAAAACAACCTGATTTAGATTTCAGGGTACATACAAGGCACGTGCACACATGGAATACTGTGCCAGGGGAGTGAGCTTTTCTATTCCTCTGGCAGAGATTCGTTTATTTTGGGGAGCATGTGGAATTGCTTCATTGGAATTGATCCCACGTGTGTGAACACCCTTGCTACTTTTTTTAAAAAAAGAATTTTACGTTCTGATACAGTGCTATACCAGACAGCAGATCATGGAGTGGGGAAATTCTATAGGTAGGAAATCTTTGAAAGCTGCATCCCCCCTGCAATAAAAGTTGTTGGGACTTTCTTCATGCCAGAAACAAAGAGGCATTAAGAGGGCAAGGTCTCAAAACCTTGTGCCCATACTCAGCCTTTGGAGTCCATTCTCCAGGCCTTGGATTCTGGACACTGGGAATGGGATGTTGGTAACGTGGTGATCCTAAATTTAAGGGTTGTTTTCCATGAACATCATTCAGGATGCATTATTTACATGGGGTCAGAAGCAGCATAGTGGCTGCTGTTGCTGCTGTCAGTTGCCATTGTTCCCAGAATTCACAGGTTGGCTTTAAAATTCATACAAGAATATTTAAATACTGTACTCAGTTTGTTGCACACACAGCATTTTCAACTGTTGCTGAAGGATCCATCCCCTGTAACTGTGACCCTTACTACCATTCCTGACATGGAACAGGGTCACTGGAAGGGTTTCCTCAGCCATAACCTCCATAGACTCCAGACACTGTGCTAAGTTTCAGCTAGGTTTTGATGAGGCATGGGAATGGGGTACACTTTCATTTCCCTATCTGAGCCCCCTGTTGCCCAATGCCTGTGGCTGGGGCTGGCTTTTAGGTACTAGTGTCCTACTATCCAATGACCAGAAGTGGGGCCAAGTTTTAGGTACCTTCAATGTGGTCCAATGATGTTCCTCCCACCAGAGCTGTTCCTCTTTCACCCTGGCCAGTGCCATGAGATGCTGGTGTTACCATCTCCTCCGTCAGTGCCTCTTCTGGGTCAGTGTGGGCTTCCCTGGCAAGCCTTCGTCATATCATTTGGGCCTGCCATGAGGGTATGGTTGAAGAAGGAAAGATGGGCATCACCTGCCATATCTCCTCTTGGAACGCCAAGCTGATCCACTCTCCCGTCCAAGGGGTCCTAAAGGAACAGTGTTCATTTCTCCCCAAGGACTTGCAAGAAAGTGGGCAAATCTTCCCGCACCAGCAATGAACCCTCTGACCATCAACTCCAATGACCCTCCCCTGCCTTCCTCCTCCTTTATCTCTGGCCTTTGCCGGCCAGCTCCAAACTTCCTCTTGCCTCCCAGCTGTAGCTCTCCCTCCTCTTCACTCCCACCTGGGTGCCCCATCTCAACATCAGCAAGGGCTGTCCTGGCCCCAGAAGCTATGGATTACTCAGTAGTCTCCGAGTGATCCGGTGTGTGTGTGTGTGCAGGAATGACAGAGGCCTCCTCCTTACACAGTGGCATTACAAGGTTCTGTCCCTAAGTCTCAGACGTTGGCCTTCAGATCTCAAACAAGAGAATGTTGTTGGCCTAGTGGCCACATTAGAGTTAGGGGGACCCTCTCTCTTACCCCACGGATCTACCTGCTGCTGGCAGGCTCAGTGGTTTAGGCTTCCAGAGATCAGGCACTCCATTCCTCATGGTGACCCCTTGACTGAACTCAGTGATCCATAGGATTCCTTCCCGCTCTGCAGTTCTGAGGTTATTATTATTATTATTATCCCTTTCTTCCTTTCCCCGCCTCTTCCTCTCTCCTTTCTGCAGCCCCTTCGTGCTCTTCTCTTATTTTCTCCGGCTCTTGGGTCTCTCCCTGTTACGCCTCACCTTGTTTCTTCCTTCCTCCGCCCTGTTCCTTTTCATGCTCCTGCGTTGCTCAGCATGGCCTGCGGATCCAGTGCTGCTGCAGGACAAAGGAGGGGAGGGGGGAGTAGAAAGGAAGGCGTCAGAACTATGAAGGGAGTCTTGGTGCTATTGGATTTTGAGGCAGTCATGTTGTCACTGACCAAGTACGACCTGAAACAAATGGATATCTGGACCTTTCCGAAAGAAGACTGCGGTCACTCCACATAATGAAACCGAGTGTTTCAGGCAGCCGGAGTCAAATATTTAACATGCCAAGAAGCTCTTGTTTGAGTCAGGCCTCGGATGATTTATCCAAGTGTCATTCTGTCCCAGCTCCCCAAAACTGTGGGAAGAGGTCAAGACGATCCAGGGCATTCTTCTCTCCGCTGGCACAGATAGCCCTGGCTGAGAGGTAGCTTTGTTTCTGACAACTTCTCGGCGGTGACTCACTCCGTTTGCCCCCAAAGGCTAGGCCTCGACAGAGTTATCCTTTCATCAAAGAGAGCTGGCAAGAGGCCCCAGCTGTCTCTCCCCACCCTCTCTCCTGTGTGATGTGTGGCTCAGGAGGCAACCAGCATCATCCATGACGGAACAGGTTCATTCTGCCCCAGATCATTATGAAGAAAGTATTTACAAGGGAAAGCTGTGTTTCCTGCTAGGCCGAAGCTCAAGCTCGATTGCCGGCAGTTGTTTGGGAAGGCAAGGCAGAGCCTAGGGCTTCGCTTTGCGGGTATTAGAGCTGTTTTGCCTAATAAAGAGAACCAGCTAGGCTGGCACATGATTCTAGCCAAACAGGAATCCCATTAAGAGGAGAGGGTTGTAGGAGAGAGCTGCCCTATGGCTGTATAAATGTCTGTGTCGGTTCTTTCTAAATCCAGGCTCCTACGACAACCTCTTTTTAGTGGAGTCGCCTTGAAAGCTTCCCATTGCTTGAATGTATGTAGGGGTAACTCACATTGGACTGGAACTTGGAAAAATTACTTTTTGGATTACAAATCTCGGAATATTTCAACAATCATAACAATCAGTCCAGCAACACATGTATCCATCGTGGTCTCCATAACATCAGGAACAGTATGTTGTTGTTGTTGTTCAGTTGTTCAGTCGTGTCCGACTCTTCGTGACCCCATGGACCAGAGCTCGCTAGGCCTTCCTATCTTCCACTGCCTCCCGGAGTTTGGTCAAATCCATATTGGTTGCATCAATGACAAAGTCCAACCATCTCATTCTCTGCCGTCCTCTTTTCCTTCAATCTTTCCCAACACCAGGGACTTTTCCAAGGAGTCCTCTCTCCTCATGAGATGGCCAAAGTACTGGAGCTTCAGCCTCAAAATCTGTCCTTCTAGTGAACATTTGGGGTTGATTTCTTTCAGGATGGATAGGTTGGATCTCCTTGCAGTCCAGGGGACTCTCAAGACTCTCCTCCAGCACCACAGCTCAACAGCATCAATTCTGCGACGATCAGCCTTCTTTATAGTCCAGCTCTCACTTCCATACATCACTACTGGAAAAACCATAGCTTTGACTATCCTGACCTTAGTTGGCAAAGTGATGTCTCTGCTCTTTAGGATGCTGCCTAGGCTTGCCATTGCTTTCCTCCCAAGAAGCAGGCGTCTTTTAACTTTGTTGCTGCAGTCGCCATCTGCAGTGATCAAGGAGCCCAAGAAAATAAACTCTGTCATTGCCTCCATTTCTTCCCCTTCTATTTGCCAGGAGGTGATGGAACCGGTGGCCATGATCTTAGTTTTTTTGATGTTGAGCTTCAACCCATTTTTTTCACTCTCCTCTTTCACTCTCATTAAGAGGTTCTTTAATTCCTCCTCACTTTCTGCTATCAGAGTAGTATCATCTGCATATCTGAGGTTGTTGATGTTTCTTCCGGCAATCTTAATTCACCAGTATACTGACACATAGCTATCCTCCTGTCATTGATTCAGAAAGAACTCTACAGGCCAGCAAATAACTAGATTTCTACACTGTGTGCTTCATCCATCATGCCCAGACTAAGAAAATCAGGAAAAGTACAAAATTTGCTATGGTGGACAGAATCCTATTAGTATTCTACTCTGAAGTATGTGAAACCACATACTTGTGGCTGTGAATGAGGCACCAGTCATGTGCCCAGCTGCATTACTCATATGTAACTAAGCACATGGCTGGCACCTCATTAACTAGATCCAGACACAACGTACCACAAGAAGACCAAAAGAGATCATGACAAAATACAACTGGTAGTCAGCTATAATTCCCCAGTCAGATCATTCCACAGCTCATTCAGGCCCCATTTGGTGAGCCTGTGCTTGCTTATAGATAGACCCCCCAGCTTCAAACAGCTACACAACATGATGAAAAATATGGATACAGAGACAGGAAGAAGATGCTGAAACATGCCTGGATGCCAACTGTGTCCCCATATCTGCTCTGACAGCATAATTAGGGGGCTTAAACAAAGTCACCCACAACAAGAAGGGATCATTTACTTGTTCACCTCCTAATGTGATTTATGCCATCATTTGCCGACAATGCTCCTCTGCATTCTACATAGGCCAATGGGAAATTTCTGTGCAAGAAAATAGACACAAATCTAACATCAGAAATGGCGGCACACAAAATTCATTTTCAGAAAACTTCAGCATTCCAGGACACACTGTTACAAAACTCTTAGTAGGAGGGAAAGAGTGACAAAGAGCCACAAATTCCATTGTGGGCCCAAAGGCTTAAGTAAAGACCAAGACTCCACAATTATTATATATATATTAAAGAATTTTATTTTACAATCTTTTGTACAAATTTATTTACTCTAGCCCAGAATTAGAAATTAACTCAGAAAAATACCTAAATACCTTTCTAAATCATTTCAAATATAAGCCTATACTTACCTGGTAGGCAATAAATCATATGAACATCAGCACTTTTGAAGTTCATTAATTCTTTTAATAATCTTATTTTCTGTGCTTGTTTCAACATTCCACAATATATATTTTATATAAACCAATGGCTATTTTATATATCCACTAGCTTGAAGCTCACTGGGACCATCGGCATTTCAAGCATGATCATGAGCTAAATATGGACTTTTGGGATATTACACACCATGGATGCTACATTGTTGACCTTGGATTCCTAATGCATGATACAAATATTGGTGGATATGTATCCTATACTTTACAACTGCTCTGTACTATTTGCTATATGCTGTGTGATGGTAGAGTTGTAAACCATTATATTCTTTGTGTTATACATATTTAATGTGCCTATGACACTGAGTTTTCCATCATAAGAACATAAGAAGAGCCATGCTGGATCAGGCCAAAGGCCCAACTAGTCCAGCTTCTTGTATCTCGCAGTGGCCCCACCAAATGCATCTCGGAGTGCACAAGACTAGATATCTGTTTCCTGATACCACTCCCTTGCATCTGGCCCTTGAAGTACCCCGGTTATAAGATTGGAGATTACACATCTCCATCATGGTTTGTAACCTGTGATTGACTTTTCCTCCAGGAATCTGTCCAATCCCCTTTTGAAGGCATCCAGGCCAGATGCCATCACCACCTCCTTTGGCAGGGAGTTCAAGAGACTAACAACATGCTGGGCAAAAAAAATTCTTTTCTCTGTTCTCACTCTCCCAACCCTCAATTTGAGGGGATGTCCCCTAGTTCTGGTATTTTTTGAGAGGGAGAAGAATGTCCCTCTATCCACTTGACTCATGCCCTGCATTATTTTGTACATCTCAATCATATCCCCCCTCAGGCGCCTTTTTTCCAGACCAAAGAGCCCCAAATGTTTTAGCCTTTCTTCATAAGGAAGGTCCCCCAGGCCAGTCCTCTCCTGTGTCCCAACCAAACACACTAGTGAAGGTGGTGGGACCCAGAGAAAGGCTTTTCCTGATTATCTTAACACCTGAGCAGGCTCATCGTGGGAGACATGATCTTTGAAATAGCCTTTCCTCATAAGGGAGATCCCCCATAATTATATATATTGTTAAGAACATTATATGGAGTCTTTTCAGCAGTAGTTGCTCCTCGTGGCTAGCCAATCCGCCTTGATTTAATCATCTTTCTTCAGAGCAGCCAGGAGATTGTATCCCAAGGGTGTCCAAACTCTGGCCCTCCAGAAGTTTTGGATCACAACTCCCAGAATTCCAAGTGTGTATTGCCAATGACAAAGGACTGTGGGAGTTGTTGTCCAAAACATCTGGAGGGCCGAAGTTTGGACGCCACGAATGTATCCCATGTCACCAGCACGGAAGTTGGATGCAGCAATGGGCTTGGTCAGCTTCTGTAGGGAAATGGCATTTGTTCCCTGCCTCAGTTCTAGGAGCAAATTGATTGGGGACAACCTCACTTTCAGGATACGCTGCCCAGATTCTCAAGCAGGTTGTTAAACACAGCATACCTTTTGGAAACACCAGACACCTAGGACAGAGGAACTGGAATCTGATAGGGAAGGCCTGCACTGAAACTGTCATCACCACCAATATCTTATAACAGCCTTCCTTAACCGGGATGCCCCCAACCCCTACAGTTGAACTAGCATTCCCATCATCCCCCACCAAATGGATGTGAATGGATGTGCAGTCCAACACGTATAGAGGGAGTCACATTAGGGAAAGCGGCTTGACACGGCAGCCAAATGTAAATAAAATCACAGACTTCAAAGACAAATCCTGGAATAATTCTATAATTCCTTCTATACTTTAGCATGGTTGGGAGGGAGATCTAGAAAACTACACATTAAAATAGCATATCTGTTCATTCTGCTGCTACAACACCCAGTGTCCTACTGCTGGCTAAATATTTTGAAACATGTAATTCAAAAATGACTTTTCCAAGTTCTGCCAAGATGTGGGACTCACGGCATGGCCCTGTTCAAATCTTTTGTGTCAATGGTTCCCAACGTTGTATCCTCTGATGTTCATGGAGTATGATTCCCAGGCATCATGGGCAGCACAGCAATGAAGGCTGTGATGAAGGCTTCTGGGAGTTTTAGTCCAAATACATCTGGGGACCCAAGGTTAGGAATCATTGTTCTACGTGCATGCTGGAAGCATGGAAACGGACAAGAAGATTACCCATACTGGCCATGTGCCTATCCTCCATTTCAAGGATCTAAACAGGGGTTTCATCTCTGTTCTTCTGAACGTGCAGCTTCCATGTTCAGCATAAGTATTAAGGGACAATATGAAGTGCACTCTTTCTTCTCTTAAACAAATGGCTTTCCTGATATAAGAGGAACTAACATGTGGAAACACACATATTTACTAGCCTTGAAACACTGCCCACTTGGCAGAAGACATGAATTGTAATGCTTTCTAATGAAGTGAGTGATGGGATGTCCCACACTGAGAAACTCCAGGAGGATCTAACCCCTCTAAGCACTTTAGTTTTATTGCTGACATGTTCCCTGATAAGGTTTTGCATACATAACACACTACACACCCAGGATTTTTGAACTTTGAACCAAGTTGTTAAGCTGTCAAGGTTGTTAATCTTTGTTCACTAACGCCACCTTTTGAGACCCAATTATTTTTTTAAAAAACTGAGCACCTCTACTTGAATATCTTTAAAATAAATGATGACCTTTGAAATATTTTTTGTTTCCATTTAAGAAAAACATTGTGTGAATAAGTCAAGTCCTATGTTTACATGTCTGTTGTAGTGTATCACCATGCCAATGTAAGAATAATAATTTTACAAGGGGCTTGTAAACTATTCTTCCTGAAGATCCAGTACACACTTCTTGGCTGTTATCATGCAAGCAGGAACAGAAATTGTCTACAACCAAGGATCTGTATGAAAGCAGCCGAAAACTTTGATTTAATAAAAGCATTTCCTAAGGACCCAATTATTAGGTTCCTTTGTGTGTGTGTCTTGGACCACAATCCCCATAATTCTTCCCTCTCTTCTGGGAAACCCAAGTCTGCACATCTCTAGGCTTCAGCCACCTAAATAAGAGCTTTTGAGTTATTTACCAGCAGGTTTCTGGCTCATTTTGTTGATTTGACGGGGGAAACAGCTATTACAGTGTATCCTTGGATTTGTAGTTCTAAGAGATGTGCTCTTTATAGAACTTAATGGGCAGTTAGACAATGACTCCCAGGAACCACCATTGTAACTTTTTCCCTTTCACTAATCAACAGTAGGAAGCAAAGGCTAGAGAAGATGATGGTTCATCGAAGAACTTGAAAGCTGCTCTTAAGTTGGACAAAAGTACAGGGTTTTTGCTTCCAGTGTTGCCATACAAAACAACAAAATAACAAAAAGCACACACCCTTATCAAATTTATCTTTATTTATAACCTGTGACCCTCCAGACACTGTACAATGACCATTTTCTGACCACTGGGCTTTCAGGCAACTACTGATAACAACTGAAGTCCAACCAATCCAATGATTTGCTGCCCCAATTTAAGCACAAAACGGAGTCCCTTCTGTAGTCCACAGAGAACAACTGTTTGGACAGTCGGTTGAACCATATTTTAACAGCGAATGGAACAGATAGCATTACAGACAGCACTTTGTTAGAAACCAAAACCAGGAGAGGTAATTGCAGCAAACCTCTGAGTTTGCACAGCCATCCTTGCAGCTGCAGCCCTGTTTACCACCACCCCCATGACCAATCACAAGACAAGACAAGCTTATTTGCAAGCTGTGGGAGATGTGAAAAGCTTGTGCTGAGACAACCGTATGTCCTTCTGCACTTCAGTCCCTCTTCTAATGACACACTGTCTCTAATGTACTGTACTTCTTACTGACACTGATCTACTATCCTTCAAGAAGGAAACTAGTTTAGAGAGCCCAGGTCAGATTGTATAGTATACAGTATCTAGATCTATCCTCCAACAGAAGGGAACAGCTGGTAAGTTGTCAGCACCCCACCACATCCAGTTACCTGCTCACTGAGCTGGTTGCCTCACTTTTCCTAATGTCCGGGTGGTACTGAATCTAGGAATATCTGGAGGCTACATTTTCTGTACCCTTCCTTATCATATGGCAGTGGTAGCAAACCTTCAGCACTCCAGATGTTTTGGACCACAGCTCCTAGAATTCTGAGCCTAGACTACCAATGACAAAGAACTGTGGGAGTTGTGGTCCAAAACATCTGGAGTGCTGAAGGTTCACCACCAGTGCGATATGGTGTTTACATATGCCCAACTATCCATTAAGCAAATATATACTACCTTAAAAGGTAAAGGTAAAGGTTCCCCCTGCACATGCATGTTAGTCGTGTCTGTCTCTAGGGGTGGTGCTCATCTCCGTATTCAAGCCAAAGAGCCAGTGTTGTGCAAGTCCATGGCCACGTGGCCGGCATGGCTGCAAGGAAACACTGTTTTGCTTTCCCACTTTTTATGGCAGTACTTATTTATCTACTTGCATTTACATGCTTTCAAACTGCTAGGTTGGCAGGAGCTGGGGTTATTAGTGGGAGCTCGCTCCGCTGTGGGGCAACCTTACACACAGTAAACTGCCCAGCTGTTGCACTTAGCAACCTACATTCAGCTTCTATCTAGAGCCCTTTATAGTGAGTCTTCTTACAACCACAATTGTCCATCAGAGAAGCAGAAATATGGAACTTAAAGCTTCAAGCAGTCCAAAATGCAGCAGCCAAGTTGACTGCTGGGGTGACGAAATCTGATCATATCACCCAAATTCTGGTTTCCCTGTACTGGTTGGCAGTTGGCTTTGGCCTTAACACAAAAAAACCTTAAACAGTTTGGGACTTCTTATTAGTCTGAATGACTTCTGCCAAGTTCAATTGCTTGTCTGATCAGGTAAACACAGACCTCACGCCTGACATCTCAAGAGGCCTGGAAAATGTGAACCAGAAGCCTGGCCTTCTCAGCTGTGGTGCCTTTCCTGTGGAATCTGGAAGTTGAGTCATGGCTACTGGACTTCTTTTTTGAGAGATAGAAACGTTTAGCTGCTCATCCAAACAGCTTCATCAGTCTGAATACAGCTATTGTGAGTCCTGTATTCAGACTGATGAAGCTGTTTGGATGAGCAGCTAAACGTTTCTATCTCTCAAAAAAGAAGTCCAGTAGCCATGACTCAACTTCCAAATAAACTCACCTGGATGACTGAGAATCTTTGCAGACATTTTTCCTGTGGAATGTGCTGCCACGGGGGTTCTGCTAGCCTTTGTTCTTTTAAAAAGCAGCTAAAACCTGAACTTTTTAGGGGAAAAATCTTTTGGGGAGTTTTTACCAAGTTGACTGAGGGAGTTTATACACGACCCCTAAGCTCCGCTGCAAATGGCTCCCAGCTCCGGAGCTTAAAAATGTTTCCCCACCAGCTCCGGAGCTAACAGAAAATTAAGTGCGACCCTGCCCACCTAAGCGCGACCCAGTGCACCTTTCAAGTACCTGCTCTGGGAGAGTGAAAAATTTTGATGCGGAGAGTGCCGGGCTCTCCTCACTTCTTTTTATTGTTGTTTTTTTGCCTCCCGCCCCTTTAAGAGGAACCAGGAAGTGACGGGGGGGTCAGAGCAACTTCCACCGGCACTCCGGAGGTAAGAGTGCATTCTTTTCTCCCTTTTTTTCTCCCTCCTCTCATGCAGACAGAACAAGGAAGTGCGGAGGGGGTGGGAACGCAGGGAGGGCGACAAACCCTCAAGATCTCTGGTCTGAATTTAAGGGACCAGCGGATCTTAGGGGTCGTGTAAAAAGGCCCTGAAACAGAGGAGGAGGAAGGAGGGGAACATGGTAACCCAATTAATGAGTTTTTGCACCAGTGTTGCTTACTTCTTGTAGATCAGATTAAAGCTTGTCATCTTTGTTCTGTATAATCTGTGTGTTTACCTCTGTTGTACACTGCCAAGAGTAGCAATTTGCTAGATGGATAGTATAAAAATTAAATGCATTAATGGTTGATTGAATGAATGGATGCACACAACCACATTCGTTGTCCCCTGCTACCTCTCTCCGCTAAAGCTTCTGTAGTAGTACATCATGGTTCTACAGCCTTTACCAAAGGACAAACATTTACTTGCCATAGGTCAGAAGAACTAGGTCTAATGGTCTCATTACAGGAAGTTAGCAGCCACTTGAAGGGAAATGTTTTGATTATAAACACTTTCAGAATGAAACCATTTACCTAGAGCAGTGGTTCCCAGTCATGGGAGCCCAGATCTTCTTGGTCTCAGATGCTTTCAGCACTAGCTGTGCTGGCGAGGATCTTGTGGAGCTGTAGTCCAAGACCATCTGGGAACTCCAGGTTAGGAACCACTGACCTGAAGGAACAATAGGTTGCCAGAGGTCTTTGGGGAGATTTTGGCCACCCTTTGGATTTCTTGTTCGGCAGTGGAATAAGCTGCCACAGAGGGTGGTGGAGTTTCCTTCTTTGGAGGTTTTTAAGCAGAGGCTGGATGGCCATCTGTCGGAAATACTGTGACGGGGGTTCCTGCGTGGCAGGGGGTTGGACTAGATGCCCCTGAGGTCTCTTCCAACTCTATGATTCTACGATTCTATATTAAGGAGTTGGCTTCTACCTCCTATTCTGGGATTATATGAGTCTGTCTTCTCATACATTAGGCCAGTGATGGTGAACCTTTTAGAGACCGAGTGCCCAAACTGCAATTCAAAACCCACTAATTTTTTTGCAAAGTGCCAATACAGTAATTGAACCTGTAAACAGGTAACTATGAAGGGGTGATGTCGAGTGCCCACAGAAAGGGCTCTGAGTGCCACCCTTGGCACCCGTGCCATAGGTTCGCCATCACTGCATTAGGCAATAGGCCTATTTGCATGAAGACACCACTTCAGGCTGAAGAAAACACTCATGCAGTAACAGATCTGGAAGTTGAGTTGTGGCAACTGGACTATTTTTTTGTGAGGCTGAAACATTTTGCTACTCCTCCAAGTAGCTTCATCAGTCTGAAGAAAGTTAGTGGTGAGGCCTCCAATGTATAGTTCACCTTGATTTCACATCACCCTGGTCTGAATAGGCTCATTAGGTAGACAATGGCCTGGATAGGCTCCTTAGATGTGCAATGGCCTGAATAGGCTCATTAGGTGTACAATGGGCTGGGATGCATGAAAGTCCCATGTTTGCAACCCTTCCCCACATCCATTAAGTACAGGTTGTTAGCTGTGGCCTTCCTGGCAGAGGTGTGAAGTGCTTCTGATTTGTCTGGGGACTGATTGTACCTGAGTCCCCCACCTCTGCTGAGAGGTGGGGGTTCAATACAGTAGGACCCCCATATTCACTGATTCATTTTCCACTGATTCAGTTATCCACTGTTGGGAGAGGAAAAATTAAATAAATAATTCAGGAGCCGCAAAGCAAGTTGCTGTCACAAACAGCAGCTGTAAAGCAAGCTACTGTTGGAAAACAGTAGCGTGAAGCAAGCTACTGTCACAAACAGCAGCCGTAAAGCAAGCTATTTCACAAAACAGCAGCCATAAAGCAAGCTACTGTCACAAAACAGCAGGTTTTTTGTGTGCGGGGTGGGGTGGGGTGGCGGCATTCTCTCTTATCCACAGTTTTCATTATCCACGTGAAGGCCTGGAATGAATCTCCTGTTGATATCGGGGTCTACTGTGCACACATGAATGGCTTCCCTGACCCCTCTCTCGAACCACCTATCTTTTCTAATAAATGACGTCCTCATCTTTGAAAGAGTGCCCCTTTCCCTTCAAATCAAGGTATACTGCTGATTCTCATCCTGAGCTGTTGCCCCTCCTATGTTGGGCCATACTCCTTTTAGATGGCTGTTTGGTTTCTCCATTGTAGAGGTCTGCATACTCCTCACTCTGTATTGGACTGCATATAATATATTGCTCCTTTTGTATTTTGGTGTTGGGTCCTTTGGGTAGATGAGTCCCTGCCTTAGTGTGTTTGTCGGTTTGAAGTAAACAGGGATGTGGTGTTTGCCAAAAATCCTTTAAAGCTTTTCAGATACTTCCAGCCATGTAAAAATGACCTGGTTGTTCTGTTGGCTCTGGGTCTCAGGCTGATCCCTTGTTCATCTGGATTGGGACACTACTTTGTTCAAGGCCCACTTTGGATATCCACAAGCCTTAAGTGCTATCTTCAGGTGCCTGTGGAAACAGGAATGGTTTTCTCTCCCCCCCCCCCCCCGATCACCACTAGTATCCACAACAGAGAATCCTTTTAAGGATTCAGTGTGCACAGCCATGACACACAGAATGTGAAATGTGCAGATGGGCACAAACCACTGGTTTGGTGCGCTTATTGGCCAAACACTTCTTCTTGGCACTGCCTCTGAATGAACATTCAACAGAGGAGGTGGGGCTGAGAAGTTCTGAGCATATGCCTGGCCACCAAATGAACTGGCATAATCTTCCGAACTAGCAGTTTGTGCCCATCTCTACTGAGATGTAGTATCTCCAGTCTCCCTTGTATGGATGATACGAAGCTTTGCATGATCTTTCCCTTCATATACACATTTTGACCAATATGAAAGGGATTACTGTTCTCAGAATTCTTGGGAGATGCTACAGCAGTGAAGCTTGGTATAAAACAAAAATGATAGATCACAGCAAGTGCGAGGGCCATTTCTCTGATTCACTGGTACTACAAGAACCATATCTTCTAGGGCAGGGGGTAAAGACGCTTATTTGCATGTGCCTTTTTAAAGGTAAACTTTAGTACAATATACCTCTTACAAGTAAAAAAAATATGTTTATATATTCAAAGAAGTTTCTTTTTTTAAGCTGTACCTTTAGGTGTCCTAAATGTCCCCCGTTTTACAATTCAGAGGTGGAGGTCTAGAATGCTAGAAAGCCTTTGAAGCATGGAAAAAGAGCACAAGGAAACTTTGTAAAATAAAATTAAAATAAAATTTTAATTTTGGGGGGGGGGAGTTGCCAAAACCATCTTGGGAGGCCTCATGCAACCCGCAAACTACAAGTTGAGCAATTTCATAGAAATCCTATGTTTATTATTCCATCTAGGTCAACATTGTCTAGATCAGAGGTGTGAAGCATGCAGAATACAGACCAGATGCAGTCCCCTGGTGCTCTTGAAGTCTTGTATGCCCCCCCCACCAACGTGGGAAAATAGATTTTTTTAAAAAAGATCACCTTCTGCTCCTGGAGCAGCATTTTGGCTTCAAATAGCATGCAGCATCCCCTCACCACAAGCACACACATATGACATCCTCCCCCCACCATGAAAGCAAACTTCTGGACATCAGAAAGCATATGCATTTTTTAAAAAAAGGAAAGGTACAATCTATAATTAGTCCTGGGGATGGAAAATTTAGTCCTTGGCCCTCTGAACTTGTCCACCCTACCGACCAGCACCATGCTTAAGCATGTGTTCAACCACGGAGCTATAGCCCATCTCCAGGGGTGCAGATGGACCCTTGCCGGTGCATACTAAAAGTGTGAATGCTGGAAGGCTAACTTTTTAAACACATGGCCTATTCTCTTGGAGTGAGTGAGTGAGTGAGTGAGTGAGTGAGTGAGTGAGTGAGTGAGTGAGTTATTTATTTATTTATTTATTTAGATAGATAGATAGATAGATAGATAGATAGATAGATAGATAGATAGATAGATAGATAGATACTTTATTGTCATTGTACATAGTACAACAAAATTGAATGCTATCCCAGGTGTGAAAAGTAAATTAAAAAGAGAAAATAAATACATTTAAACGGTAAAAAGGATTAAAACATTCATACACATCCATTCCAACTCTCCAAGCTCAAACTGTTTGGTTACAGCATTTAACATAAAAACTGTTTTTTGAAGCTATTTGTTCTTGTTTTGATTGTTCTGTATCTCCTGCCCGAAGGCAGCCATACAAACAGACCATGTTCAGGGTGAGATGAATTCTGTAGTCCAACAAGGTAACCTTTTCAAGTTCACACACCTATGTAGTAAAAAAAAAGAGCAGTAATGACCTGAAATAAACATTTGGCCTTCCTCTTGCGGCAGACACAGGGGGTGGGGTGGGGGATGAAAAATCAGTTTACATTGCAGAGAAAGGGGTGTGTGTCTGTATTCACTTGGCTTCCTTGAAATCATTTGAGTCATTTATCCCCCCTCATTTTGAAAGACTCTATGTGTTATTTCCTGATAGCATGATTTCAAATAAGAAGGGTTTGCGTGTGTGGTAAACCCCTACACCATCCCAACACACTGTCAGTTTCTATATTCAAAAACAGAGCATCATCGTGAGATGAACTATTGCATACCATTTTCTCAGGGTCAGCCTCCTCCCTTGCATATCTTATGGAATTAAGGCCCATTAATGCTGCATGTATCTCTCTTGGTAGTGACATGAAAAATTCGAGCAAGGAAGTGAGCCATTACATTCGTCTATGCAAATTTCATGAGTGAGTCCAAATTGGAGTGCCACCTTCTGCCTGCCTGTCACTAAAAATGCAGCATTTTCTTCTCGTGCCTCCGAGTTCTACCCATCTGATATTTCTGAGCAGCAACTTCGTTCAGCTGCAGATCAGGTGGGCCAAATGTTGTTGGAGCTGATGGTGTAGCTCCAGATTTCCTACAGTGATCAGGAAGTTGAACTGGCTGGCCTACGGAAATGATTCTGTGGTTGCCCTATTGCAAGAAAAAACAAAATGGTCGTCAGATCGTAGAAGATGCAGTGTTGGATCAGGGTTGCAAGACAGAGTAGTGTGTGTTTCAGAGGGAATACAATGGATCATCCTTAGGGTGTTTAATTGTCCTCAGCTAATCAAGCTCAGCAGACCAGTGGAGGTCACTGCTTCATTGCCAGAGCGGAAACAACAATTTTATGGCCTATATGTCCCACTTCTGGATGTGGAATATGGTGTTATGACCATGTCCTACTCCTCAATCAGCAAAATATCTTGGGACATCATTTTGGAAGGAAGAAAATGAACAGGGCACACTGGGTGATGTGAGGCTATGACTCTTCGCTGCATGCTTTCAACCTGTAAGTAGGGTTTGTGGATGAGGATGCCACAACATGCTACCTAGAGAAAATAAATTACACAGAATTATCTCAAATAATTGACCACTGTTGATTTTAGTGCAGCCCTGTCCTAGATATGGTCAGGGTAGGGATGGTGAAAGACAGTGGCACTGTGGATCTGTAGAAATTAGAATTTTGCATTGATTTTTTTTGGGGGGGGAGTTGAGTCATGGCAACTGGACTTCTTTTCTTGAGAGACTGAAACGTTTTGCTGCTCATCCAAACAGCTTCAGACTGACGAAGCTTTTTCGATGAGCAGCAAAACGTTTCAATCTCTCAAGAAAAAACAAGACACGTTGCCATGACTCAACTTCCAGATAAACACACCTGGATGACTGAAAATCTCCACAGACATTTTGCTTTGTTTTGTTCTTTGGTTAGCTTTTTGTTTCTTTCTTTCTTTTGTTGCGCTCCAGGCAAATAAATCCACTTTTTCATGAGTGCTGCTCCCTGTAGACCCTGTTTAACTTTGGAGAGACAAATAAGTATGTATTAAAAATCTAAAGTGCTTCAGAAATGGATGGCAAACGCAGAAAGCACAGCTGGAAGCAGCAGTGCTAACAGGCTGAAAGTGGCTTCCTAGAGATGCATTTGCTGGTAGGTCTTCGAGATGTTCCCTGCCTGGAACATGACCTGTAAAAAGCAGATGACACGAGCTGTGGGGACAGAAACATTGTGCGCTGTTTTAAAATACCGTGGAAGGGAGAGGGAGAAAGGAATGACAGCTGCATGCTCAAATTTCAAAGGAAACATGATTACTTGCCACCTGTTTTCCATGGCTGTTGATGGTCTTGGACCCTTCTTCCTTTTTCATTCTTTTTTTATCAGCATAAATTCTGCTGTTCAACAGAGAAAACCTGGTGCCTGGGTTATGATGTAAGAAGACAGTGGACATGAAGGGAATAGAACCTACAGTAATTCAGGGAAAGCTGGAAGGCAGCAGGAAAAGAGGAAGACCAAATGCGAGATTGTCTAACTCCCCGAAAGAAGCCATAGGTTTGAATTTATGACAGCTAAGCAGGGCAGTTGAGGAAAGCACATTTTGCAGAGTGCTCATTCATAGGACCACCATAAGTTGGAGGCAACTTGATGATCCATAACAACAAACCAAATGGATTAATTTCTTCTATGGGATTTTTCATACAAAAAAATAATAATAATGTTAATTCGCAATGCCTGTCTCCCCGAGCTTGGAAATGTCACTGTTCATGGATTACAACACCCAGAATCCCCAGAGGACTACAGATTTGGGACGTTATAATCAAACCGTACAATTTTTTAAAACCCGATGTTTCCTTATTAACTTAGCTTGAATTTGCTAAGGTTTATATTCACTGGAATGAAGGAAGCCCTCTTATTATATTGGATGTTTAGGCCATTTAGCTTAGTGTTGCCTGCGTCGATTGGAAATGGCAGTCCGTGGTCCAAGGCTTCTTCGGTGCCCTTCCTGGAGTTGTCCAATGAATGGAACTAAGGTTCTTCTGCATGCCCTATAGCCCTTTCCCTGCAGCAATGAAGTCCTTGCACATGGCTCTCTTATTCCCCATATCAAGTGATATAACCATTGCAACAATCTGGTCAAGGTGATCTGGTTGAGATTGTGTGACTGGCCTAAAGTCACCTAGTGTGTTTCATAACTGAGTGGGGATTTGAACCCGGGTCTCCCAAGTCCTAGCCCCACACTCTGACCACCACGCCACATTGCAGCCCCACCTGCACCCACAGGGGAGTTCATCCCGCAAATGCTGTTAATATCAGATTTTGGACTAAGTGCAAAGGGCATACATTGTAATGACAAATTATATTGTCGGTTGTATTCATTGTTTTGCACCAATTGTCATGCAAAGAGGATGGCAAGTGGTAACTCACTGATTAGAGGCAATTTGCCAACATAGTTTATACTTTGCACAAGGCCTGCAACTAGAGAAGAATAACAGGAGCTTGGACTGAGAACACCAACTTCTCAATGTACCCCTTTCTGATTGGTGTGGTGGCCTGGAACAAATGGGAAAAGCATCCACAATGGCAATTCTTGTTCTGGCCACTGAGGCCGAGATGGTGTCTAGATGGGCTGCTCATCCATGGGTAGAGGCTTTCCTGTTGAAGGACTGTTCTACCCAGAGCTTAGTAGATCAGGTCCCTTCCTGGACATGAAGGACAGTAGGCAGCAACGTCATCCAGATGAAGGGGTGCTCTATTCAGCTTGTCGGAGCCTCCCTTTTTAGAGGTTAGGTCTAGCCAAAGCAGAATAGTTTGAGCATGAGAGAATAGTATCCAGGTGGATAGCTTTCTACCCAGAGGCCTCCACTGGCAAAGGAAAGGTCTAGCTAAGGCTGGGTGGAAGAGGGCAGATTAGCCACCTGTGGAGGTGGTAGCTGGGCTCAGCCTCTGCGTCCTACAAAGAGAGGGACAAGCAAGACTCACTTTGTCAGCTGGTGGCATCTACTTGGGGTTTGGCGTACTAGCCTCTAGGCTGGATAGTGCAGAAAGACAGCTTATTCGTATGTGATATTAACTGACGTTGCAGGTGGCCTCTCCAAGGAAGGCCCAGAAAACAACAGCTAGAAACTGGGCCTTCTCAGTAGTGGCCACCTTGCTTTGAAATTCACTTCCAGTGGAGATGTTTCACTCCCCTGCTCTTCTTAGCTTATTATGTTGTTATGCCATCTTTATGTTTTGTAAGCCACCCAGAGTGACCTTTTAGGCCAGATGGGTGGGATATTAATGCAATTAATTAATTAGAACCTAGCTGTTCACACAGGCCTTAGAACTCCTTATTCCTTCTTAATCCAGCTGTTAAATAACCCTATGTCGATGTACAATTTTTTTTACTTTCGGTAGCTCTGATAGTGTTGCTGATATCCTCTGGAGATGGGGAGATGCTGGTAAGGTGTTCAGATCTATAATTACATGTTTATGTCATGAATTACACACAGTACACTGGGGGGGCATATTCTATGCTGCTTGCCCCAGGTAACAAAATTGCTTATTATAGCTTGGCATTGTATAATCTTTATGAAATATTGGTTCACACCCCAAAGAAAGAATAGGGCTGTGAATAAGAGAATCGAACTAGAAAGAGCCGGAGAGCTAAAGAAGATGGAGCTGCAGTTGCCTCTTAAATTGCCAACTTGGGCTTTGTAGAGTCTCCATGTAGAGATGATTTTTCTGTGTCACAGATACGCAACCTAGTGGAGGCAGATATCTTGGGCTTGTGTCTGGCTTTCAGTTCAAAGGGACACTTGCATTTGGCCATTTTGCAGTTTCTGTAGTGGTGCTGTTGCTGAGGTCTTGGGTGCACAATGTGTAGCACTTTGTTGTTATAGCTGCTCATGGCATCTGTTACATAACTGAATAAAAAGAGGCTCATTTTGTGAAATTGTCTTTGCAAGGTTCATCAATAGCTATCTAAGCAAACAAAGAGACCCATAGAACTAAAAAAAGTGTTACAATTGCACTTAACTCCAGCATAAATAACCAGCAGAGTGTTGGCCAATATACAGCAAACTATAATATCCCTGCATTTTATGTAAACAGGAGCTGAAATGTATTCCCACAGTACGGCTCCAGAGAGGAACGCAGCTGCACATGTTAAACAAGCTGAAGTTTCCAAACATTTTTCAAAGACAGCCCTGCATAAAATATATCTCAGTATTCCAGGATATCCTCCACTACAGGAACAAGGGTGCATTGCCATATCCAGATTCAGAGCATGGAAAAGCTACAGTATTTAATTTTTAGTAACTTTAATTAGTCAGAAAAGGAAAGTGCTATGCATACAAATGGTGGGACTCATCCCAACAACATTTCTGCCCATGCCTTACCTTCTTGCGCCCCTTCTCATCATACACTTTTGTCAGCACTGCACAGAGGTCACAATGTTTCCACTCTACAAAGATTCTGCTCTTTCTATTTTTAACACTTAAACATTCGCTGAGCGAAAACCGTTTTTGTTTTTCAGCAAAAGACTTTGGTCCTTGTGCTTTTGTCATTTTAGCGAACTTCTCCATCTGCTTTTTTTTTTGATGTGGTTTCGTCTGCTTCTTCTGTTTGTTTGATTGTTCATATTTATAATTTAATATCTTGCCCAGAGAAAGAAAGAAAGAAAGAAAGAAAGAAAGAAAGAAAGAAAGAAAGAAAGAAAGAAAGAAAGAAAGAAAGAAAGAAAGAAAGAAAGAAAGAAAGAAAGAAAGAAAAAACCCCAGATTAATATTAAGGAGAGCATGTGTAATATTTTTACAGATGGTAATTCTGTATACAAGACAACTGTACTCTAGTTGAGCACATCATCTTGTTGAAAAACTGACTACCCCTTGCCCAACTTAAAGATTAAGAACATTAGGAAAGTAAAGCACCAGAGACCTTAGGGTTACTGTCCACGGTAGCACGTGGAGAGGGGGACTAAGCTTTATCATCAATCATTGTGACTTTGTCACATACTTCTGAAAATATCTGTAAACAAATTTGTAACCCTAACATAGTATTTCCCATTAAGGTGGTATACTCTAGTTCTTTTGAAATTATATTTTTTATATCTGATTATTTCATAATTTTTTTCTGCATGCATGACAACCAGTTTAGCATAATGATTAGGATGCTGGAAGAGGATCTCTAGGAGGCTGCGTTTCAAATTCTCACCCAACCACAAAATACTTACAGGGTAACCTTGGGCTGGCAGGGCAAGTAGTCTCTCTCTTTCTCTCTGATCTACTTCACAGGGTTGTTGTGAGGATGCAACTGGGAAGAGAAGAGGCATGTACACTGCCTTAAGGAAGGGTGTAGAATAAGTGTTAAAGAAAAAAAAAAAAAAAATAATCAGCAAAGGCACATTTGATGAAAATCTTTGTCTATTTTATCTCCATAACCATGTGATCTGGTTCCTTTCTCCTTCGTTCAGCCGTGTTTATTATGATAGTGGGGAAAAGCCTCCACGGGTCAAGCGAGCAGGAAACATGGGAGCCAAGTCAATAAAAGGTGTCCAACCTTGAAGAGGAGAAGCAATGTTTCAAAAAGTTCTCAAAAATAAAACAAGCTTACATTTATCTGAGAGGAATTATTAAAACAACCTCGGCGTTGCCACACCATTACTACACATTATTAGGGGAAATAACAGCTCTCACATAAACCATGGACACTGGGAACACTTGGAAAAAATGTCTACGTCGCAAGCACACCCGTTCCCAAAGAAAACAGTTTTCTGGGCTTGGCACATCCTTGGGGTGTTTTGCCATGCACACCCTCCCCATTCAGCCTGGGTCAGGCTGACATGAGATGTAATTCAACCCACAGAGAAGCTATTGACACTGAGCTGCCTCTGGTTTTTGTGGAAAGGTACTGCGTCTCCATCATAATCACAGCTCATTAAGAGCAGCATATGTGCTTGGTTATTAAATACCACTCCTTAAAAGGGGAACCAAGACACCATAGATTTGATAAGAAACTCCTAGATTTTAAAGGCCAGGAGGCCTGCCAGTTTAAAGGATTGCCGGCTGTTTACTCATTAGAAAATAAGCAAGACTAGAATGGATTGTGTTGGTTTTTAGTGTAGCGGCAGACACACTGTGTGTTACAGTACTGCTATGGCTTCCACAGCGAGGAAACAGAAAAGGCCTCCAATGCCCTGTGAGGCCATGGAAGAGGGGGTTTCCCCCTCTTAGGCTAAGTCCCAGAGTCTTTAGACCAGGAAACAAGGCAAGCAGCACTGGATGTCTGATGAGTATGTGAGAGATGGCTTTAAAGCCTGGCAGAGGTCTCCACCCATTCCAACGTGTCACCAAGATTCACTGTCTCAACATTTGCATCATGTGCTGGCACTTGCTCAACCCTGGCACACCAAAAAGCCAGGAGAGAGCAGGTTGGAGAGAGAATGCTGGGAGGTGCGTCCACATGCCCCCCCCCCCCCGTGCCTCAGATTTTGTGTCTCTCTCAACCCATGGGCCTACTTGTTGCCCACATCCCGGCAGCAAACAGCAGCAGCATGTGGGCTGGCAGTGAGGCTTTCACAAGGCCGAACAGCAATATAAGTCCTGGGGAAGCTCTCCCATGGCATGCATGCTTAGGTAATATGCACAGGATGTGATGTGAACACTGGTGGGGCTTATGGCAGCTATTGCACCTGCTGGGCTGGTTTGTCAGGCTTGATCAGGGTTCTGGGTCTGTGACTTACCCAGATTCCCCTCATGCCTGTTCTAACAATCAGCTGACATAGAAGCAGTTCCAGCATCCCCACCCCCACCCCACAACCTTACTTGACCTGTGCTGATGACATTAAAAGGCCCCAGCCTTTCTCTGTTGGGTCCTAAAGTCTCAGGAACCAGACTGAAAACTTCAGGGCAGATGGGGGGGGGGCAGACAGACAGACACCAAAGTGGTTCCCAGCCAAAACCATTTAAACAGCATCTCTGTCTTTTGTGTCTGTGGCTGCCTTACTTTGTCTAATGGTAGGGCTGGAATTGCACCTCACATTTCATCAGTACATTTAAAGCAGAGGTGGGCAAATGCACAGAGAATACTTTCCGGCGATTGGCACCGACCAGGGGTCATAGCAGGCCTACTAATCAACCCCCAAATATAGATTTTTTAAAAATTAGTCCCTAGAGATCCATTTCTGGAACCTTAGGGCTAGTTCACTGCTCCTGCTCTGTGTTGTGTTATGTGCTCTTGGAAGCTTTCAGAAACATAAAATGATATTTATGTGTGTATATGTGTGTATGTAGATTTCTGTTTGGCAATGTGGGAGGGGATACCCAGGACCACAAAAACAGTCATGCAGGTTCCATTTTGCCCATTCCTGATTAAAGTCATCTTATCAGTCTCTGCTGGTAGCTTTGTGACACTGTATGTTGCGATTCTGAATCATCCTGTAATTCTCTTTGCTACCGGCCATCTACTTTTCTAGGGCAGAAACTGACTTTTGCCCTCCCTCACATTACCTAGAGAGTGTTGTCCTGTTTGACGCGTTTGCCTAGCAGACCTTGGAAACGTTACTACCACTCCCATTATGTACCACTCTGTGTCCATGCTGGCCGGGAGATTCTGGAACAAAGGTAACTTCTTCCTTGCTTTCTTGTTTAGTCACCAGAGGTGAACTTGATGCATCACAGAAATAACCCCCAATCTCTCTCTTTTTAAAAACCTTTTTGTATGTGTGTGGTTTGGCTTTAGTGTAACGACTCCAGAGCAAGCTCTGTGAACTACGACAATTGCAGCCAACAGATATGGCAGGCAAATAAAGCACTGAGTAAATGCGAGCAGGGTAGGCAGCAGCAGAGAGAAACAGATCGGGCCATTTAAACCTCAGATTCCTGATGTGCAGGCTGTAATTTAATCAGAAATAATGCATATGTATGCCTTTCAACTTGGGAGCTGTTTTGACAGCTCTTTGCTAATACTGTATCCCCTTTCAGTATTGCCATGTATGCACAGCATTCAGCAAACTATTTATAGGCAGGTAAACAACACTTCATATGCTATCTGCCAGGGAACAATTATATGGAAAAGTGGTTTGACTGGCTTCGTTGTGGGATTGTTTTATTTCTTGCCTTTAGGTACTTTGGCCCACCCTTCCCTCATTCTACTCTGGAATAAGCTGGTTCTCATATATAACAAACACAGCTGGAGGAGTCAAGAGGCAGGGAGGGTGGCTCCCCGGGAAGGGTGTTAGCCTGGGAATCATTTGTTTCTGCCCTAAACTGTTAGATAAGGGGCTGAGAATATTTTCCTAAATCAAGTGCTCATTTTCAGATGTGGAAGTTCTTTTTTAAGACTAGAGTTCCCAAATGACTCCACTCAGTCTTCTGAGAGTTATAGTTCAGAGTAGAGATGGGCACAGAATGGAAATATAGTGTTTCATTTCATTTCGTTTCGTTTCGTTGGTAATGAATTTCTAAAGTACAGTGGTACCACGACTTACAACGCACCTGACGTACGAAAATCCCGATTTACGAGTGGGATTATTTGATTGTTTTCTCATGTCGCCTTACGAGCTGGAGATTGGGTTTCCCCGACTTACTTTTTCTTTTTAGAACTTGGGTGCGTGCTGTTTGAAATGTGTATCAGCCACAGAGGCAACCTTGCCTCCGTGCCTGAAAGACATTTTAAACAGCAAGCACTTTAACCCTCAGCCCACCTTCGTTGGGGAGGAAAGGCACGCGCTGGTTAAAATGTTTTTCAGCCACAGAGGCAAGCTTGCCTCCGTGCCTGAAAAAACATTTTAAACAGCACAGGCTTTCCCCCTCACCCACCCTCATTGGGGGAGAAAGGCACGTGCTGTTTCAAATGTCTTTCAGGCACAGATGAAAGCTCTTGCCTCCGTGATGGAAAGACATTTTAAACAGCGCCTGCTTTAACAGTGGTTTACCATAGGAATTCGTTGAAATTTGTTCATCCAGAACAGATTAATTGATTTTCAATGCATTCCCATGGGAAACCACTCCCCGTCTTACAAGTTAAGTGACTTATGAGCATTCGCTCGGAAAAGATTAATCTCGCAAATCGGGGTTGCACTGTAGTTTTGTTGCGAAACAAAATGAAACAAAATGGAATGCTAGGCTCCCTTGCTTCTTAGAGGCACCAAAATGGCAGGGGAGCTTCCTCAAGCTCTTCCCTGTAAGCCCCTGAAATTTTGAAATGTTTGCATGTCAGGGGCTGAGTTATTAAGCTCCAAAGGGGGTACCCCTCAAAAAAAATTTATTCTAATTGAATTGAGAAGCCACAATAGCTCTCCTTCTGTGGGAGAGCAATTAGCGCTGCTGCAGCTTGATCCCTGACTGGAGTTGCCACTTTTATTTCTGGTAAGGTAATTGGTGTCTTTAACATCTGGGAGTTGAGTCATGGCTACTGGACTTCTTTTTTGAGAGATAGAAACGTTTCGCTGTTCATCCAAACAGCTTCATCGGTCTGAATACAGCTAGTGCAAGAGACCTTCTTATAGTCAGCTTGACCTATAAGAAGGTCTCTTGCACTAGCTGTATTCAGACCAATGAAGCTGTTTGGATGAACAGCGAAACGTTTCTATCTCTCAAAAAAGAAGTCCAGTAGCCATGACTCAACTCCCAGATAAACGCACCTGGATGACTGAGAATCTTCACAGATGGTGTCTTTAACAGTTATGTGGCAAGCCCACGTCCTGCCCACTTTTCTGGACATGTTGTTTCAGTGTCTGGAGAAGCTTATTAAATTTATTATGTATTTATTTTGAATATTTTTACCCCACCTTTCTCCTTGGAAAAGGACCCAAGGTGGCTTACAATAATGAGGGGCAATATATAGCCCAGAACATTTTTCAGACATTTTCAAGTTAAGAACATGGAATTAGAAGAGGCATCTTAGAACATTAAAAGGTAACATTCAAGTTACAAAGAGCATGCAAAAAGAAAATAATCCAGTATGAGGAGTGGAAAGTAACATGGAAAACACTGGTGGTCTTAAGAAATAAGTCAACGTAATCATGTATGGTAATCCATATAAAAGTCACATAGTAGGTAGTTCCTCATTCAGCTTGCCTGAAGAGTAAGGCGTTTGACTGCTTCCAGAAAAGACAGCAGAGATGGGGCAGTCCTGGTTTCCAGCGGGAGGAGTTCCAAAGTCTGGGAGCAGCAACAGAGAAGGCCATGTGTTCATATGAGAAACACCCGTGAAGGTGGCAGGATGGAGAGAAAGGCTTGATGACTTTAGCACCCGAGATACTGTGAGATTCGATCTTTGAGGTAGCTTGGACCAAGAGCATTTTGTGCTTTGCAGGTTAAGGTTAGCACCTTGAATTGTGCCCGACGGCTGATTGGCAGCCAGTAGAGCTGCTTAAGTAGGGGTGTAATGTGCTCTCTGTATCCACCCCAGTCAGGTGGGTGGCTCTTTTATAAATCAGCAGTTTTATTTGGAAAAGGGGGTTATTGTCTGAGAGAAGAGAGGTGTGCTTTTTAAAGTCTAGGTTTGGGCTCTATCCCATATCCCTTTAAATATCCCACTTTTCTGGACATGTTGTTTCTTTAAATATCCCACTTTTCTGGACATGTTGAAGATAAACCGTGTCCAAAAATGTTGTCCCCACAGCCACCAGGCTTTTTGAAAAAAGAAAAGAAAATTAAAGGAAATCCCGGTAACGCTCCCTTAAGCGAGGTTTCCAAGACCTATCAGAAAAGTAGGGAATTTTTTTGCCTCACTTAATAATCCACCTTTTAAAGAGGCAGATGTCGTGGGAGCGCAGAGATGATCTGGGTCCGGTAGATGTTCCTGGGGCCGGTAGGCACTGTTTTGGGGGTTTTTTTTACTCCCACCCCCAGTGCCAGTCAGCTGGTCCTCTGGCTGGTCTGGCGCTTAAAAAAAAATTAACCCCCCCATTGCCAGCCAGCTAGCCGATGGGTGCTGTTTTAAAAAAAAAAAAACCTTCCCCCAGCGCCAGCCAGCTGGTTCTCCAGCTGGTCTGGCACTTTTTTAATTTTTATTTTAATTTCCCCCCCAGCCCCCTAGTGCCAGCCAGCTGGCCGGTTGGCGCTGTTTATTTTTAACTTCCCCCCATTGCCAGCCAGCTGGCCGATGGGTGCTATTTTCTTTTAAAAAAAAACCAGCGCCAGCCAGCTGGTTCTCCAGCTGGTCTGGCACTTATTTTAAATTTATTTTTATTTCCCTCCCAGCCCCCTAGTGCCAGCCAGCTGGCCGGTCAGCGCTGTTTTTCTTTTTTTTTAAAAAAACTCCCCCCCCCCGTGCCAGCCAGCTGGTTCTCCAGGTGGTCTGGCACTTTTTTTAAAAAAAATCCCCCCACCCCTCTAGCGCCAGCCAGCTAGCCGGTCGGCGCTGTTTTTTTTTTTTACTTCCCCCCCCCCCCCCCGCACCAGCCAGATGGTCCTCTGGTTGGTCTGGTACTTTTTTCTTTTCTTTTTTCTTTTTATCCCTCCCCCCTCCACTGCTCAGCTATCCTTTTTTTACTTCCTTCTTTGTGCGAACTGCTATCCTACATCTTCTGTCACGTGATCAGAGGAAGAGGAAAAGCTGGACCTTCAGAAGATCAGGATCTTCCCCAGGTGAGATAGCAGCCTAGAAGAAGATTTAATATCAAAAAGCACATTCTCAGGGGTAAGGCTTTTTTAAAAATGTATCTACTCCTGTAATCATAAAAGCCTCAATCTGCATATAATAGAGTGTATCATAAAATATATCTCTTATTTTGTGGGGAAAAAACTGGCTGCTAATTTATATAAGGTCAGTATGTTATTAAATGTGACAGGAGTGGGTCATACAACTTTTTTTCCCAATCAGTGGGCAACTTTCTGTCATCTTCACTAACAGACAAGCAAGCCACTGCCTGATCAGCCTGAAACCACTGCTTCTGGAATGTGTTCTGCTCCCATTGCATGCACCACCCCCACTCTAAGGAGATACAGGGCTAAGAGCAGAGAAGTCTGCACTTGCTCATAAGAGAAAATCGTCAAGGCTATAAAGAATTTCTATAGGCTGAAGAGAGGTGTAAAGAGACACCAGAGGGAATGTGTAATAGCCGCAGTGCGAATGATTTCAGAACTGACTGTAAGACCTTCTAAGTTGTAAAATATGTGTGTTTCTGCAGGGAATCTTAAGACGACAGAATCAGAGCTGCAGAGTTAAAAAAGAATGGCGCTATGCCAATGCATATTAAATGCAAAAAGCTTCTAATTATTCTTGGGCTTGTTTTGGGGTGTTGGTTTCGCTCTGTGTGTATGTGTGTGTGTGTGTGTGTGCGTGTGCGCGTGACTGTGTGTCTGTGTGCACATACAGGATAATGAGTTCCATAAACCTGCATGCACTAATTTAAATGTGCACATGTGAAATCAGTCTCGATTGTAGCAGAATTTCAGAGTGTTTTGAATGAGGAAGACTGTCCCCATGAGACCTGTGACCTTTTTACGTCTGTTGTCCAAGCACTCACAATGGATGGACAACTTCAAGGTCCTTGCTCTCTCTCCTTATGATCCTTTATCTTGGACTCTCCAGATGGAAGGTACCTTCAAATAGGGCAGGCCTGCCCAACAGGTAGACCGGGGGCTACCAGTAGCCCCTGAAGGGTTCAAAAGTAGCCTGCCAGCCATCAATAAAAATGTGAGGGGATAAGTTCTCCACCTCTACCTCCCCCACCACAAGGACCACCACTGCCCCAGCAAAGTTCTGGGTCTGCCAGCCCACTGTCTCAGCTGAGCGGGGCAGTTCAAGGGCCATGGCACAGTCCCCTGCTCTTCCTACCGGCCAGATGATCGGCCTGCCACTGTCTCATGACCAATTGAGTTCTTGGTGCAGAGTGGAGGAAGGGGAGTGGAGGGGACAGCGTGGGGCGGGATCATGGGTGTACCCACCTCCTTTGCATGCATGGTCAGCCTTACCATAGGAATGCATTGAAATTTGTTCCCTCCAGAAAGAATTAATTGATTTTCAATGCATTCCTATGGGAAACCGTTGCTCTACTTACATTTTTTTTTACTTATGAGCATGTAAAAACGGATAAAATTCATAAGTAGAGGTTTTAGTGTAGTAGCCCTCAGGCACTTTCGTCTGGAAAAAGTAGACCTCGGCCTGTTCAAAGTTGGACAGCCCTGAAAGAGGGCATATAGAGATGCCTGGTATGTGCGTGTACACTGAGAAGCATTATGAGGCAAGGCCAACTCCATAGCAGCCCTTGGATTGTTGAAATCTCCCCCAAGGTGAGTCTGATTGGCTCCGTCCCTTTTGAACCTAAGGAGGGCAGCCAGCATTTGACTTTTTTTTTTCTTGGTACAGTCTTAAGGTTTTGACACTGTTTTCTTAAAATGGCTTTCAAATTTATTTTCAGTTTATTTATTTTTTCCAAACTGCTCTTTTCATGGGCGTCACTGGTGGAAAATTCACAGACACTTTCCATACAGGGGACACCGGTGGCACTGCGGGTAAAACCACAGAGTTCCTGGGATCATCTATGCCACACTGTGAGCACCTGTCACTTGTCCCAGCTCTTGCCAACCTAGCTATTTGAAAGCATACAAAATGTGGGTAGATAAATAGGTACCACTTTGGTGGGAAGGTAACAGCATCTATGTACTTGGGCAATTAGTCATGAATGACCACTGAAATATGCCTACAGACAAACAGTGGCTCTTCAACTTACAAACGGAAAGGAGTCCTGGATCCTAGAATTGGAAATTGGATTTAATTGTCAAGGGGAACATTTACCTTTACCTTATATAATGATAATTATAAATACAAGCATACCTCAGTTTGCAAAATTAATGTGTTCTCTGGGACGTTTTGTAATCTGGAAAATTCGTAAACTGGAAATGCACAGAGTGCAATGCATTCTGGGTACTTTTTTACAATGCCTTATGAAAAAAAATGTAAACCAGGGTATTTTGGGGTGTGTGTTGTGAACTGAGGCATTCTTTAAATGGATTTCCTTTCGTGAACTGAAAATTATGTTAACGTTGTAAACCGAGGTATGCCTGTAATAAAGAAAGAAGAGTTTATGTGCTCAGTTTCTTTCTGCTAGAGAAAGAGATTAAAAAATAGGAAGGATTATGGTGACCTTCAAACCCTCAATGTCACGATCCCTGTCACGATCTTTATTTTCAGTTAGTGCTGACTCTTAATGTGAGGCCTCAAAAGTTTCAACGAAAAGTATAAGGAAGTGTGTAGGATGCTGCGGGGCGGGGGGGGGGAGGAAAACACTTTAAACAGACAAAAATTGAGAAAGATGGAGACAATGTCTGGATATAGCGTGACTTGCATCTGGTCAGCACCGAGGAATGCGGCTGGCACCCGTTGGTGTAACATGCACATTTTTCGTGAGGTTCCTCTCCCTGGGAAAAATAGTTGGCATCTGCATGCTGCAAAGCAGATGTCATTGATTTCCTGTAGAACCGCGCCAGTAACTCTCCGCAGGAGATGACTTCCTTCTCTGGGCCCTAAGAGATGCAGGACAGGACGTCAGCTTATCACACAGCTGCACTCACATTCTGACAGTCCGTTCCAGGCTACTGGTACATTCCCTCTTCTAACCACTTCCCAATGACTTATATACAGTGTAACTGAAAAACTCCCAGTTCTTCCTTGTCTTTCAGAGTGAAGCAGGTTCTCACAGCAGGGATGTTTCCTGACATCTTGAAAAAGGGTTCTTCTAGTGCCACTGTCTCCTATCAGATGCACGACACGCATCACAGCATAGCTTTAAAGAACAATCTCCTTCTGTGAAGTGGAAGAGCAAATTAGAAGGAAGGAAAGGGGGAGAAAAAGAATGCTCAGAAGAGTGGTTTGATAGACAGATCATTAAAATGACTGTGTCTATTCAGTTTGCAGTTTCGTGCTATTTGGTAGCACTCATCTAGTTGGAAAGAGCATATGGCATTCATGGTGTGTGTGTGTGGGGGGGGAGAATTGTGTGTAATTAATTAATTAATTAATCTTAATTTGAATGCATCCATCATAGACACAGTATGCTTGCTTTGGCAATGGCACACTGAAACGAATGGCTCCTCCTCTGAGAGAAAGGAAAAAAGGGGGTTGAAATAAGATGTCTTATTGCCCATTATTCTTGAGCTGCTTTTGATTGATGAGGTTCCATGACTTACTAGGTTTAATAAGAGTCTGGAGAAGTTGCATTCCGTACTACAACTCCTGACATTCCCTGTCAGCATGGCCAGTAGTTCAAAATTTAAATAGTGGACCCAAACAGAAAGCAAGCAAGCTCGTCAGAGGTAAACCTCCTCTAGGAAGTAGAAGACACAGGTAGGTTTTCTTTTGACTTACATTAAAAGTGTGCTGCAAAACTTACCTGCAGCCAAATCTGATCTTTGTGCAGAACTTGAAGGCAAGATAGGTAAGACTTTTATTAGACCACCACAAAATCACAAATATAAGTAAGTCTTCAACCTACTTACACAGATCTCCTTCTTTGGAAGTTTTTAATAAATATCAACAAGACCAAAGAACTTATAGTGGACTATCGAAAAAGGAAATCAGACACTCAGCCCCTGATTATTGATGGAGTTTGTGTAGAGTGGGTGATGGACAGTAGGTTCTTAGGAGTTATTCTACAGGAGGATTTGACCTGGAGTGCCAACACTGAAGCACTGGTTAAGAAGGCCCAACAGAGGTTATATCTTCTGAGACTTCTCAGGAGGGAACAACTGTCTAAGAAACTGTTGGTAACCTTCTACCGGGGCTTTATAGAAAGCACTATCACTTACTGCCTCTGTGTCTGGTTTTCCAGTTGCACAGTGGCAGATAGAAGGGCACTCCAGAGGGTCATAAACACTGCTGAGAGGATAGTGGGCTGTCCTCTTCCTCCTTTGGAAGAATTATACAACTCCAGATGCTCAAGGAAGACATCTAGAATTTTGAGAGACCCTTCGCATCCTGGCTACCAATTTTTTGAACTGTTGCCGTCTGGCAGGAGATACAGGACTCTTAGGTCAAGGACAAATAGACTAAAGAACAGTTTTTATCACAGAGCGGTATCCAAGCTAAATGCGACAGTTTTAGCACTATCTTAATCAGTTTTAAGTAGTGTTTTAAATTTTGTAAGCAATTTTAAGAGTTTTTAATATTTTGTATGGTGTTTTATATGTTTTATGTGTTTTGTATGCTTAGAGTGTGTAGTGGAACAGCACTCTAATTTCGTTGTGCATATTTTGCATATGCATAATGACAATAAAACTCTATTCTATTCTATTCTATTCTTAAGCAGAGGCTGGATGGCCATCTGTCGGAAATATTGTGATGGGGTTCCTGCATGGCAGGGGGTTGGACTAGATGGCCCTTGAGGTCTCTTCCAACTCTATGATTTTATACTACTACTAATAATAATAATTTATTGTCATTGTATGTATGTACAGTACACAGTATACACATACAATGAAATTCAGACACCCAGAGACCGGATTACACACACACACACACACACACACACACACACACACACACACACACACACACACAAATCCCCAGACACTCTCACACACAATAAAAAACCCTTCAACACACACACATAAAAATCCCCGAACACTCCCCCAAAAAACACAAGCATCTACACAATAGGATAGGTAATCCTGTCCAAGTGCTCACTGCTGGTGGTCCTTGAGTTCATTATTAAGTGCAATTATCGCTCTGGGATGATTCTCCATGAGGCTGGGCACCATAGAACTGGGGGTGTTCCAACCCCCCCCCAAATATTTCAAACATAATTCAAGAATAATTCGTTTTGAGAGTGCTAGCAGAATTCTTACAGTATGTTTGCAATGCAAAAGTACAAAGATGGAAAGAGGAAAGTAAGTCAAACATCTAAGAATTACCTTCAATATCAGTACTTAAAGTTGTCTGCTCAGTTGTTCCTTTCCTTTGCTCTTTCTTCTTTATGATTTAGGATACTATATGTCCTAAATGACCTCTTAGGAAGGGTCAGTTACTCATACTTTTGGATGCAAGTTCCTACCTCTGCAACTCATGACAATGGAAAGTAGTTTGTGTAATCGTGTTGATGAGGAAAGCAAATACTGACATTTTTCGGTTTAGCCGGGTAGGGGTGGGGAATCAGAAGATCGGAAGTCAAAGATAATTGGAAACAATTACAGAAACTCTGAGTTATTTTAGAGCCAAAGAGACCTCCCCCCCCAAAAAAAAAACCTAAAAGAAGTGAACAAGTCTTTTCTTTCTTTCATGACTAATAGCACTCCCAGCTGAAAATACCTCCATTGTCTGAGACAAGTCACACTGCTTTTTATTACCTTGCCAAATCCAGTAATTTTTTCATAAAGATGTGGAACACTTTTTGCTGCAGGTAGGAAACACTTGCGTATGCATGTTTTGGAAAGGTGTCTGCCATCACATCTCATGTCATCACAGCTGAACTTTTCCAAAGTACTTACTTCACTGTTTAATCGGAGTTTTACGGAAAGTTGTTTCATGACTATGCATAGGCGAAAAGTGTCATGCCAAGAGCAGCGCAAATAGGAGGTAAAATAGATTTTCATGACATTTTCTATACGTTACTTAAGTGGCAAGCAGATGCATCCTGTGTTAAACGCTGATAGCATACTATGACTTCAAGAGCACTCACGGTCTTTACGATGAACACTGATATTTTTCAATTACAGCTGTATCCACAAGGTCACTCCCCACCTCCGTAGGGAGACACATCCCAGCCTCCATCTTAATTTAGTGAAGGAACAGATTTTTACCTTGCAATATATATGTTATTATTTTAGACAATCTTGGTCAATATATACACAGGATTCAGAATCAGCTCATCCAAGGAACACATTACTCTTCTTCTTCAAGTGCCATGTCCTCATAGAATGATGGCGATCAGTAGCCTGAACTGGTTTCTATCGAAAGCTATTATATATAGAGCAGCTGTGCTCACTGAGGACCATAGGCTGAAGTTCTTAAGCCAGAATGTTCTACGTCCTGGGAAATGCTTCCCATCTCAGTGGGTTATATAGCCCACTACTGTTGCTGCTAAGGTAGAGGCAGACATCAAGGTCATGGGTTCATTCCACTTACTTGTTCTAGGGAGGCATCTACACCACTGGCTACTGCAAGGGGCCTGAATACTAGATCATGGGCAACATGGTTTTGGATTGGGCCCCAACCAGTAAATCTATAATAATCTGACTGGATTACTGTAATGTGCTATATGAGGCCTGCCTCAGGCAATTTATTAGGAAACTACAGTGGGTCCAAAAAGCCGCAGCCAGGTTGCTGACTGGGGCTGGTTATATGGATCACATAACTCCCCCATTCTAGAAGCCCCACTGGCAGAGATCCGATTCTGGGCACAAATCAAAGTGCTAGTTTGAACCTATAAAGCCCCACATGGCTTGGATCCAAGCCATCTCAAAGATCATGTCTCCCACAATGAGCCTGCTCAGGTGTTAAGATCATCAGGAAAAGCCTTTCTCTGGGTCCCACCACCTTCACTGATGTGTTTGGTTGGGACACAGGAGAGGACTGGCCTGGGGGACCTCCCTTATGAGGAAAGGCTAAAACATTTGGGGCTCTTTAGTCTGGAAAAAAGATGCCTGAGGGGGGATATGATGAGACGTACAAAATAATGCAGGGCATGAGTCAAGTGGATAGAGGGACACTCTTCTCCCTCTTACAAAATACCAAAACTAGGGGACATCCACTCAAACTGTGGGTTGGGAGAACAGACAAAA
Source organism: Phrynocephalus guinanensis (assembly GCA_037367245.1). Taxonomy (NCBI): domain Eukaryota; kingdom Metazoa; phylum Chordata; class Lepidosauria; order Squamata; family Agamidae; genus Phrynocephalus; species Phrynocephalus guinanensis. The sequence goes on from CM074735.1 coordinate 110,724,439, forward strand.
GAATTTTTTTACCCAGCGTGTTGTTAGTCTGTGGAACATCCTGCCACAGGCTGTGGTGATGGCATCTAGCCTGGATGCCTTCAAAAGGGGATTGGACAGATTCCTGGAGGAAAAGTCCATCACAGGTTACAAACCATGATGGAGATGTGTAATCTCCAGGCTTAAAACCAGGGTACTTCAAGGGCCAGATGCAGGAGAGTGGTATCAGGAGACAGATATCTAGTCCCATGTGCTCCCAGAGGCATTTGGTGGGGCCACTGTGAGATACAGGAAGCTGGACTCGATGAGCCTTTGGCCTGATCTAGCATGGCTCTTCTTATGTTCTTATGTAGGACATTGGTTGCTGAGAGCCTCGGAGACTCAGCTGATAAGCGTGTGTAGAGGCAGCTGGCCTAGTTCCTGGAACAAATCTGGACCCGCTGTCTGTGAAGATGGCATTGGTGAAGGAGGAAGAGAAGGCAGTGGCAGGACCAGTGAAGGAGGCAACGGGGCAGTGGGAATGGGATGGTAGGCATACATTTTAGGTATTTGCCCCTTGCTGTTTGCCCAACCCCAACACAGGCACAAGCATAGGACTAGGAGGCAAAGCTGCCCTAAAACATTTTGACACAGAATAGTAAAATACACTACTCATTTATTTAAGCCAAGGGGAAAACTCTCAAAGCCAAGCAAATTAGTTTGGCACATAGGCTTGGAAGTCTCTTAAATGACCCTTCCTATTTCTGACAACAATATTAAACTGTATTGTTGTTGTTTCATAATATTCAGACTGACTTCTCCCTGAAGGGGTCACTTCACCCCTTGCTGGGAAGGACAGTGCAACATTAGGAGTGTAACTAAAGTCCTCTCGGCACTAGATATGGACACAGACCTGGAAAATGGTGGTTTACGTTGTCTATGAAGATTCTCAGTCATCCAGGTGAGGTCCTTGTGAGATCGAAACGTTTCACTACTCATCCAAGCAGCTTCGTCAAGTCTGGTTAGCCATGAACCACAAGCCATCATGAACCAACCAGAAGATCAGTTAGTTGTTTGATTTTGAGTTTATGCCTCATCCCCGTCACCTTCCTACCTGCTCTGGTTGCACCACTGCCCCACCAGTGCCCATCTCTGCACATGCTCCCTGATCAGCAGGGTTGCAGTTGCATGTGTAGAGGCAGCAGGCTTGGATCCTGGAAGACCACCACTAACTCTGATGATGGTGGCAGTGGTGGAGGCAGCACTGGTCGAGGCGAGACCAGGTAGGGAGGCAATGGGGGCAGTGGAATGGGAGCGGGTGTTCATATGTCTTGCAGAAGCAAAGCAAGTGCTGGTGCTGGGGTGGGGGTGGGGGAGGGAGAGTATGGTGTTTTGTTTCATTTCAGCAAAACCGAATCTCTGAACTGGGTTGTGAACTGAACCACGAATGAGCCTGTTTGCCATTTTTTTTTCTGGTTCGTCGTTCAGTGCATTCCCCTCTTTACTCCGCACCGTCTGCCTTTTGCTCATGGTGCACAATTGGATGTGCGTGTGTCAGATTCTTTCTCAGTATTGTGTGCTGGTCAAGAAGCCTGGAGAAACTTGTGAGAGAACTCATTATGAATAGGAGATTGTGCTTCCTCTAGTTGTTCGTGGGACATGGTGGTGATTAAATCAGTTCCAGTTTCCAAGGAAGACATGCCTTTTTGTCTCTGTAATTCTGCCTGACTAACAAAACCTCCCATGACATTTTCTTTGCCTTAGGCAGGGCACCACATACGGCCTCCAAATGCCTCCTCAAGTCAAAGTGAATAGCTCCCAAGCCAGACATGAAAATCCCCAAAGCTCCTCTTTCTATGTCTGCTGAGGGAGAAGCACACAATAGCAATAAGGTAAAGAACTATACATTTGCAGCCCTTTCTTGACACTGAAAAAAAAAATCTATTGCAGGAGATGGCTGTCTCACTCTGCCTACAGTTAGGGCCGGCCTTGTTGACTTGCAGTGTGTTGCATTTGGGTCAGTGCAGCAAAAAGAAAAAGAAATTACATCTGGGTCATGGAAGTGTGGAGCCCTATTAAGTTTAGCAAAGGCTCCCCTGCGTTATAATCCAATATTATTTCAATTAAACAACCTTTCTGCATAGCTGTTCCTGCTGAGACAGCTTCATGATTCATCACAAAACAGCATATAGAAAGATAGTGGTGCTTCCATTTGGAATTTACTGCTTCCTGCATTCAGAGATGACCTTCTCTGATGTTGCTGCCTGACACCAAGTACACACATGCTGTTTGTCTTTAAAAAATTTAACGTAATGTATAAGTTGCTGCATGCAGGCGAGGACTGTTTGTTTTCACAGATAATTCTCTATTTTCAGTTGCTAGATATTCCATGTAGCAGTGAAGGAAATATTTAGCTTTTCTTCATCAAACCAATAAGTAGATCTTTTTAAGAAACATTGCCTAGAAATATTTAGTAATTTACAAATAATTAAGTGGCACAGAGGAGTCGGTATTGTCTCATATTTTTTTAATGGGATGTTGAATTAGCCCTTTCTGTGTTGGATACCCACCTGCAAGAATTAATTGGCCCATGTAGTAACAACACCCCGTGAAAATCTGTGATTTTTTTCATGCAGTTTTTGGGGCCACTCCTAATACCAAGATGTTCTCCTCAGTTTTCATGCCCCCCCAATTCGTTTATCAAAAGTACTGGAAAAACGAACCAAGGAAAGTACTGATGAAACGGCAAGTTTTGAAATGCAGCTTTTATGCCTTTGCTACACTCTAGGCAGCTGGAGTTATCCATCTGTTCTGCCTCCCTTAGTATACAGTGATACCTTGTATAAAGGAATTAATTCGTTCCAAATGAAATTATGTTAAGCAAATTTTCCTTTATACAAATTCCCCTAGGAATGCATTGAAAATGGAGTAATCCCATTTTTATGTTGTACAGATTTTCCCCATAGGTGATTATGTTAAGCAAATTTCCCCTATCTCTGGAAAATTTTATGTTGTACAGATTTCATGTTATACAAACCGTTTGTTATACAAGGGGCCACTGTATATGTATTCTTTGTAAGCCTTTTGTAATTAATGGGTCTTAATTATCCATTTAAGATCAAACCACCCTCACAAACCCAACATTAGGACAAAGATTTCTCACATGTTGATGCTGTTGCTGAAAAAACTCCTCTCATAATTCCAGCTATGATGAGGATGACAGTTCAGCTCTGAAAGAACAGAAAAGCCTGTGGGGCGGGGGGGGGGGGAGATGTAGCAATTAGCCCTGATAATTAGAATACTGCAGTGCTCCAGCTGCTTAACTCCTGGTTCCTCAATAACACCAAACAGGAGCCTGCCCCGTCACTAGCTGTCCAAACCACCTGATCACATATTCAATGCAAGCAACTGGCAAATAATGCATCCTGGGGTCAAATAACTCATGGCATCTGAGCTGGCAGTGATTGAACAAGGATCTTGGGGTTGTACATAGAGATGGGCATGACTCAAGTCTTCTCTCTTCATACAAATTATAATATGCAGCGCCACAGAATAAAACAATTGATCACCTGGGGGGGAAAGTCCATTCAAATGGTTATGGCTTGAAAAAGTAGAAGCTCATAGCACAACGAAAAAGTTTGCATCTGGACTCTGGAGAAAAAAGGACCAAACTGATTTGAATTGGCCTTTAGGTCATGGGATCAATAACATGCAAATTCGTCTATTTATACCCCTAGTGAATCCTACATTATCTGACCATGTAGTTGTAGCCTCAGCTGTTTTCATTTGCAGAAGGTCCCCCAAGTAATTTTTCTATGTCCCGATTTCTTCAGCAAATTCTGACCAAAATGATGCGAGCGAAAGCTCTGCAGAGATATGAAATCTACAAGAAGCTCTATAATTATGATAGAGCTTTATTAAATATATTAAATGAAGCTTTACTAATTTATTGAAGCTGCTTTTAATAAATATTTGTCTGTGTTTTTAAAAAACAACAAGAAATGTATTTGCTACGGTCATCAGCTCTTGGTAGCCTGCTATTATCATTCAGAGCAAATCAGAATATGGAACCGGATTCAGTCCTTGGTTTCAAATCCTGGTTTCTCCTTTCTTTGGTAACCACTGCTTCCGGGGTCAGATATACTGTTGCAGATGAATGCAGCCTTGCAAAAATAGCACACTAACTTTGGAATGCAGGTGGAAGGAACATTAATAACAAAAACACCTTCATGATCGAGAATTTCATTTATGCAGTTGGAATCTCTACCAATGTAGGATAAAACTACTGCATATAGAATTGTTATGGCTGGTACCTTATCCTGTGTTCATCTTTGTGATGATGATTCTCTCCATATTAGTGCTTCCTAGAGAGCAGAAATGTAGTCCACTTCTAGGGTTATATTTGAAGCTTCATTAACCTGGTAGAATCTTCCAGGGCTTGCCTTCCACTGGCAAAGAGCGCTCAGAGAACCCTGGGTCATCTCCATGGCCCAATGAGGCAGCAAAGTACGACTTCCTAGTGAAATAATAATAATCATAGCAGTAATGACACCAGTAAAAGGCTATAAAACTACATCTGTCTAAATAACCCTGCACAAGCAGCCCCTTTTGATTCAAGGAACCCTGTCAGTTCAAAAGCTTTCGAGAGTGCTTTGTCAGCATTTGAGGAGGGCCTTGAGTTGATTATATTTATGGTAAGGGATGGTTGTTGTTTTTAAAAGAGCTGTTTAAGTCATACCCTCTACTCCAACCTGACAGAAAAATGAATGATGGTTGTGCCTTATTTTCCAAGTTTTTAACAAACTCTGTGCCTGTATTCCAAACATATTGTGAAACATGGCGTGGCTTATCATCACTGTGAGACACAAGGAGAACATTTGCCACTTCAAATGACCAGAACAATAATGGCTGGCAGACTAAGCTGATAATGGTCACCATCTGCTCTCTAACCAATGTTCTCACTGGCTAGTGTGGGCGTAGTTCTTTTTTTCCCTCTCTCTTTTTAATCACATTAGATTTCTCTAAAATGCTGCCTGACACAGCTACACGTGAGAAGAAAAACCATGGTGTCTAACGTCTGCTTGCATCTTCTACCCCATCTACTTTGTCTGCACTTCAAGAAAGGTTGCTTCTTCTATATTTTAATCAAGGAGAGCTTGGATTTCCTAGAAATAATTTTCTGCACGCAAAACAAACAAAAAAAACCCACTAGTTTTTGTTGTTGTTTTTTTTTACTCAGCTGGATCAGCTCTAAATGGCAACAACATTTTTCCTACCATCCAGCCTGGATCATTAGCAGTGGGTATCCAAAGAGCATGACATATGATCTACTTTGCACTAGGCAATCCTCTCTTTGAAGGATAGAGTCCTCTATTTCAAAAACTCTTCAGTTTAAAGGCAACAAAAGGGGAGCCAAGACTGAGCAGGCGTGCATCACTCACAAACCTTCCAAGCAACTCATTAAGCAGTTCTCTCTTGCTCTAAACTTCTACTTACATTCTGATATTTCCACATTTGCACCCATGTACATGTACACTGTGCAAATCTTATCCTCCTTTTGATGGTATGATCCAACTAGAGATGGGCACGGAATGAACCTTTTTTTGGTTTCCGTTACCGTTTGTCGTTTCTGTTATGTGACGAAACGACAAACGAAAATTGTGATGAAAATGCAACGAAACGAACAGAACCACAACAATTGTGGTCGTTACGTTTCGTTTCTTTTCCCTTTAAAATGGATGTCGCCACCAACCACAAAATGGAGGCAAGCCATGTGATGTGGGATCATGTTCAACCAATAGCATGCCCAGGTTGCAGACTTGGCGGGCGGGTCTGGCAGCCACAGAGGGTATAAAAAGCTCTGGCAGCCCCCGTCCTCCTTGCAGTCTCTGGTGGGAGTTAGGGTGGGATTGCAGTCTCTGCGACTCTAGCTTCAGTCCTGCAGCTTCCCTGTGTGCATGTGTGCTGCGTACCTCTCGGTGAGTACCCTCCCCTGCCCGCAATGCAGTCACTCTGTGGGTGCCTTGCACCCTGGGCAACGCCCGCTGCTGCCTTTGCAGCCTCCCCGCATACCTAGTCTATACTGTGTCTCTGCCAGCATCTTTTTTTTAGTGTTTTCCCTCTGGTCTGGGGCGTTGGGGGATGCCTGCGCATGGAAATGCTTTAAAAATCGCCCAAAAGGCGGGTAGAAACAACAAACGAATAAATGAAAAACAAAAACAAAATTTTTCAAAAAATTCGCGACAAACGGAAATGAACTGAAACAGACCTCTCAACGACAAATGAAAAACCGAAACACCATTTTTTTGTTTCGTGCCCATCTCTAATAGCAATAACCACTGATGTAATCCAGATGTAGGATGGTGAGGTTTATTTTCTCTCACATTATTTTGTTATGATTGGTATAAATCTCTATTTTCCTCCTGATTGTGAAGAAATGTATAGATATTGCTAAGCCTCTTGATTGAAGAAGAAAATCACAATGAATTCTTAGCTGTCCATTGAACTGGAGCACAGTGGAAGAGCTGGGGTTCAGGAGTTCAATTCCACAGGATGCCTTCCACGAAAACAGCCTACCTGAGTGACCTTGACAAGTTGCACCATCTTAGAATTGACATGAAAGAAGGGAATGGAAAACTACTTATAAGAATGATCTTCCTAAAAAATCCTGAGAAGAGTAATCATAAGTCAGAATTAAGGTGACAGCAAACAATTATTAGTTGGATGACAGCTCTAGTGCAGAGTGATGCATGTTGGGGCAAAAACCCCCAATTACATTTATAAACCGATGGGGTCTGAACTCTCTGCAGCAAACCAGGAAAGGGACCTTGGTGTCCTGGTGGACAGCTCAATGAAGGTGTCAACCCAGTGTGCCACAGTAGTGAAAAGGGGTATAGAAAAATAAGTCAGCAAGGGTCATTTTGCCTCTTTATAAATCTATGGTGAGGCCCCATCTGGAGTACTGTGTACAGTTCTGGTCACCATACCTCCAGAAGGATATTATGGAAATGGAAAAAGTGCAGAGAGGGGCAACCACAATGATTCAGGGGCTGGAACAGCTTCCTTACCATCTGAGGCTGCAAAGGCTGGGCCTTATTGTGATGGGGTTCCTGCACGGCAGGGGGTTAGACTAGATGGCCCTTGAGATCTCTTCCAACTCTATGATTCTATGATTTTATGATTCTATGATTCTTCACTCTTGAACAAACGCCCCTAAGGGGTGACCTGATTGAAGTTTATAAAATCATCCAAGGTGTGGACAAAGTATACAAGGAAAAACTGTTTTCCGTATCACATAGCACTAGAACTAGGGGGCACTCCATGAAATTTTTGGATGCTAGATCTCAAACAAATAAGAGAAAGTACCTTTTCACCCACAGGATCACTGGTCTGTGGAACTCTCTGCCAGAAGAAGTGGTGACAGCTTTCTGCTTTGAGAGCTTTAAGAAAGGTTTGGACAAGTTCATGGAGAACAAGGGTATCAATGGCTATCATTATGGATGCCTAAGGACCACCTCTGGGTTGGAGAGATAGGCAGGATATCTCTCAATGCCACTTGCAGGGAATCATAAGCAGGTGAAGACATCTGCTTGGGAATATACCCTGAAGCAAATGGTGAGCCGCTGTGTGAGACAGAATGCTGGACTGAATGGTCTGTGGCCTGTTCCAGCAAGGCTGGTCTTATGTTTAATCCCAGAGCTTAATGCCAGTTGTGAAGCACACTGAAAATTGAGGATTTCCTGGAGGAAAGCAGGGGGCAAATGGGTGGGTTGGTGGGGTGATGAGGCTGACAATGATGGGACGATTGGACTGGCAATTGAGTGGATTGGTGGGTCGAGCAGGCTGGTGAAAGGACAGGTGACTGGGTTGACGAGGCGGGGAGGGCGATTGAGAAGGCTATGGAGGTGATCAGGTGGTTGGATGGGAAGTGCTCAGGCTGGTAATGGGGGGGGCAGTTCAGCTGGCGGGGAGGTGATTTAGTGGGTTGGTTGATGAGGCTGGCAAAAGGAGGAGGCAATCAGACTGTCAATGGGGGGGGGGTGATGCAGCAGGAAAGCCTGATCAGATGAGTGAGTTGGGTGATCACATGGGGACAACTGGACAGGTGGTCAAGGGGGAGAGCAATTCTACTGGTGTGTGTGGGGGGGTGTGTGACCAAGTGGAGGGAAGCAAGAAACTTGATGTTTTCTTTTTAATTCCTAATGTCTGGTATAGCACTATATCAGATAGCAGGTGGTTTTTTTAAAAAAGTAGGAGGGGCATGCTCATATGTGGAATCGATTCCAATGAACCAATTGCACATCCAAGACAAGATAAATGCACCTCTGCAAAAGGAGCAGAAAAAACTGCTCCCCTGGCACGTGTTCATGTGTCTTTCGTGTATTTGAAAATCTAAATAAAATTGTTTTCAGCCCAACCTGGTACAAAAGAGGGTGTTTTTTTTTTTCATCAGTGGGATTAAGCCCTAAGATAATTGTTAACAGACTCAGTCCTCTGTCCCATAAAGGACTCTTAATGTTCCTAGGACATCCAAGTCTACCTGACATACACAGTAGCTTCTTACTCTTGCTGGGGCTAACTAAATAACCACTTGATCTTCCCATTCCTGTGCTAATTAACAATTGTCACATTGTGTGTTTTCTGTATGCTCACCTGGACTCTCACCACCATGTGGTTGAATAGATGAGACATATGCAGTATTGGCACACCATGTATCCAAAGAAGTGGATATTGATGCACAGAAACACATACTGAAATAAATCTGATAATCTTTGAAGTATTGTAATTATAACATTTTGCTCCAACCCTCCTCAGTTCTGTCTGTCTCCTTCTCTCACCCACTCCTTTTCCCTTTACTTTTACCAACATGATGAGACGGAATATCATGGCTGCTTCTTTCGAACGTATTACATTGCCTCTGCAGTACCCATCTCCTTTCAATGTGCACAAAGGCTCCTCTTGTAGTAGACAATCTCTACATGTAATGTAATGTAATGTATTGTACTGCGTGTGTGTGTGTGTGTGTGTGTGTGTGTGTGTGCGCGTGTGTGCGCGCGCGTGTGCTGAAAAACAATTTCCAAAGTTAAGTGAAAAAGACCAGGGATGAGAAGCTCCTGTCCATCTTTTTATGAAACAAAAAACACATTGATATTTTTAAAGAACTGTGGGTAACTTTTGGTCATGCCCCTAAAAGAACAAGGCAACAGTGGGAACACGAGTTCCTTTGTTATCTCAATGCTGGGTACAGTGCATGCAAGTACAGTACAATGTGACTTCTCCAACCATCATGGAAGTTCCCTCTCTGTGGAATACAGATAACAATCTTTGCTAGGGGTGAGCAGGGATGATCAGGTTTCACAAAAAGACTCCCTCTCAGATAGGCGGCATTGCACCAAGGAGTACAAGAACGGGTTCATAGGAAAGATTGTCCTCTAACATCCAGCTGTCATGTGGAAGGGCTAAATGTCCTTAATCCAGCTTTTAAGGATTTGGGAACTCCAAAGAGTGCAGCATAAAAAGCAACCTTTTCCCTTTCAGATAACTACACACATCTCTCCCTCTGCCTCAAACACACACACACACACACACACACACACACACACACACACACACACACACACACACACACACACACACACACACACACACACACACACACAAGGTTTGAAATGGGAAAGAAAATCAAGGTGGTGTCAGGTCTGCATTCCCTTACGTGAGCATGCATGTTTTTTTCCAGCAGACGCTGGGGAGGGAGTAAAATTGAGAAAATGTGAGCAAACAATAGGTCAAGTAATCTGTGAAAATATTAGGAACATCTTGTTCTCCCAGGACAGGAAGATGTAGAGGAGCATGTCTACGACCACGGAGAATTTGAGACTCTCTCTGCTCCCACTGTTAGTAACAGGCGCTTGGGACATATTTCTTCTTGAAGAAAGGATTGATTAATTTGTTCATTGGCTTGCTCGCTTATTAAATCTCCACCTTGTTTTTTCCTCTGGATGTTCTCTTCTTATAGCCAACAGTTATAGCATGCAAAGCAAGATGCAAAAGTACATGCATTTTGTTGTTTATTCTTTTTCATTCGTGTCAGAATTCAGTGGCTCTGTTTATCTATCAGCCAAACAGTTTTAAAATACTTCCGCAAGCTTAAAAGTTGGAATGTCCAAAAACTAACTACCAGCCTATGCAGCCACAGGGCTGTATGAAGGATATTAAAGTGCCACAGCAAAGGTAAGACACTGGACCATGGGGGAGCCATAGTGTACAATACCACACACTGAGGATGGGCCCCTCTTGATATCGAGATGATGTGGGTCTACAACTCCCATTGTCTTTTGCCATTGACTTTGCTGCCTAGTGCTGACAGGAGTTGCTGGCGAAAAAGAAAAAGAAAACTCCTAAAGGGTGGCTGCTGCTGCCCCTTTGTTATGTGGTGTTGCATATAGCACAGCATGTGCATGTGGAAGAGGATAAGGAGTCCTCACAAAAAAACAGTCTGCAGTATTGGCACACCTTCAGCAATCCAGATGTTTTTGGCCACAACTCCGATAATTCAGAGCCTAGATTACCAATGACAAAGAACTATGAGAGCTGTGGTCCAAAACATCTGGAGTGCCAAAGGTTCATTGCCACCAGCCTGGAGCCATAACATTTTGGCAGGGGTGTCCAAACTTCAGGCCTCCCGATGTTTTGGGCCACAACTCCCACAGTCCTTTGTCATTGGCAATCTAGGCTTGGAATTCAGGGAGCTGTGGTCCAAAACATCTGGAGGGCTGAAGTTTGGACACCCCTGCATTATCGTTTTACCTGAGGGAAAAAAAGCAAAAAGTGTTCTGCTTATATACTGCCCCATACCACTACAAGTAGTCTCTGGGCGGTTTACAATTTTAATTACAGTGTGCAGGCTACACATTGCCCCCCCAGCAAGCTGGGTACTCATTTTACTGACCTCAGAAGGATGGAAGGCTGAGTGAACCTTGAGCCTGCTACCAGGGATTGAACCCAGGTCGTGAGCACAGTTTTACCTGCAGTACAGGCATTTAACCACTGCGCCACGAGGCTCCTAATCCCAGGTAAAGTTCTCTACTTCAGTGTGAGCATGGTGGAACGTTATATATTGATTGTCATATATAGCTTCAAGATTAGCAAGTGCAGAGTGATGCACACTGGGGCAAAAAAAAACCCAATTACGTTTATAAACTGATGGGGTCTGAACTCTCTGCAACAAACCAGAAAAGGGACCTTGGTGTCCTGGTGGACAGCTCAATGAAGGTGTCAACCCAGTGTGCCACAGCAGTGGAAAAAAAAGCAAACTCAATGCTAGGGATCATTAGGAATGGTATAGAAAATAAGTCTTTATAAATCTATGGTGAGGCCCCATCTGGAGTATTGTGTACAGTTCCTGTCACCATACCTCCAGAAGGATATTATGGAAATGGAAAAGTGCAGAGGATGGCAACCAGAAAGATTAGGGGACTGGAACCATTTGAGGCTTACCTTCTGAGGCTGCAAAGGCTGAGCCTCTTCACTCTTGAACGACGGTGCCTAAGAGGTGACCTGATTGAAGTTTATAAAATCATACAAGGTGTGGACAAAGCAGATAAGAAGAAACTATTTTCCCTGTCATACAACACTAGAGCTATGGGGTACTCCATGAACCTGTTGGGTGCTAGATCTAAAAAAAAAAAAAAGAGAGAGAGAGAGAGAGAGAGAGAGAGAGAAAGTACCTTTTCACCCAGAGGATCACTGGTCTCTGGAACTCCTTGCCAGAAGAAGTGGTGACAGCTGTCAGCCTTGACAGCTTTAAGAAAGGATTAGACAAGTTCATGGAGAACAACGGTATTAATGGCTATCATTATGGTTGCCTAAGGACAACCTCCAGGTTTTAGAGATAGGCAGGATATCTCTCAATGCCATATGCAGGGAATCGTAAGCAGGTAAAGACATCTGCTTGGGAACGCCCTGAAGCAAATGTTGAGCCGCTGTGAGACAGAATGCTGGACTGGATGGGCTGTGGCCAGTTCCAGCAAGGCTGTTCTTATGTTCTTATATCTATATTTGAAGTGACGTGGTTGCCTCAGGTGGTCAGCAATGGCTGGTGTGGTGAGTGTTCCCCACAACTGGAAGGTAGACCTCTTTGCGCTCCATCTGACCATTCTGTAGCCCATAAACTGGCTTGTTTCCTTGAAATGAGATGAAAGGTGCTTTGCTATCACCAACCTAAAACTAAAATTCAACTGTTTAAGTGGGCAACCTCTGTAGGCAGAAGCAAGGGGCAAGCATCACGTCAGGCAGCACAATGTTTTGGTTGACTATGGAATCCGTGTAAGAAGATTTAAAGGAGAAGCCAGATGGCCATCAACCTGTGGTGCAGCAGCAGCAAGAAGGGCTGGGCTAGATAACCTTTGAATTTTCCCAGGTCTTCTATAGCCCTGCTCAGGCATTTGTATGCTTACTTTCATTTACACAGCAGTCCAGTCCTTCTGTTGTGTCTTACCTGAGGAGTGGCCCAGTCCTGAACAGGAGGAGTTTCTGACCCAGGGTTCTTGCTTGTACATTTTAACCTACATGCAAGGAGATACCTCTCTTCTTCAGACTCTTCAGTCATCATGTGCAGGACATGCCAATGGAGAAGGACACAGCAGAGCACTGCTCTCTAAGTACAGGGGACCCTTGTATAACAAACAGCTTGTATAACATAAAATCTGTACAACATAAAAAATTCTGGAGATAGGGGAAATTTGCTTAACACAATCAATCGCCTATGGGGAAAATTCGTTCAACATAAAAATGGGATTACTCCATTTTCAATGCATTCCTATGGGAATTTGTATAAAGGAAATTTTGCTTAACATAATTTCATTTGGAACGAATTAATTCCTTTATACAAGGTACCAATGTGTATGGATGAAAGAAGGCATGCTTGAACAAGGCTTAACATCTTCTTGGAAATTAATCCCACTGCTATTGATGGGCACAAGCTTACTGCATGACTTGGGTTCACCTGGAACCCAGCTGCAGTGCTGACACAAGTGTGGTCTAACCATCTTCTTTGGAACAGAAGGAAGTGAGTTGGAGACAAACAACATAATGCAGGCTTGTTGTCAGTGCTGGACTCACAAGATTGAGGCCTTTGGCACTTTCTCCTCTGCCTTGCAGCTCTGCCTTCACCTATCATACTGGATACTCCACCCTGTAGTTCTGAGCTGCTTCATAAAAAAACTGATTGCTCAGCCTGGCACTGGGTAGTAGGCAACCGGGTCCTGATAAGGAGACTCAAATAAACAATTATGACCAACAGAAACCGACCAGGGGGTGCGAGGTGAGCAATGTGTGGTATTCTTCCCCCCCCTCTCTTGTCAGATAAGCAAGGACAAACTTGCCCTCCAGCTAATTTTGTTTTTAAGCTGTGTACTTTAAGGGAGATACCTCACATTGTCCTCCAGCTCCCAGATTACCCAGAGAAACCCCTTCTGAGGTCTTCTGACTCCATCCCAACACGCTCTGCCTACCTGAGCTTCTACAGCAGGCATGACCAAACTTCGGCCCTCCTGATGTTTTGGACCACATCTCCCAGAATTCCAAGCCTGTATTTCCAGTGGCAAAGGACTGTGGGAGTTGTGGTCCAAAATATCTGGAGGGCCGAAGTTTGGACATGCCTGTTCTACAGCCCGGTTCAGTTTCAGCCAGAATCTGGGAAGTTATCATTTTGGATGACAGGCTGTGGGTCTCCCCCCCCCCCCCAACACAAGGCAGCATGGCCAGTCATCCAAAAAAGTAACTTTTCCAGGCCCCATGACAGGAGAAGTGCTTGCAGATTCGACTTTTGTCAACTTATCTGAACTAGCCTGACAATTAAAACAAGCAGGAGCCTTGGGCACATGTTTTATACAATACTTCAAAAATTCATGCTATTGTTTCAGTGAATATTAGCTCCCTTTCCTTCCCTCCTTCCCTTTCTGTTTCTTGCAAATCATGCTTTAAGATGAAGCACAGAGCATTTTTTTCCTCAGAACGAGATAAGAGGTAAGCATCAAGGTTCCACAGGAAGTGAGTCTGGCTTCAGCAAATCTGTACTTGTTTTGTAAGAGAAAAGATGGGAAGAATGAACAGTTATCCAATGGCATAAGTTTCCTGTTTAATGTTCTCCTAAAGACAGCTGGAAAAAGTGGCCCAAAGCACAAATGGTATGTATATAACACAGACATCCTGTTTGAGTGGAAAAGAAAAGGTAGGGCCTCTCTTGTCAGTTAGATATGAAATTGATTTACTCTCTATGGACCATACCCTCTGGTGGTTACTTCACGTCCTGTTCATCCCTCCTTGCTGTCCCGCTTGGGACCAGTACAAAAAACCTTACTTTATGTCCATAGAGTGACAGCAAAAAGTTGTCTCGAACACACCCCCGGAACCGGGAAAAGAGCGTGACAAGCCGTACCTTCCCCTGGGATGGGAATTCACTTGTTACGGTTGGTTCCTGGTTCCTGTTTCGGACCATGGGGTAACAACTGTCACACAACAACCAGTGTCCACCTAGTGGTCAGAGGCTAAAGCGGCATTCAACACTAGTTTCCCTAAGGGAAACACCATGCAGTGCAAATGTTTATTAAAGAAAGTACTGAAAATTCTGTAGCATTGATGTGTAAATCCCGGAAGACCAGGTAAATCGAAATATCGAAAAAAATTATTTACGACATTAAAAAGGGGGTTAAGAAAGCAAGAGAAATTCAGAATTTGTCACGGAACAAGACCGTGAAATAACAATCACGCCCGTGAATAAATGGAAACAGGGACCGAACAGGAACAAAACCACGTGACCGCGAACAATGTTGTCACGGTACAAACGTAATCAGGGAACAAGGTAGGATGTGAAGTAACCGCCTCTGTCTTACTACAGACTTCACCTGTACGAACAATGTTCGCAAAGCAGCCACTGTTGACCCTTGCTAACTTCAGTAAGAAAATAAACAGGTTTCATTGTCTCTTTCATTTTAGGATTGAGGGTATTAAATGATATTGACATTGATTAGACTGCCTCCTAAACTGATATAAAAGGTAAAGTTTCCACCCGTATGTGCGTGCTAGTCGTGTCTGACTCTAGGGGCGGTGCTCATCTCCATATTCAAGCCAAAGAGACAGTGTTGTGCAAGTCCATTGCCACGTGGCTGGCGTGGCTGCAAGGAAACACTGTTTCACCTTCCTGCTTCTTACGGCAGTACCTATTTATCTACTTGCATGGCACCTGGGATTCGAACCACTGAGCGGCCGACTTTGTAGCCGACAGTTTTCAGCGCTCCAGCCCGCTGAGCCACCATGCCGATATACCCAAGCACAAAATGAACCCAGATGAATCTAGAATTCATCTCACAAAGTTAGTCTGTACTTGGGATTTGCAACTTTAAAATGGGACATTAAATGAGATGACGTGCTCTGTGTTGAGATCCAGGTATGGAATTATGCCTGAGACAAAAAGAAAATATCCAGTGAAAGATGAGGCTGGACAAAAGCCATTGGTCTGGCTTTCTCCTACATTGTGTATTTTAAACTCAACTTTTCCATCCTCCCACCAGCGGAGAACATTTTGATTATTAGTGTTTTTTTAAAAAAAACCAACCTTATCACCAAAAAGCAACCCAATGAAATGTGCAGCCATCTATGCTGCCCAAATTCAATTTATACAGCTTTCCCCAGCTAGGGTAGAAACATGTAACTGCCTATCATGAATCTTTTAAAAGATGTAGAGGTTGTCAAGGAAAAAGCAAAAAAGATCTAGCCACCCTAAGTTTCAATGCACACATGATTGAATTATACACCGTGATTCAATCCGAGACTGTCAGTTTCATTTCACTTCATCCCACATTCAAATGTTTTCAGTTCCAAGATCTTCCTGTCATAGTCTTGAAGATATATTGAAATGTTGGGAAGTGTTTAACTAGATCCATCTTAAAGGTAAAGGTAAAGGTTTCCCCCCGCACATGTGTGCTAGTCGTGTCCAACTCTAGGGGCGGTGCTCATCTCTGTATTCAAGCCGAAGAGCCAGTGTTGTGCAAGTCCATGGCCACGTGGCCGGCGTGGCTGCAAGGAAACACTGTTTTTACCTTCCCGCTTTTTACAGCAGTGCCTATTTATCTACTTGCATTTACATGTTTTAAGACTGCTAGGTTGGCAGGAGCTGGGGTTATCAGTGGGAACTCACTCCGCTGTGTGGCACCCGGGATTCAAACTGCCGAGCTGCCAACTTTGCAGCCAACAGTTTTCGGAAGCCTTAGTCCACTGAGCCAGCTTAGGTGAACACTAATAAAATAAACCATTCCAGAGCGCAAGTGGGGAACAGGTAGATTATGTTACATCAATAGACCACCAACCATTCTCTGACAGACACCTCAAATACTTGTAAAGAACCCAGGGAAACACAAGAATTGTTGCCATCTGAGCAATGCATAGCACACAGAAATCCCTTTTCTCTCTTAATCTCCACCCTTGGCACAGTATGCTGAAGAATGGTAAGGTAAAGGTCCCCCCCCCAGACATAGTTAGTTATGTCCAACTCTAGGGGCTGTGCTCATCTCTGTTTCCAAGCCAAACACCCAGTGTTGTGCAAGTCCATAGCCATGTGGCTGTCATGGCTGAACACATTTCTGTAGACAGAACACCGTTTACCTCCCCCCTTTTTACGGCGGTACCTAATTATCTACTTGCATTTACAAGCTTTCGAACTGCTAGGTTGGCAGGAGCTGGAGTTAATAGCAGGAGCTCACTCCTCTGTGTGGCACCTGGGATTCGAACCACTGAGCTGCCGACTTTGCAGCTGACAGTTTTCAGCGCTCTAGCCCACTGAGCCACCACACCCCTACTATGCTGAAGAATAACCTATGGCAAATTCCAACCTGAAGAGCCTCATGGTGCAGTGGTTAAATTGTGCTCACGACCTGGAGCTCAGTTCCAAGTAGCCGGCTCAAGGTTCACTCAGCCTTCTGATGTCGGTAAAATGAGCACCCCCTTTGCGGGGGGTGGGGGATGTGTAGCTTGCATAAATAAATTGTAAACCACCCAGAGAGTGCTGTAAGTACTATGTGGTGGTATATAAGCAGAACACTTTGCATTGCTTTGCTTCACCATAACAAAAGCCTAACTAAATTATTTTATGGTTGTAACTTAACAACAGTGTCATGACTTCCCACCTTGGGGATGTAACTTTATTTTATTTTCCTGTACTGGGTGGAGGGGAAACACCACACACACTCTGGTGAGGAAGGAATGGTTGGTGTCAACAAGCCAAAGGGCTTGAAGAGGTTAGAACCAGCCAAGGAGAAGGGCTATCATATTTGTCCTCTGCATGGAGACACTGCCCGTCACTTTGAAACACCCCCACAAAGGACTGAGTCTCTGCAGACCAAGGGAGATTTCTAAAAAGCCAATAGAGCAGTTGTTCCCAACCTTCCTAATGCCGCGACCCTTTAATACATTTCATCATGTTGTGGTGACCCCCTTGCCCTGCTTGGAAGAGGCCACAAGCCCCCTTTGGCAGGCCACTGCCGCAGGTGCCATAGAGAACTTCCCTCTACAGGCATCCTCAGCCAATCGGAGCCTATGGTGCCATTGACTGACTTCCCCTCCAAGCTATCAAGCTGTAACTCACTCTTTTCCTCCTTTCCTCCCCCTCTCCTCCAGACCCAAGCCGTTTGTGCCTTTTTCTTCACTGGCTCATGGCAACCCCTGTCAAATGGCCATTCGACCCCCAAAGGGGTCCCAAGCCCCAGGCTGGGAACCACTGCAATAGAGGCTGTACAAGAGATGGGGACTGATCCAGTGAAGGAAACAAGGAAGCACCCAACTGGTGAGAACTTAAGACAGGGACTGCCGTTATCTGTGCAGTTTGTGATAGGTTCTAACCCTACCCCAGTTTTAAGAAACCCAGTTAAGATTTCTTCAGTTCTGGTTGTGTGTGTGAATGTGGAGATATAAGGAAGGAATGTTCCCAGAACTCACGGGAGAGGCCAGTGGGGCCAGAGTCACACTCATGCTGTGTCTTAGCTTTGTCTTGGGGGGGGGGTCTGCTTATTGGTGCTGTGCTGATGCAGTGTCAAGGCAGATAGGAGGAGAGTGTGTTTTCTAGACCAGTTCAATACCTTGTCGCATTGTGGTTCCATTTGAAAAAAAGCAGAAAGAAAAGCAATGTTTAAGATACTTTGGAGGAATAGGCAAAATAAATACTTTACACAATTGTAATAATAATGGTAATGGGATACGTTTGACTCTAATAACTGATGGAGTTAAAAGTAACTTTCCCAGCTCTGTGCTGTCAGGGCATATCTAAGGCCAGCAGAAAAATGCTGACTCTCCTGAAAGCAGGTGAAGTTTATTATAATTAAAAACAAAACATAACAAAACACCCGCAGGATCCACCACAAGTCTTTTGTTTTTATTTTTGTGATACGTAACCAAAGTGGAAAATTTGGATTGATTCAGTTTTTATTTTATTTTATTTTTTACTTTTGTTTCATGCCTCGTTCAAGTTATAAAATTGAGGAAAGTGATTTGGCTCATTTCCAGCCATTTCTCACTTTCCCATTTCTCATGGGAAAGCAGTGCAAACAGAAAACACGCTGTTTCTCCAAATAGGAAGTTCTGCTGTCACAGGGCTCTTTTCTCCCTACGTGCTGTTATGCCATTCTTGGTGGTGCGTGGATGGATTATGTCATACTGAAAATGACACATGTCAACTGAAGAATGTACTTTTCCTAATTTAAAAGTGGAAAGAAAGTGTCCTATCTGGATGTAACAACCTACGTCACAGGCTGTTCTGAAGAAATTTAGGAATCATCCAGCATAAATTAGGCACTTTTACTTTCCATTTATTTCAACCTAGTGGTTAACATAATAATCTTAAAGCTGCAATCCTCTGCTTGTTTCCAGTCCTCTGCACTGGTGGTCTGAAAAAATTGACTACACTAAAAAATTCTACATGGCACTTCTCTTGAAGCTGGTACAGTATGGAAATTCCAGAGTGTGATGGCCAGATTGGTGGCTGGTGTGAGGACATTTGTCCATACCACCCCAGTTCTGGTTTGCCTGCACTGGTTCCATGCCAGGCGCAAGGTCCTGGTTCTATCACATAAAGTCCTAATGGTTTGGAGCCCACTACTTCTCTGAATATCTTTGGCTTCCCATCTGACCTGGTCCCACAGACTTCACTCCTTTGGGGACTGACACCTAGAAAAACCAAGAAAATGATAACTAGAAAAGGGACTTCCTTGGCAGAGGCATTTTTTTAAAAAAAAATGAAATGCTCTATGCTGGATCTACAGCAGGCCCCCTCCCTTCATATATTTTTAAAGCTCCTAAAACAGGCCTATTCAGAGAAACTTTTCTGGAGGTTTTCCCCAAGTAGTTGGAGCAGCAGAGAAAAAGAAAAAGCAAAGTGTTCTGCTTATACAGTGGACCCTTGTATAACAAAGAGCTTGTATAACACAAAATTTGTACAACATAAAAAATTCTGGAGATAGGGGAAATTTGCTTAACATAATTGCCTATGGGGAGAAATCTGTACAACATAAAAATGGGATTACTCTGTTTTCAATGCATTCCTATGGGAATTTGTATAAAGGAAAATTTGCTTAATATAATTTAATTTGGAACAAATTAATTCCTTTATACAAGGTACCACTGTATACCGTTCCATAGCACTTCAAGCACTCTCTGGGTGGTTTACAATTTAATTATGCAGGCTACACATTGCCTCCCCCATCAAGCTGGGAACTCATTTTACCAACCTCAAAAGGATAGAAGTCTGAGTCAACCATGTGCCGACTACCTGGGACTGAACCCCAGGTTGTGAGCACAGTTTTAGCTGCATTACGGGCATTTAACCGCTGTGCCATAAGGCTCCTAAGGGTAGGAAGAGAGAAGTAGTATAGCATTCTAGTATGCTTTTCAAATTGTTTTGCCACCATCCTGGGTTGCTATCTATGTGTGGGGCCAACTAAGTTTTATATTAAAGGTATAATTTATGTTTATCTTTGTTGTACACTGCCAAGAGTAGCAATTTGCTAGATGGGTGGTACATATATTGAATAAGTAAGTAAGGCCGTTACTTCACATCCATTTTGTCACTCTAGAAAGTGCACTGAGTAACTAAATAAAAAATTGTTCCCCCACGTCCGTCGTGCTTCAAGAAAAATAAAGTGTGACCATGCCCCCCGAAGATCGACTCTGCTCTAAAGTTGTACCTGGTCTAGGGGCAGTGTTTTTCTTGTCACTCTTCTGGTGCAGTTTTTATACCAGTACAAGGCACAGTGGGGTATTGTTTGTTCTGCATCTTTTCCATTTTCATCCCCATTTGGCAGAACAAAGAAACTGGAATGCACTTTGATGTGGCATTACCCCGTGAGGTCACATAAGTATTATAACAATAAAGTGTGACCTTGGGGACGCAGGAAGAGCAACAAACCACGTGACTGCAACAAATTATATTACGCAATATAATTTGTTGTGGTACAAAACAGACGTGAAGTAACGGCCTAAGTAAGTCTTTATTCTCTACTTCCAGAGAGATGGTTCCTGACCTTATGTTCCCAAAAGACAACAGCCTGAACCCAGAATCCGGTATCTATGGATAGATGGGTTCCATTCACCAAAAGTGGCTCTCCCTCATTTCCAATTACCTCCTTCCGGCACCTTGTTCAGAACCCTGTTTATCACTGTTTCCCTGTTTACATAGATCCTTTGTGGACCATATTGGGCTGTCATGAGGTGGACAGGAGGGGGCAGGGGTGTCTTCTTCCAACCCTACAGCAGGAGCCTAGATATGGATCCAACCCATACTTCTGAATGTTGTTGAGGTGTTTTTTTTTTTTAAATTGAGGTGTGGGAGAGGAAAGGAAAAGGAGAGGCAGAGAGAGAAAACAAAATTGTTGAAATGCAGAAGGGTTAACCATGGAGGATTAAAGCCTAAATCTAGAAACATCCTAAATCTCCATTTCATACATTGAGATTTACAGTATTATCCATTGTGGCAGAACCTCTATCTGAAATGTGGACTGTGGCGGTGAGAATCTACCCTGTGGAAGATCTGGGTGCTTTCCTGCCCATGGATCCACCCCCTTGCAGATGATGGTTCCCTCATATGCTTTCCCACCCAATCAGGAGCAGTACAGGTGCAAGAATTTTCCTGCCATTTCCTGGCATCATCAGAAATTGCTCCATTTCCCTTTCCCTTTCCTCACTCAGAGAAGAGGGTGGGGGGGACAGCCACAGTACAACCAAATAGGGTGTCTGATCGGCAGCATCCTCTGAGATTTCATAGCTAAAACCTGATGGGGCCAGTGAAGGATCTCACATGATATCACAGAGGCAAGGCAGGCACAGGATGGGAGTGTGGAGGTGTAACTAGTTCTGGGCCAGAAACTGGATGTGGAAGCGGACATGAAGGCAATCAGGATAAACAGGCCCCAGAATCCAGACAGAATCTGACTAATGAGATACTACAGCAACCACTGGCACAAGGAAGGAAAATATGTTGTTGTTTTGTAGCCAGGCAAGTTGTGGACACTACTGTTGGGACTCACATCAGACATCAGACACAAAAACGTAACTTCCGCCTCCTCCAGGATCGCTTTCTCTGACATTTGTTTCCCCAAACAAATTTTAAGGGAGCAGTGCATTTCTCTAGGCATCTGCCAGCAGCACCCTGAGTACTGAGTGTTGTGTATTGATCAGGAACTTATTTATTTGTTTATTTATTTATCTATACAATTTATATGCCACCCACTACCCAAAGGTCTCTTCAGATGAGGACTGAATTATAATAACAAATAACTACAAGAAGGAACTCTGATTCCATTCACTCACTTACCCCTTCCTCCAAATAGTTCCCTGACTCTATTATTATCCTGCACATGCTTATTCAGAAGTAACCCCCCCTTTTTTTAATGCAGCATAAAGGGACTTAGGGTTAAAATGGACACCTTTTCAATGGGAACCTAAGGGCAAACAAGACTGCTTAAGTTTGGTAAATAAATGTTTTAAAAATACCGAAATAATGGACCGAAATCTTCTATACTGGAACAGATACCACAAACATTAGATGATAATTTCACGACTAGTTAATGCTAAGAAATTCGCGGTAACTCAAACAGGGGCAGCACTTCCCCTAAAACCTTTGGTTGTGTTCGGTGTGACTTTCAGTATGCCTTTTTACAAAGTCTTTATCAAGACTTTTCTTTCTTGATAATTATTGGGGTGGGTGGTGAATATTCCAGTTAGGGGATCCTTTTCTGCCATCGGTGCTCTTGTCCAGTCTTCACTTTTACTTTGTACGGTCAAAGCTTTTGTTCCCAAATTAAAAGGGATATTTTAATATATGTTTGCTTTTATGCAATGTAAAAAGGAAGCAGCATTACATAACTTCTTTTCATTTGGGAATAATCTGATGTTAGAAGTCCTTTTCAGAAAAGCACAGTGTTCTCACAGAAACGAAACTCCCGTTCAACCATAACTGAAACTGGAAACAGATACAATCACCTGTTTATGAAATAAGGGCAGCATGTAAGATCTGCTACAGGCTGCATGACAAGCACACCGAAAGCAGTAGATAAATAATGCTTCCTGCAATGTATGCTGAAACTTCGTTTAGAAACCACCAGAACTCAGCTCTCCCCTCAGTGTGGCCCTGTGTTTATGACTCTCCACATGACCCCAAACACACACATCCTCGTCATAGCAAGGACAATTTTTGCTTTGAGGCCAGTTTCGAGCAACACACTGGAGAAAGGTTCCAGAACCTCCACCACCCAGGCTTGTTTATTGTGTATTGTTTTAGCTCTAAGCCCTAGAGAAAAACAGCAACGTCTGCTTTTGGCCTTCCAATCGCTGGGGCTGAAATCCAGTGATACGCCATACTACAAAGGACAATGTCATCAGCCACAGCCATGCCAGGATTTGAAGCCAGAAAACTGCCACCATTAATCCCAGCGCTGGCACCAGGATCAGCAGCAGAGATTTTCCCACTTTCACTTGTTCTAACTCCCATTCCACGGCTCTCAAATGCTGCTCCAGAACGAAAGGAAAGTGTATTATTGGCTCCTAATGGCAGTGGTGGCTCAGCGGGCTAGAGCGCTGAAACTGTCAGCTGCAAAGTTGGCAGTTCGAATCCCGGGTGCCACGCAGCGGAGTGAGTTCCTGTCGTTAACCCCAGCTCCTGCCAACCTAGCAGTTCAAAAGCATGTAAATGCAAGTAGATAAATAGGCACTGCCATAAAAAGTGGGAAGGTAAACGGTGTTCTGTGCGCAGAAATGTGTTCGGACATACCAACCATATGGCCACAGACTTGCACAATACTGGCTCTTGGGCTTAGAAACAGAGATGATTGCCACCCCTAGAGCTGGACACGACTAGCACACAAGTGCGGGGGGGGTTACCTTTACCTTTTAATGGCCGCGGCAGGCAGTGGCTGATGACATCACCCTCATGCGCAGCATCAAGATGGGTGACAGGATTTCAGAGTGTTTGTTTCCCAGCTCTGCCCTAGAGGGTTTCACCACCCCAGCTCTCCCTTTCATGCTTGAATGCCCAATTTCGTGGGTTCTTCTTGTCTTTCCAGAAGGACAAACCTCCCCTTTGCCCAGATTTTTCAGCAGCAAAACTAGTCAAGACAACAGAAGCGCAGAAGCCTTTGACATATAAACATGTGGATGCATTCTTATTGTCAACAATGTTACTAGTCCCGTCTTTCTGGGAATCTGATGTGAAGAAGTAGATCTTCTGGTCCACTGCAGTGCATGCTGTTTGCCTGGACTTATCAATGAGGTTGAGTCTCCTGCATGAAACAACCACCAAGTTGCATGACCACTGCATGAGGAGATGCACAAAATATGCAGAATTTTGTGGTGTGGGAAAATGCCTAAAACCTCTGAAGTCATTAAGGCCTTCGAAACCACATCCCTATTTCAGGTACAAACCACTCAAAAATCTCTGCCGTAAGGAATAAAATTGCTAAGTCCTCCATTTAACAAATTAGCCACGTCAACCATGGACACAAAGCCTATGGACACAAAGCAAAGTAGGCCTATGTATACCAAGGGCAGGATTTGACCCTTATAAACTAATATAATTCTTCCCTTTAACAGGCACGGGAGCCATTTGGGCAATGCATTATCTGAGAGCCTGTATGTAATAGATTTATCTGTAATTCAGAACCTTCTGCTCTATTAAGCAGGGCTGCTCCTCCTGCTTCCCTTCCCCCTCTTTCTGAAAGGGTGATTTTAGAAGATATCTCCTTTCTATTTGTCTTGCTAGGGAACATTTTCCTATTCTAAAATCTACAGCTTCCTCTTTGGATGCATCCACATGATAGGGCACTATGACTATGCTTATTGCTGTTTTCAATATATTTAGATCACATATGTTATACAGTATACAACTTACTGATCACGAGATCTTTATTAACATCAACAGGTGACAAAGACTAACAATGTCCTACCAGTCCACACGCCAAAGGCAGAGGAGCCAACTATGTCATTCTACTTTTAATGTTTTAAGTAAATGGACCTTCCTGTCTGTATGTTAAAGCAAAGTGCTCTGCTTATATACCACCCATAGTGCTTCAAGCACTCTCTGGGCAGTTTACAATTTAATGATGGAGGCTACACATGGCCGCTGCCACTCCAGTGACCTGCGTTCTCATTTTACCCACCTCAGAAGGATGGAAGGCTGAGACAACCATGAGCCAGCTACCTGGGATTGAACCCTAGGCCATCAGCACAGTTAAAGCTGCAGTACAGCTGGTTAACCACCACACCACAAGGCTCTTTAATGCTGACTGTTCTTTTTTTATGTGGAGAGTAAGGCGGTTACTTCACATCCGTTTTGTTGTTGTACTTCGGGATGGTACAAACAAATCTTACTTCACATCCGTCGCGCAACAGCTGAAATTTGTCTCGACCACGCTCCCGGAGTGGGATTAGAGCGTGACAATACTGTACCTGACACTGGATTGGGGTATTCATTTGTCACGGTTTGTTTCCAGTTCCTGTTCTGAGACAAGGGACCGTGTGGTAACAACTGTCACGCAACAACCAGTGTCCACCTAGTGGTCAGAGGCTGAAGCAGCATTCGACATTAGTTTCCCTACGGGAAACGCCATGGAGCGCAAATGTTTATTAAAGAAAGTACTGAAAATTCTGTATCATTGATGTGTAAATCCCGGAAGACCAGTACATTGAAATATCGAAAAAGTTTTATTTATGATATTTTAAAAAAGGTTAAGAAAGCAAGACAAATTCAGAATTTCTCATGGAACAAGACCGTGAAGTAACAGTTGTCACGAGACAAGTTATCACAACTGTGCGAAAACGGAAACAGGGACTAAACAGGGACAAAATCACTAGATCGCGACCAATGCTGTCACGGTACAAAACTAGTCGCAGAACAAGGAAGGACATGAAGTAACCATCGTAGAGCCTTTTTACACGACCCCTAAATTAAATTCGGACCAGAGATCTTGAGGGTTTGTCGCTCTTCCTTCCTCCCCACCACTCCGCACTTCCTTACTTCTGTCTGCGTGAGGGGAGGGAGGGAAAAAAGCCTTAAAAAGGGACAAAAGAATAAAGCCTTACCTCCGGTGCCGGTGGAAGTTGCTCCGAGCGCCGGTTACTTCCTGGTTCCTCTTAAAGGGGCGGGAGGCAAAAAAAAAAACCAACAAAAAGAAGCGAGGAGAGCCCAGCACTCTCCGCATCAAAATTTTTCACTGTCCCTAGAGCAGGTACAAGAAAAGTGTGCTGGGACGCGTGGGGTCGCACTTAATTTTCTGTTAGCTCCGGAGCTGGTGGGGAAACATTTTTAAGATCCGGAGCTGGGAGCCATTTGCAGCGGAGCTTAGGGGTCGTGTATAAATGCCCTTCATCTTCGAACTCTTTTGGACACCTCTTGTGGGGCAAAATGAAGCAGGACAATGGATGTCAAAAGATAAGTAGAATTGTTATTTATCTTGGACCAGGTATCTGTCCTTTTTATTTTATTAACACACCTTTTATTCAGTTCCCTTACCCACATCTATTTAAATCAACTTGCAGAGAATTTCCATCAACGTGTGCCAGTCTCTGAATTTGTCAATGAACAGAGATTGCCAAAGGAAGAGCAGCCAACCCGCCTGTGTGTGTGTAAATCCTGCAGTACATTTTCCACTGATCTCTCCACCCCACCCCACACAAATTAATTCCTTTCCCAATATAGATTTGCTGTGTTCCATGCGAAAATTGCAGCCACCCACAGTGTGGCAGCCCACGAGACCAGACTGCCATAACCTCCCAGTTTGTCACTGCTGATTCATATTTCAGCCAATCAATTTAACAGTCCTCTCCTGTTATAACACATGCATATATTTAAGAAGATGGAAAGAAAATCAAGTCCCCCCCTTCCTCCCATCTTTGAAACCACAAATCCGCACACGCATCTGCCACTCAAAAATGCGTACTGTTCTATTTTTATTAAGTTCTAACTTTATTGGTGTGTGGTTAAAGAGGCTTTTTTAACATTTAGCTTCATCATTAGTGATTGCGTAGCTGGTCAAATATTTCATTGTTGATTTGATTTATTTAGCACAAGACTAGTGGAAGATAAGGTTTGATCTACCGTTTGATCCCTGGGTGATAAGTAAAGTTTTCAAAGTCGTTTCTGACAATTGTATCAATAAAATATTTTCAGTCTAACCCCACCGCCTACAAATTAAATTGCTGAAATGAAGAAAGCTGTGGGCAACCAGGAGAGAAGCAGCACATCTAAGCAGTGGCTGTCAGAAGAAATAGAATGGGGTTTTTATTTTTATTATATTTTATTTTAGAGTATTTTTACCTTGCCATTCTCCTTGGAGGAGAAGGAGGCTTATAGTAATGAGGCATAATATACAGTTCAGTACAATTAAGACATGTTCAAGTATTGAGAATAGGGAATTGTGGTAAATCACAGCATTAATAGACAACATTACATTAAAGCTACAAGAGAATGTGAACAATTAAAAAGAGAGTAAAATTCCATGTAAAAGTTATGAGTGATGGAAACTAACATTGAAAACATAGTTTCAATGCAATCACACAAGGTTATAAGTGGTTATAAACACAAGGTCTATGTGATCATATATAGATTCCCTATATTGCCCTATTCTCCTCCTCCTCATCGTCTTCTTCATCATGTGCCATCAAGCAGTGGCATAGCTAGAGTTTGAAGCGCCCGGGGACAAACTCTCAACCCCCAACCATGTCTCACCCACCCATCAAGGGGCTCCAGATCCTGGGGGAACAGTGGGGGAGAGGAAGAAGGGTCTCTCATTTTCATGCCCTCTTTGTGGGTCTCCTTTCCAGTTAAGGCTCTCCTGTGCAAACCGTATAGCGCCAAGGAGGTGATGTTTTTTAAAGCATCACCTCAATAGCACACTTCCCCCTCCTCCTTTCCCCTGGCTAAAGCTTGGCGATTGTTAGCCTGGGGAAAGGAGGAGAGGGAAGCAGGAGATGGGATTTTTTTCCCAAGCAGCACCTCTGTCACACTCTTCCCTCTCCTTTCCCCAGGTTAAAAATCGCCAAGCCTTAGGGGGGGGGGGGGGGAGGGGGAGCAATTGACAGAGGTGCTGCTTGAAAAAAAAAGCCAATTTCCTGCTTCCCTCTCCTCCTTTCCCCAGGCTAAGGATTGCCAAGCTTTAACGGGGTGAAAGGAGGACTGCTGGCGGGGTGGTGCATGGCTTCCTCCTCCTGCTCCCCCTCCAGGCACCCCCAGATTGCTGCACGGCATGGGGCAGATGCACTCTTCCACCCCTCCCTAGTTATGCCACTGCCATCAAGTCAATTCGGCCTCGTGACAACCTTTTTCAGGGTTTCTGAGTAGAGAACACTCTGCAGTGGTCTACCATTCCCTTCTCCTGGGGTGTCCCGAGAGAGTGCAGCTTGCCAAGGCCACTTAGGCTGGTTCTGTTCACAGCAGGCACAGTAAAGAATCAAACTCCCAAACTCTGGCTCCTCTGCTGGATAATTAAACCACTGAAAGTGGTCTCTAAAACTTCTGAACATCATTTTAAAAAAATCAGCTGTCATAGATGGGAATGGTCAACCAGAAGCGAAAAATGGAGCCTTAAAAACTGCCTTTTTGTTCTACTTTTTGTTCTACTACTTCCAGATTTCTTCAGGCAAGAGTAACACCCTGCACATGTTAGGAATCAGCAATGATATTTTGGACATCCATTAGACAAGGCTACCTTTCCCAGGAAGTTGCTGTGCAGTGTCCTTTTGGCAGCTATTGGCAGTCAGGTACAGTGACCCCCTGCTTATTGCGGTGGTTAGGGACCCTGACCCAACCCACAATAATTGAAAATCCGCAATATGCAAATGTTCCTATCATCTGCGAAATAAGCGCTGAAGGGAAGAATGCACAGGCATCAATGCCAGCAGGAATAAACCTGATTGCCTTAACCTCTTGGGAACCTGTTTGTCAAGGAGTGGATGGGCCTGGGGGGGGTAACTGGGGGCTCTTGTACTTACCAGCCTGGCACTGCCCTGAACAGGCCTGCGAGGGCCTTCCCACGCCTTCTGGAGGCCCCAAAAGGGCCCCCCTTCCGTCACCGAAAATCATTTCTGAGGCCTCTGACAGGCCTAGATAGAAAGGCCCTTGGAGGCCTCAGAAATGATTTTTGGTGACTCGGAAGTCACTTCCAGCTTGCAGGGAGGCCCTTTGGAGGCCTCCAGAAGGCCTGGGAAGGCCCTCGCAGGCCCGTTCAGGGCAGCCCCAGTCCTGGGGTAAGTATAGGAGGCCTGAAACAGACCTTTGCCCCTTACCCCAGGGGGCCTTTTTTCATATACTATGGTCCCGCGATATGAATCGCGAAAGGGTGGGGGACCACTGTACTGCAACTTGCTGTGCCAGGCGGTCCCCATTTGGAGGGGTGCTGCCCTCCACAGACTTTCTTGGCTTTCATTTCCTTGCGGTCGTAGTGACCCATCGGGCCAGCTGCCTCCGTCAGTTCACACGCCACGTAACGTGTCATACACATGAAAGGGACAATGGTTCATCTCTGCCCCTCGGGTGTTCCATTGAGGTAGGCTGAAACAACAGAATGATACTAAGCATGAAATTGGCTCAGCAAATTGACTTGCAGCTGTGACTCATTGGCCACGGGAGGAGCCAGGACCGACATTGTTTTCTTATGACTGGGATTAAGTGCGAGTTGGCAAAGGCCGGCGATTACAGAGCAGATTTCTTACAACATACCGTGCAGCGTGGAGCCTTTGGGAGGCATACGTCTTGTATATTGCTGGGGTAGGGGATAGGGTGTTTGGAAGGTGACCTAAGCCATGCCGAACCACACACTAACAAGGCTTCCAATTTATATCCATTATGTATGATCACACGGTTAGAAGAAGTTAAACAAACAAAGCGACGTCATCGACGCCAACATTGAGCTTTTCTGGGCTGTGTATTTATTATTTCTTTTAAAGGGCTGCTCTTGCCTCATTAATGTATTTAGGCCAGGAGCCAGCCAGCTTTTACAGCCATTGCTGATGCCTCTAGTGAACTGTCACTGGAGACTAGTTCCTTTCTGTGAATCAATGAAGCCACACAAACCTCCTCTTTGCTTTTCCGTACAGCTCAGTGGAGAAGCTGAATTCCATCTCAAAATGTTTATACAGGAGATGCCCGCATGATAATGCTCCAAACACTGACTTCCTCCAGGGCAAGGATTTCTACATTTATTCCCATTTAAAGCCATTTCTTAAATACACTAGTCTTCTGGTGATGTTTCTGATAGGGGAGCTTCAGATAACCCCCATCATCCATACACTGGAGGGTAGGGGGCTGGTACTTCATAGGGTAGTTGAACCTCTCTTCCTTGCACCTCCCAGTTGGTTGGGAAACTTTAGGACAAAATGGGAAGCGGTGGGGAAATGTGTGAGAACAGAAGAAATCATCTGCAATTTGCCATGCATCCTAAATGATAAAACACAAATACCTGTAGCACCTTAAAGGCTAGCTGCCTTTATTGACATAATCTTTCATGGGCTGCTTTTTCAGATGCACCAGAAGAAACTAGCCAGAGCACATGACACTTTATGCCAAAAAATTGATTTTTACAGTAAAAGCTAACTCAGGATACGACTACATGATCTCCCAGTTTGTGCTGAAATTGCCATGGTTAACATGGAAGCATTTGCTGGTGACTACACAACGTAAAGCTAAATGAAGGGAAGCTGGGTCTTTCTCTGGGGAGATTTGCTTCTTTTTGTTCAGCCAGCAAGGAATGGATTGTTTCATGCCAATTCAGCCGGCGTGCTTTTCTCTGTTTTCTGGTATGTGCGCCCACCTGTCTTGGTCGAAAGGGGCAATCGTGGCCATGTCCTGCTGTGACATTGATGGAAACATCTTCAGTGGGGAATGGTACAGCAGCATACTTCACTTTTACCCAAGTGCCCGCCGTATCCTTTCCTCTGAACAGTTTGCTTTTTATTGATGACTATGATACTTGTCACATTTAGAATGGAACAAGGTCAGCGCTAGCTATTCCGCTTGAAGATCCTCGTGGCGCAGTGGTTAAATGCCTGTACTGCAAGTAAAACTGTGCTCACGACCTGGGTTCAATCCCCGGTAGCAGGCTCAAGGTTCACTCAGCCTTCCATCCTTCCGAGGTCGGTAAAATGAGTACCCAGCTTGCTGGGGGGGGGGATATGTGTAGCCTGCACTCTGTAATTAAAATTGTAAACCGCCCAGAGACTACTTGTAGTAGTATGGGGTGGTATATAAGCAGAACACTTTGCTTTACAAAAATCAGAATGGAATAGAATACTCCACAACGACGACACCAGGCAGCGGTATAGCATTGCTCCAATGGCCAGCAAGGTGAGAGAAGCCCTTGGCTACGATGGTATGGCCACGACCTGTACGCTGATGTCAAGAGGCTAGTGCCTACAATTGGCAAACAATCCTAGGGCCAACCAAAGCACTGCACAATGACATGAAAACCAGACCAAGCTGGCAACCAGGAAAGATGGTTTCTCGGACCCGGAACAGTGAGGCCCCCACCACCACACAGGACAAACACTAAAGAGGAAGAGGAGAAGAGAAGAGAAGAGAAGAGAAGAGAGAGGAGAGAGAGGAGAGGAGAGGAGAGGAAAGAAGAGGGGAGGAGAGGAGAGGAAGGGAACAATATTAGTATGGTGAGGGTTTGTTCCCTGTGTTCATCAAGTGGGAAGTGCAGTGTGGACACTTAAAAACTTGCTAATCAGTCATACCGGTATAGATGACTACAAACATTTCAGCAGTGAAACCTACTAGGGACCTGGTTCGAAAAGCTCTGAGGCAAACCAGGCATTCTTCCCTGTGTAGTCACACACCCGCTTGAAATCAGATATCTTCCTCACTTCGTTTATGAACTTTTCATACCTATCATATTACACATGTACAGGGACATGTGGCACAACATGTATCAGAAGTGAGATCTCAAACCAGGAAGCACTTTGGGTTCTATGAAAGTCCCACATAAACCTTAACCACTTTGCAGCTACTTGACATCAGAATGGCAAGTTCCCCGTATTTCCCCAGCTATCCAGCTCATCATATCGGTATACCTGGCCCACACCCCATCTCTTAGCTAGTCCTCTGCCAGACAAATATCACATCTGAAACCTACACTGATTTCATAAGAATACCAGTGTTTGCCATGTTACTTTCAACCCATCATATTGGGCTTTTCTATTCTTTTTGCATGCTCTTTGTAGCCCTACTGCTATCTTTTAATGTTCTAAGATGCCTCTTTTCATTCCCTGTTCTTAAATTGACTATGTCTTAAATGTTCTGGGCTGTATATTCCCCCTTATTATCATAAGCCACCTTGGGTCCTTTTCCAAGGAGAAAGATGGGGTAAAAATATTCTAAATAAATAAATAAAATAAATAGGCTTCTTAACACTTCTCCCAGGTTACCATGAGTCATCCCTGTGCCACCTCCCCAGTCTTCCACTTAATTGCTGCTTGTACGGCTAATTTAGTATGGCGAGATTGACTCATTTCAGTAGTTATTGATTTATTTATTTATCTAGCTAGCTATTTGAAGATATAGCTGTCCTGCCCTTCTGGTGTGTATACGACCTTCAGGGCAGGTAAGAAATGCTAAGACCTTTCACTCATGTCATTTCATTTCCCTATTCCTTTATAGCACCTGATGGCTATTGAGATTGCAGTCATGAAGCTCTCTGCATCCAGTAGGCTATTCCCGAGATGACTGTGAGAATCATGCAAGTCCAGCTGCAGAGAAAACACCACAGGCAGTTCCAGCAGCTAAAAAGAACCTTGCATCTTCCAGGCAACCCGGACGATAATATACATTACACGCCGTGGCCAGAAACGGCAGACAGCAGAAGTGCTATGGAAGCTCTTCATCCACTCCTTGACAAACAGGTTCCCAGGAGGTTAAGGAAATCAGGTTGATTCCTGCTGCTATTGATGCCTGTGCATTCTTCCCTTCAGCGCTTATTTTGCCGATGATAGGAACGTTTGCAAATCAAGAGGTCAAAGGAGTGCGTGCATGGAGGAATGTTCAAAACTGCAAATGTGCCAAGAGTGGGACGTGCTGTGGGAGAGTGCACTGATCTGAGACACCCTGTCTGCATTCTTAGCTTCACTCGGCTTGAAGCCTCTCATAAGGTACCTTCCCCTGGAACATTTCTGCCATTAATTCTCACGGGCGGCGAGGAGTAACACTAAGTCATACTCTGTCCCACCCTGCTCCCAGTTCGTGAGCAGCAGCCAATAAATATTTCTTGCCAAACCCATGATAAGAGCTATTTAATTGGAGAAAGGGGACCGTAAACTTATAGTGGGACCAGCTGTGAGTTCAGAACAAAGCTGTAGGATCAGGAGAACACTTTAGGACATAACAGGGCATGAAGGGGGGATGTAGTTCAGCTGCCCCACTACCAAGTGGTCTCTTAATCATGGCCCCATTTCAAAAAAACCCCCCAACAAAATAGAACCTGAGTTCTCCTATTCCATTATTCCTAGCTGGAGTATTCTGGCAAACTCCTGCCTTCCTTTTGAGCCTGCTAGCCTGCCTGCATGTTATGGGGTCTGAAAGACCCATGCATTTCTAAGACCTGCCTTGGTCTTCTTGATTTAATTCTTACCTGCCTGCCTCATAGAGTGCAATTCTTATGATACAGCCCAACGTGCCTTGGTGGGCTTCAAGGGGAGAGTTTGAGGAAGCTCACCGCAATTTCCATGCTGCTAGCTGCCTGGGATCAATACTTTCAAATGCTTTTACATTTTTTTCCTGGGGGCACCCCATATTGAGTTGAATACCTCTCCAAATTCGGGATGCTTCAAGGGAAGAGCTTGAGGAAGCTTCACAGCAATTTTCATGCTCCTAGCTGCGTGAGATCACTATTTTCTAGCACAAAAAAATTACGCTTAGAAATGTTTTTTCCAGGGCCACCCCCTTTGAAGTTTAATAACTCACCCCCAACCCCAAATATCTCCAAATTTGGAGGGCTTAAAGTGGAGAGTCCAAGGAAGGTTCACACTAAAATAGGTGTCTCTAAGAACCAGTGGAGGCATTTTACAGAGAAATGAATTAGTTCATTAAAAACAAAAAACTGCCATTTTGTTTCATTTGAAACAGCACGGCGCATCCCTGTTTCATTTCGTTTCATTTTGTTAGCTAACAAAATGACAAAACAGTGTGTCATTTTTCATTTGGTGCCCATCCCTCGTTCTAACCTCTACTTTAATGCTGTGAGTTGCTTTCCTGGATTGAAAGAAACAACACTTCCAGAATGGAAGCCTGGGAAGCTAATATCAAGCTTGTGTCCTTTCTCTAACACATGTCTCAGCACTCCTGTCTCTTCCTCATGAGTCACCACTGCCTGAATATCTTCCCATCCACCAGTGGTTCCAAAGCTTGGGTAACCCAGGTGTTCTTGGACTGCAACTCCCAGAAACCTTTACCACTTGCTGTGCCAGCTGGGGTTTCTGGGAACTGCAGTCCAAGAACACCTGAGTTATCCAAGCTTGGGAACCACTGCTCTCCAGGACCAACAGAGCTTTGGGCACCATGTTTCTTTATACTGTTCTTCCATATGAGCCTGCCCATATCCTAATATCAAGCCAGGAGACCCTGCCATGGGTGCCATACCTCAAAGAAGTGATGAAGATGGCATGTTCGAAACAGGGCTTTCTCAGCATTGCCCCACAACTTTGGAACGCCCTCCCAACAGAGATCCGCCTAGTACCAACACTTTTGGTTTTTTGGTGCCAGGCAAAGATATTCCTGTTCAGCCAGCATTTTAACTAGATAGCAATGTTTTTAGCTGGGCAACAGGATTTTATTATGCATATATTGATTGTTTTAAACTGTTTGCTATTTTGATAGTTTTTAGCATGTTATAGTTTTAATATATTGTTGTATGCCTCCCAGAGACCACTTCGTAGTGGGGCGGCTAAATAATAATAATAATAATAATAATAATAATAATAATAATAATAATAATAATAATAATAATAATAATAATAATAATAATAATAGGTGGTAGAGGTCTTCTGCAAGTGAAGCAGACAGTTGAAGAAGAGAAGCATGTGTTGGCAGATTATGTAAAAATAGTACAGAGCCAGCATTATTGGAGGTTAAGAACAGGGAGGTGTTTAAAGTATATCAAACAAAGGGTCAATACAGGAAAACAACAATGCAAATACGAGCTGATAGCTGGCATAATAAAGCGCTGCATGGGCAATTCCTCGAAAAAGTCAAAGGAAAAGTAGATGAGGAAAAGACCTGGTTATGGCTCACCAATGGGACACTGAAAAAAGAGACAGAAGCCCTGATTTTTGCAGCTCATGAACAAGCTATCAGAACAAATGCAGTTAAGGCTAGAATAGAAAAATCAGCTGAGTCCCCCACATGTAGACTCTGCAAAGAGGCAGATGAAACTATTGACCATATATTGAGTTGTTGCAAGAAAATTGCTCAGACTGATTACAAACAGCGTCATAATGTAGTTGCTCAAATGGTCCACTGAAATTTGTGTCAGAACTATCATCTGCCCATAGCAAAGAACTGGTGGGATCATAAGTCTGAAAAAGTGACTGAAAATGAGCATGCAAAATTACTTTGGGACTTCCGAATACAGACAGACAGGGTTTTGGAGCATAATACCCCGGATATTGTGATTGTGGAGAAGAAAAAAGTGTGGATCATTGATGTTGCTATACCAGGTGATAGTAGAGTCACTGAGAAACAACTTGAAAAAATTACCCGATATCAGGATCTGAAAACTGAACTTCAGAGACTCTGGCATAAAACGGTACAGGTGGTCCCAGTGGTAATCGGCACGCTGGGTGCAGTGCCCAAAGAACTAAGCAAGTATTTAGAAGAAATTGGAGTTGACAAAGTCACCATCAGTCAGATGCAGAAAGCCACCTTACTGAGATCTGCTCTCATAATTCGCCGATACATCACTGAGTCCTAAATGCTTGGGAAGTGTTCGACTAGTGATTGGTAATATAAAATCCAGCGTAGATAGTGGTGTGGTTAATAAATAATTATAATAAATTATCCAATATCAGGATCTGAAAATTGAACTTCAGAGACTCTGGCATAAACCAGTACAGGTGGTCCCAGTGGTAATCGGCACACTGGGTGTGGTGCCTAAAGAGCTAAGCAAGTATTTAGAAGAAATTGGAGATGACAAAGTCACCATCAGTCAGCTACAGAAAGCCACCTTACTGGGATCATCTGCTTGCATAATTTGCTGATATATCACGTAGTCCTAAACACTTGGAAAGCGTTTGACTAGTGATTTGTAATACAAAATCAAGCGTAGTTATCTTGTCTGCTGTGTGAATAATAATAATAATAATAATAATAATAATAATAATAATAATAATAATAATAATAATAATAATAATAATAATAATAATAATAATAATGCAGCATATGCTCAGAAGGAAAAATGGCAACCAAGAGATGGGTCAGGGAGGTGAAGCACTGTCAGAAACGAACACATACAGCATATGATGGCAGTCTTAGGGTACAACTAGAGGGGAAAAGGGAGTTCTGGTGTACTCCAAAACTGCACTGAACACGACAACACTGTTTTAAGTTTAAATCTAAGTCATATGATTGTGTTGCCTTCAGGATGGTATTGAGATCAGCTTGCAGAAACACGTTCCCTCTTTCCCAAAACAGCCTCACAGTGCAGTGGTTAAACTGCTATACTGCGGCTATAACTGTGCTCACAACCTCGGGTTCAATCCCAGGTAGCCAGCTCATGGTTGACTCAGCCTTCTTTACTTTCAAGGTCAGTAAAATGAGTACCCAGCTCATAGTGCATACGTAGAACACTTTGCTTCAACCCCTATAGGAAAGAAGAATTACTAGCTGTAGAACAGACCTTAACGACATTCCAAAGTGAGATGGTTCATCCTTATATTTTTCTTTTAGCTACAATGAACAATTAATCCTCAGTGACAGCACTGTGCTGGAGGCATTCTTTCTGTACTGGTACAGCTGTAAATACTACAGTATTTACCATCTGAAAAGAAGCGCAAGCATTATAAATTCCACAGGCAAATAAACAGGGCAATGCACAAATTATTATTAGGTATGGGGGAAAGTTTTAATGGCAGTGATGAATAAAGAGCATGGTGGCAGATCTCACTAATCCTCCCTACAGTAAAATATCCCAAATGAAGAAAATAATTCTAAAATTTGGGGGGCATTTTTTTTGCCAGTCGATTCTTAAGTACTGTACCAGTTCATCTAAGATTTTGTCCTTCTCTTAAAGTTCCCCTCTCCACTACAGTTCTTAACACATAAATATTTGCTCAAACCCATTATGACCTCTTTTGTGTTTTGGCTTAATGCTGTGAAATTCCAAATTCTTGGGATTCTCCTCCCACAGTAGGCCTCTAGACATCACTAAATGTGACACTAAGGCTCCAGGAATAGAGGTATTCTGGAGCAATGTGTGTGACTTGTACACAGTATGCTCATAAACCACTATTCCGGTTATTAATCCTCACCTGGGGGGGACCTGTGGACATCCAGATAAATTGGATTACAGCCCCCATGAGTTCTGACTGGAACTCATGGAAGTTGTAGCCCTACACATCAGGAGCACTCTGAGGAAACTTTTACCTCAGTGTAAAGCAACAGGAAATCGTCTTATTCACAACTGCATCACATAAATGTTGAAGTCACCAAGGGGTCTGTGTCATGTTTCCACAGATTCCAGAACTTTCCTTCTATGATTATTCAACAAACAACCGGATTTAAGAGTTGTATGTTCAGATCTCCAATTCACCCAATTTTTAAAAAATTCTTGAAGTTATCTATGAGGAGAGAACCGGAATTGGGCTATGGCAGGGCTGTTCAACTTTGAACAGGCCAAGGTCTACTTTTTCCGGCCCAAAGTGCCTGAGGGCTACTACACTAAAACCTCTACTTACCTCTACTTACGGATTTTATCCGTTCTGAGCACATGCTCATAAATAAAAACTTTTGTAAGCAGAGCAGCGGTTTCCCATAGGAGAGAGGGGTGGAGAACGTATCCCCTCACTTTTTTTGTTGACAGCCGGCGGTCTACTTTTGAACCCTTCGCAGGCTACCAGTAGCCCGTGGTCTACCTGTTGGACAGGCCTGGGCTATGGCATTGTGAGAATGATGGAAGGGTGTTAAATGTCTCCTTCCAATTGCCATTTCTCTGATTTAAGTAATACTTAGAAGTTGCCATAGGCCATTCAGAGAAAAAGAACCTAGTATAATAGCATTTAGAAGAGCTAAAGTTTATATGCTCAAGTGTGGAAAATTAACAGATGCTCTAAAAGATAACTATTTGCCCTGCATTCATCATTATTAAACTTGATTTGATTTGGTTTCGTTTATCTCCTGCCTTACTCTCAGATGGAACCAAAAGCTACAAATACAAGTATAATAAAAACAGTAGGTAGACATAAAAAGGTACAAGAGGTTAAAACACTATCTGTCTAGTGTCACAGCATTTCTAAATTAAAAAGTTTGTTGTGACAATTTCATTCAGTGCAGAAGAAGAAGAAAAATAAGGTCATCACAAGCTAATCCCTTCTTGGGAATCTGAGGCATGGAAGGTAATTTGCCAAGAAGAAGAAGAAGAAGAAGAAGAAGAAGAAGAAGAAGAAGAAGAAGAAGAAGAAGAAGAAGAAGAAGAAGTGGCTACAATTCCAAGAAATAAGGTTTTGTGTTCAGGCTGCTTCACGGAACACAGCCAGCGGCCCAGATGAATATTTATCTTTCATTTCCACATCCTCTTGATCTCTTGATATATTTTTCATTCTGCTTGGTTTGGGAAGATGGTGATAAAATGATTAGCATTTGATTGCTAGTGTTCACCATTAAATTAGTAGAGAAGCAAATCATCCTGAAAAACCTGCTTCTGCACTCACTCAAAGTCAGTGGGAGTTTCACCCCTGAGGTAAATGGGAGCCAAACTGCAACAGGCTACTCTTATTAGGCAATATTTCTTTCCAGCTGAGAAACAGAAGGTCAGAATTAAGGCAAGAGTGCCTCATAAATAGCACACCCTGTCCTGTCCTGTCCTGTGGAGTTGCCACCTGTTTAGTTGTCTGGTCACACCACACTACAAGAGTGATTTCAAGTCACCACTGAGAGAATGTCATGAGAGAGAAAAAGGGAAGATATAAACTTATGGAATGGTTGATTTAGCCTGTCTAAAACCACAGAACATGCTTGCAAGCCCTGAACAGCTAGTGGAAGATTTGAGAACACTTTATTTAAGCTTCCACTCACATCAAGCCTGGCTACAGGACATAATTTACAGAAGGGAAACCAATATTATGGAAAGAGGGAAACGGCCTTAAATGTCCTGTGTACGGTTCTAAAGGACAGCCCTCCCCAAAGGCCTTTTCTGTGGCAGGGATGCCTCTGCGTGCTGTTACAAACAAACATTGGATTACCCAATTGCCTCATACATGGTACTTCCTAATGCCCAACATTCCCATGCTCACCCACATATGGTTTTCCAGTACAATCTCC
Source organism: Phrynocephalus guinanensis (assembly GCA_037367245.1). NCBI lineage: Eukaryota > Metazoa > Chordata > Lepidosauria > Squamata > Agamidae > Phrynocephalus > Phrynocephalus guinanensis. Next base: position 110,763,449 of record CM074735.1, read on the forward strand.
ACATCCCTTGAGGTGCTTGTTCCTCTCTATTCAGCACTGGCTAGGCCTCAACTTGAGTATTGTGTCCAGTTCTGGACACCACACTTCAGGAACGATGCTGACAAGTTGGAACAAGTTCAGAGGGGGGTGACAAGGATGATCAGGGGGCTGGAAACCAAGCCCTAAGAAAGAACTGGGGATGTTTAGCCTAGAGAAACGAAGACTAGACATGGGCACAACTCAGCGAAATCCTCGTTTCCGTTACGTAACGAAACGAAGAACGACAATTACTCCGTCAGAACTCGAACTCGAACCGACTAAAGAAAAATTGGGTCTGATTTGTCGTGGTCGTTCCTGGCGGCATCGCAGCGATCGTGTGATGCCAAGTGGCTCAGGAAAAAAGTTTTAAAATAAAAAAACCCGATTCCAGGCCAAAAAAGCAGGCGAAAATATGCCTGCCTGAGTGAGGGCACCTACCAGAGGGGTGGTTTCTGGGGGGGGGGGGGTCGCTGGCCTCCCCCCCTCTCCTCTCCTCGGCTACGCATCCTCGTCGTCTCACCAACTCGCCAAACGGCGCGGCACAGAAAAAAAGTTTTAAAAATTAAAAAAAACCGATTCCTGGCCAAAAAAGCAGGCGAAAATATGCCTGCCTGAGTGAGGGCACCTACCAGAGGGGTGGTTTCAGGGGGGGGGGTCTCCGGCCTCCCCCCCTCTCCTCTCCTGGGCTGCACATCCTCGTCGTCTCGCCAACTCGCCATGCCATGTGATGCGGGCGGGGGATCCAAAATGGGGTGACCGCAAGCAATATTTATTTATTTTGAAATCGTGGTGGTCCAAAAACACACCAAAGCACCACAGAAACATGCGAAAATAGCTATTTTAAAATTGCCTGAATTTTTACAGTAGCAGCAGTGGGTTTTTCTTGCAACAAAACGTCTCCATTTATTTTATTTTATTTTATTTTTATTTTTATTTTTTTACACCTGCGCAATGATGGGCTGGCCATGGGAGTGGACCATGCAATTTTTTGGAGCCATTCCACCAATTGCATGGCCACTTGACCAGGTTTTGACCGAGACTTCTGGGATGTGCCTGTCGGGCATAAAAAGCCCACTAACCGTAGCCCGAACCCGAACCCGAACCCTAACCCTAACCCATACGCCAGTACACTGTCCTTCTTAGTGGGTCAGAGAGGCACCCAGAGGTGCACCCCACGAACTCACCCTAACCTTACCCGTAACAATCCTAAGCCTAGCCCTTGCGCTAACCCCCCTAACCCTAAGCCAAATCTGTACTCGCATTGCACTCACACAAGTACAGTTCCCTTCTTGGTGAACCACAGAGCGTCGAGACTGAGGAGGAGCCTTCCCCCAGTGTGCACACTGTGACACTGCAGTTAGCATTGGGCCTGTGGTCAACAGAGAGAGGCACCCAAAAAAGAGGTGCCTTGAGTCTCAACTTGGTATGCATATCCAATTGGCTAGGCATGCCATTTTGTAGCGGGCCAGAGGAGGCACCCACCCCAGAGAGGTGCCTCCAGGAGCCCGCTTTCCCTTCATAGCGGGCCATAGGAGGCACCCACCCCAGAGAGGTGCCTCCAGGAGCCCGCTTCCCCCTCAAACCAGTACTAACGACAGATGAAAAAACGACAAACGAAACGACAAATTTTTGGAAAATTTCGCGAAAAACGGAAACGAGTCGAAACGGGCCGGCTCAGACACACGACAACTTGAAAACGTCATTTTCCCTGGTCGTGCCCATCTCTAACGAAGACTGAGGGGTGATATGACAGTACTTTTCAAATATTTGAAGGTCTGTCATACAGAGGAGGGGGAGGATCTGTTCTCAATCATTCTAGAGCAGTGGTGGCAAACCTTCAGCACTCCAGATGTTTTGGACCACAACTCCCACAGTCGTTTGTCATTGGCAGTCTAGGCTCAGAATTCTGGAAGTTGTGGTCCAAAACTTCTGGAGTGCTGAACGTTCACCACCACTGAGTGTAGGATGCACAACAAGAGTTTTAAGTTTTAAGAGAATCCAGTTTTCGGCTGAATAGCAGGAAAAACTTCCTGTTAGAGCCATAGGGCAATGGAAGCAATTACCTCACAAGGTGTTGAGTGCTCCAGCACTGGAAGCCTTCAAGAGAAATTTGGACAACCACCTGGGAGATATCCTTTGATTTGCATTCCTGTCTTCAGCAGGGGGTTGGACTTGATGGCCTTCTAGGCCTCTTCCAACTCCATTATTCCATTATTCTATGGTTATGATGAGCAAAATTAACTCTTACTGGATTGACTCAACAAGGTCTTCTTTCCCAATAGAGATGTTAGACTAGCATAAGAAAGGAAGGAAATTGTGGTTTTGCCAAATGCTGCTATTTTATATGGTCATCCAGATTATCTACACACAATGAAGCTTTGCCTCGCATTGTGGCAGATCACAGAGCCCTCCACACAAGGAAGAAAAGCGTGGCTGACCTGCACGTCTCCGTCATTGCTTCCATTGCCCTCTCCATTTGGAGGGCAAAAGAAATAGCAAGCAGAGAGGGAGAGGTCAGCTTGATCTGCAGATTCTACTTCAATAGAAAATGCTTCAATGGGGCTTCCTATCTTTGTCACATTTTATGAGCTTTTGGTGCTGGTGTTTACATAGCAGGGTTACTCCGCTGGGCGTACCGAAGTGTGTGTGAAATATAAAGTGAGTGGTTCGCTAGTGGTGTATCACATGTGTGTCCTGGAGGCCCCAGACTTGAGAAACAGAGCATACGTAGAAAAATGCTTATACACCCCACCCCCACCCTGTGCACTTTTAGCCTCTTCCTTGAGCTCTCTTGATATTAATCCTCTTTGCTTCACTTTCATAAGACTACCAACAGAGCTGCCCCCCTCCCCACCTTCCAATCTGTACTGAAAAGCTTTGTCGTCTGTGACTACATGCCTCGTCCTTCTGCCCGTCTCACCTTCCCTCTGGCCTTCTTCTGACTCTTGCCTTGCCCCCTTCGGAGCCTGGCCAAATGGCTGCCAAGGCCATCTTTTGCCCTTGTCATTTCTGACCATGTCCCTTTCTCTTCCTCCCAGCCACTTGACTGGCCCGGTGCCTGCATCGCTGGGCATTGAGTGCAATCTCCTTGCCTTTCTTTGGAGGCACAGAGCCCCCTCCACCCAGCTCAGCTCCCATGCACCATCATCACCCCTCCTTCCATCCCCAACTCCTGTCTCTCTCACCATGCTGTTAAGTAACTCGCTCCTCACACAGCTGGCTTTTAAACTGACTTTGCATTCTCCTGCATTTGATTTCCCTTGTACAGCCATCTTTGTCTAAGCACTAAAACTTTCTGTCTTTGAGTAATATTCCTGTCCCAGTCCCTCCATCCTAACCCCCACACATTTCACAATTATCTTTGTCTTGGTTGTCTTGTCTTTACAGCGGATCTCCTATAGGCGAACAATTTATTTCATCACCTTGTCCATGGCCTGAGTTTTTAATTTCCTTATTTGTCACATTTGCATCTTGCCTTTCCTCCTGTCCATACTTGCTTCTTCTCCTCCCACTTCTTCTCACACAAACCCTGTGAGGTAGATCAGGCTAGGAACCGTGACTGGATCAAGATCACACAATGACCTTAATTGGGGGTTTGAACCCAGGTTTCAAATACAGTAATACCTTGTTTTACGAGCATAATTCATTCTGGAATTTTCATTCTGGAAACATGCTTGTAAGCCAAAACACTCCTATATCAAAGCAAATTTCCCCGTAAGAAATAATGGAAACTCAGATGATTCATTCTGGGGTCCCATAGACCATTTATTGTACACACACAATGCCAAAACTCACAAAAAATGGCTAGAAGCCCATGTCCACACCATGGTTTAGGTACCCATTGCGGAATCTGCTCTGTTTGGGACTAACAACTGGATTTTACTCTGTGTTTTTAATGTGACAATTATAAAGTGCAATTAGTATAAATGGCCTGAAAAATAAGAAACAATTGTGAAAACAAATTAAAGAAAATATAAATATAAAGAAATATAAAACCATGACTGTTGACCTGCTCTCTCCTTGGAAAACATTCCTGGCTGGTTCAAGGGAGACCCACTTTCCTCTCTCCTCCCTCTGCTTTGGAGGCTGCCTGAGACTCAACATTCCAAACAAACAGCCACAACCCAGAGGTGTTGGAGGGGCGAGACACCATTGGCTGACTTGTGATCATGTGGCCTGCTTCAGTGCTTGTATTGCAAGACATTGCTTGTTGATCATGGCAAAATTTAGAAGAAATGTTTGCTTGTCTTGCAAAATGCTGTTAAACCAAGTTACTCGTAAACCAAGGTATTACTGTACCTTGAAGCAGTGATTCCCAACCTTTTTCAGAGATTGGGTATGGCTTTGAATCCCCAGATCCGTCAGTGGATGACTAATGTTCTAGACCTAATGCATTGGACAGTGGACTGTGGTATGGTGCTGAAGTTATGTGAAATATGAGCAGTTCTGCATTAACTTTGCTAAGCCATAGAAAACTGACAAAGTTGACTACTGCAATGCACTCTGTGTGGGGCTTCCCTTGAGTCTGATACAGAGGCTTCAAGAGGCTCAGAATGCGAGGGCAAGACAAATTGCTGAGCAAGGTTCTGTCTAAGGCAGTGTTGGCGAACCTATGGCATGGGTGCCAAAGGTGGCACTTGGAGCCCTTTCTGTGGGCACCCGACATCGCCCCTTTACTGCCACCTGTATTCAGATTAAATTGCTGTCTTGGCACTTTGCGAAAAATTAGTGGGTTTTGAATGGGAGTTTGGGCACTCGGTCTCTAAAAGGCTCACCATCACTGGTCTAAGGTATGTGTGTATGTATGCCCATGCCTCCACTCCCTCCTCATGTTTTTTTATCACCCCTGCACACCTGTCACAACAGTTTTTGTTATGATTGTGATAGAACTGTGGGAAGGGTGTTTCGCGCATACGCATGCATGGATGGCAATTAGAGGACACATTGTTGCTAGGGTGATGAAATTTGATCATATCACCTCAACTACGGTCTGCCTGAACTCACTACAGGTTCACTTCGGTGCTAGGTTTCCAGTTTGGGTTCTAACATACAACAAAGCCTTAAATGCTTTTTGGAACTTGTTACTTGCCTGAATGCCTTGGCCAGGCTCAACTGCCCATCCGTCCCAAGCCTCACAGACCTCAAGCCTGCTGGTGTTAACGCCTTGAGCGGGCCAGGAAACAACAACTCACAGTTGGCCCTTCTCAACTGTGGCACCCTTCTTATGGGATGCAGTGCTCCAGGAGCTACATTACCTGCCCTCCCTTTGTGCCTCTAAAAGGCATCTCAAAACATAGCTTTTTAGAGAAGATTTTCAGGCAATTCTCCCCAATTAACTGCAACAGAAGAAAAAGGAGGAGGGACATATGTCCTATTGAGCAACATTTATTCTCCTGCTGGTCTTGTTACTTAAAATGAGGTAGTTTGTTTGTTGTAGTTAATTTTTATGTAATTTATGTCTCACTTCAATTCTCTTCTATGCCACCCAGATTAGCAATTTGCTAGATGCACAGCACAGAAATGAAATAAATGAACAAATAAAATAAATTTAAATATGGTGTAAATGTGAGTAATTTAGAGAACGTATCAAACCTCTTCTTTTGAATCCACTGAATTTGCTTTTTTTTTAAAAAAGAGTAATACTCCAGCACCTTCTTCACAAAGCTCTGAAGTGTCTAGTCTCTTTTATCCACGAGATTGGTTTGATAAAAAGCTCTCTCCTTCTCTCCGTCTCTCATTTCTGTGACAATAACGTGACAATAACACTCCACAGCAAATCTATTTCACATCAGAAAAGGATGGGGGGAATGAGATATAAGATGACTGCTTCGTGCACGTAGTCCCATTATGATGAGAAACACACACTCTGTAGAGGATGTGAAATGGTTCAGAATGAGTTATCTTAGCACCTAGCCCCAGACTTGGTATTAGCTTGACTTCTAGAATGCATGCTCCAGGATCGCCTTCTTTCTCCGCATCGTGATTCCTTAAGCGCTGTGGGAAGCCTCGCATGTGTAGTTTAATGTCAAGGCAATATATTGTTCCCCTTGGAGGAAATCAATGGAGAGGGCAAAGACAGTTGCTGTGTGGCATGCTTTTCATAGTTCACGTATCGCTCCTTCTCTTTATCCCAGGGTTGTTTTCCATCTGACTTCAAAACAAAGAGAGAGAGAATATCTGTAAAATGTTTTACAAAAAAACAGTTAAAAAAAAGGACAATGTGGACATGACAAAACTTCTTTTGATGGTTGGTTGTGGCTTCCTGACGCTCACTGGCAGACATGAGTCTGCTTGCTGTCACATAAGGAGTGAGGCAAACACTGCAGCCTTTTCAGACCTTACCTAAGAGTCAAGCCTGGCTTTGCTTCTCATTGTCAATGCAAGAATATGGGACAATCAGTGACTACTACCTGATGAGTATATCTGTATATCAACCATGGTTGCAGACATGTGCTTCTTGCATATATTTTTGTGGCATTAAAATATCCAAGATGTGAACATAAAATCTCATTAAGAGTCACCTCCTCAATGTGGCTTTTCTCTTCATGGAGTTCCCAATGTCTCTTAGGGTAAAATTGTACCTGGAATATCTGTGAAGATTCTCAGTCATCCAGGTAAAGATATCCAAAAGTTGAGTCATAGTGAAATTAAGTTTCAGATTGGGTAGCCGTGTTAGTTTTTTCAAGATATTGTATTTAACTTGTTAACTGTTGTTTTTGTTTTTGTTGTAAACCGCCCGGAGTTCCTTTCCGGAAGACGGGTGGTATATAAGCCATAAAATAAATAAATAAATAAAACAAATTGATGTGTTTTCTTAGAGATTGTCCTGTTTGTCCAATGTAGAGTGCAGATGGGCATTGTTGGCAAATGAAATGTCACATGGTGAGACTAACCAGTTGTCAAAAATTGTGCAAGGTATCCTCCTATTGAAATGCACTTGTGTGCACAAGACAAGGCTTTCTCTGTGGCTGCACACTGACTGTGGAGCTCCTTCCCAAATGAAGGTTAATAATAATAATAATTGTTGTTAAGTGCTGTCAAGTCAGAATTGACTTATATCAACCCTAATAGGCCTTTTAAGGTAAATGAGACATTTAAGCAGTGGTTCTACCAGTTCCACACCCCCAGTGAGCTTCCATGGCTGGGTGGGGATTCAGTTTAAGATCTTCTGAGCTGTAGTCTGTCCCTCTGTCCGCTACACCACACTCGGTATAATTATGAGCTGTCAGATCTGTCAGATCTGGTTCTATCTCTGTTGAGCTTTCAACATAGTTATAGCCATATGATTCCAACGCTTCAAGGAGTGATTTTAGAAGTAGCTTTTAGAGAACAATAAACCTATTTTTAAATTGTGTTTTTAATTGGACGGAAATATTAGTATCTACTCTCAATCAGTTCAGATGCCTGATGACACAAAGACAATGAACAAAGGATTTAAACATATAATAATATATCATTGTATGGACTGTGTACGTGAAATGGCAGACAGAGAGATCAGGCATCAAAACATATCAAGAAGAATATATTTTGTTGTAATGTGCCATCAAGACACCTCCAATCCGTGGCGACTCTATGAGTGAGTGAGCTCCAGAATGTCCTATCCTCAATAGCCTGGCTCAACTCACGCAAACTCAGTGTAATGGTTTCCTTTATGAAATCAAGCCATCTTATGTTTGGTCTTCCTCTTCTGCTGCCTTCAACTTTTCCTAGAAACTGAATACAGGATGTTACAGAACTACAAAGGGTATTCATCAGAGAGTCCACATAGTTGCCTCCTCTGATCTCAAAACCTTTCTTCCTTCATGATAGGGATATACTACCATGCTTCAGTTTTCAAGTTGTAGCTGTGTTAGATAGTGCAAGCATTTTAACAATGCCAAGCAGGGGTCATAAGTCATTACTAGGTGTGAAGTGCAACCAACCACCTCCATCTCTTTATCTTAGAACTTGCATGATTTTTAGTAGACATGGGCACAACCAGAAAAAATGACGTTTCGAGTTTTCATTTGTCGGAACGGGTCCGTTTCGGGTCGTTTCCGTTTGTCGCGAAATTTTCCAAAAATTTGTCGTTTCTGTTTGTCGTTTGTCGTTTCCACCGCGATTTAGCGTGATTTAACTTCCCAGAGCATAGGGGCGTCCCGCAATCAGGGCCGGCGCTAGGTGTTTTTGCGCCCTAGGCGGCGGGCGGGGCGGGGGCGGGCGGCGGGGGGGAGGTGCGGGCGGGCGGCGGTGGCAGGGGGCTATGGGTGGGCGGCGGCCGCGGGCGGGCGAGTGGGCGGGCGGTGGCACGGGCCGCAGGCAGATGGCGGCACGGGCGGAAGGGCGAGTGGGCAGTTAGGATATCACTTAGGATAGAGGTTCTGTTCTTGGCTTGCACCCCAAATGTGTGTGTGTGCAAGAAAATTGAAGTTGGAAAAATAGAAAATAAATGGTAGTATATAATATATATTTAAAATAAATCCACACTCCCAGTCGAACCTCCCCCTTTATCCAATATCAGAAAAAAAATCCTCAAACTGCCAGAGAAGAAATAAAGAATAAACTGCTATTCCATTCAGCAGACAAAGCTGCAGGGAATCAAAGAAATTATTTTCTAAATTCAATTCCCTCCCTGCCTGCCTAACTTAAATCCTAAAGCCTCCAGCCTCCCTCCTCAATCTCGATCGGATCACACCAGCACCAGCAGCCAGCCCTCCTCCCTCAACCACATCCATACACCGACCCGACTGCGATTTCTGGAAGGTGCCTCGGCTTTTTATGCCCTCCGAGACATCCAGAAGTGTCAGTCAAAAACCTGGCAATGCCATTGGTGGAATGGTTCAAAAAATTTGCATGGTCCCATCCCATGCCCAGCCCAAATGGGCAGGTCTAAAAAAATAAAAAAAATAATAAAATAAAATAAAATCAATACGACGTTTTATTGCTATAAAAAACCACTGCTGCTACTATAACAATTCAGGCATTTAAAATAAATAAATTTCACATGTTTCTGTGGTGATTTGGTGTGTTTTTTGACCACGATTTCAAGAGAAAAATTGCGGTCGCCATTTTGGATCCCCCCCCCACCGCATGGCATGCAGCGAGAGACAGACGATGAGGATGACCCTCCCCCATCCTGGTGCAAGCAGCCCAGGACAGGAGAAGAGGGGGGGAAAGGCCGGGGACCCCCCAGAAACCACCCCTCTGGTAGGTGGCAAAGCCTCAGGCAGGCATATTTTCGCCTGCTTTTTTGGCCGGGAGTCGGGTTTTTAAAAAAAAAAGTTTAAAAACTTTTTCTGTGCTTCACATCGCGCGATCGCCGCGATGCCACAAACGGAAACGAAAAACCCGACCAAATTTTTCTTTTTTCGGTTCGAGTTCGAGTTCGATGGCTTAATTATCATTACCGTTTCCGTTACGTAACAGAAACGATAACCGAAAACGGAAACGACAATTTCGCCGAGTCGTGCCCATGTCTAATTTTTAGTCTCTGTATTCTAACTCACATGTCTTAATGAAGTAGACTTGTTCCATGAAGGCTTGCATTAAAATCTGGCAATTAATTTTTAAGGTCTCCCAACATTTATTTTGTTTTGTTTTGTTCTTTCTGATTGGTTTATTGTTGAAAGAACCCTTTTAAGGCACTTCTGGACGGACATTCAAACTTTGTAACCAGATAGCCAATGATGCTCTTTCCCCACAATGGAGGAGCCAAGCCTTGTCAGGAATCCAGAGCAACACACTCTGCACATGTTCAGAGAGTTGAACTGAATATCACATCCAGAACTGCCACCTTTAGTGCGACCGCTTGTTCCATACATACCAGGGCACACAGGTGACCCCTTGAGACTACAAAGAAATACAGGAGGTAAATCAAAATTAGGAGGTGAGTGAGGGAGTCCAGGAGCCCCTCAAGGCGACTATCACACAAGGATACAGATAGGTGGGCCATTCCTAGCAGGACTTTTCCTATAGCCTCTCCAAACTTATGCAGGGGATGGATAAAGTGGATATTATCTTTTTTATTTATTTTGCTTTACATTGTATGTTTCATTTTTATAATATATTTTGTAAACCACCTAGAGTTTACAAAACTAGGGGCGTGGTGGCTCAGTGGACTAAGGCTCCGAAAACTGTTGGCTGCAAAGTCGGCAGCTCGGCAGTTCGAATCCAGGGTGCCACGCAGCGGAGTGAGCTCCCACTGATAACCCCAGCTCCTGCCAACCTAGCAGTTTGAAAGGATGTAAATGCAAGTACAGTAGATAAATAGGTACTGCCGTAAAAAGTGGGAAGGTAAGACAGTGTTTCGTTGCAGCCATGCCAGCCACGTGGCCATGGACTTGCACAACACTGGCTCTTTGACTTGAATACGGAGATGAGCACTGCCCCTAGAGTCGGACATGACTAGCATGCATGTGCAGGGGGAAACTTCACCTTTTTCAGAGTGGCGGTATTGCCAAATAGCGTGGTATAGAAATCCAATAAAAATAATAATAATAAATAGATGGAAGCTCTTTCCCCTCTCACGCAGTACCAGAACCAGGGGCTCATCCACTCAAATTGAGGGTGGGGAGAGTGAGAGCAGACAAAAGAAAATATTTCTTGACCCAGCGTGTTGCTAGTCTGTGGAGCTCCTTGTCACAGGATGTTTTGATGGCATCTGGCCTAGATGCCTTTAAAGGGGGGATTGGGCTGAATTCTGGAGGAAAAGTCTATCGCAGGTTGAAAGACATGAGGGGGATACAAGTTACTTCCAGCCTTAAAAAGAGGTCACCTCAGCATGTCAGATGAAGGGATGTGCTATCAGGAGACAGGTAGCTCGTTGGCTCATACGCTCCCAGAGGCATCGGTGGGGCCACTGCGAGCTACAAGAAGCTGAACTAGATGGGCCCTTGGCCTTATCCAGCAGCAGGGTTCTTCTCATGTCATTTTGTATGGTGTCCCATATCACATAAAAATTGTGGCACGTTTGCGAGAAGGCTACAGCTCTTTCTGATGCACCTTTCCAGTTCAATAAGTGTTATGACTTTAGAAAAAGGGGAAGAGAAGAGGGGAAAAAAGCAACTTTTTTGTTTATTACATCTACAAAACAACAAATATATTAATCCGACAAGACTAACATAAATCCACCTATAGTCACACACTTAGCCAGAGACTACACATATGGACCAAGGTTTTCGCCATTGTCTGCCATCTGCATGCCTTCCAGAGGTTCATAAGTGGGTACATGAGTGACCTCAGAAAAAAGCAATTTTCGATTGTTTTAAAAGCATCAAGAAAGCAGGGACAGCTAAGAAAAGACTGCCTCACTGCGAGGCACAGTGGAAGAGGTGCTCGTATAATGTGTGTGTGTGTGTGTGTGTGTGTGTGCGTGTGTGTGTGTGTGTGTGTGTGTGTACACCTACGTGTGGGTGCGTGCCCGCCAACCTATCCGTTCCTGGTCCGCCTCGGTGCCAGGCGGGTCCCCGCCTCTGCTAGCCCTCTCACGTTTCAAACTCTGCTCTATACCGATCCGCAAGCCCTCTGAGTCACCGCTCCCCGGTGCACCGCTTCCTCACCACTTGGCATTTTGCAAAAAGCAGAGCGAGCGAGCGAGCGAGCAAGAGAAGAGAGAGCGGGCGGCGTGTGCCAGGGACAAGGGCGCTTCCCTTCCAAGGCAGGCAGGCAGGCAGGCAGGGAGGGAGGGTTGCACGGCGGAGGTGGCGTCCCCAGGCCTGCCTCCCCACCCCCCACGCCCCTCTCCCTTTGCCGGCTGGCGGCTGCGTGACGACTCCGTTTCACAACCCCAACACGGTGCTTATTTAAACTGATCGCGCTGCCGAGCGGCACGACACCCTTCGCCTGAAATCTGCACAGCGATAGCGTGAGAAGAGCCAAGGCTGCAAGGAAGGAACTGTCCCCAGCTTCTCCCGTCCTCCCTCTCTCCCCATGCCCTCCGCCTCCAGCCCCAAACTCTACACTCCCCACCCCCCACGCCAAGCACATTGCCGCGCGAGGCGCACGCAGGAGGGGGCATATGTTCACAGGGCAGAATCGAACGCAGGGAGGGAGGAAGGAAGGGGCGCCTTTGTTCTCCAATGCAGATCTAAGCGCCGGGCTTCCCTTGCCTTAACAGTTCCAGCGATGTTGAGAACCAGAGTTGTACCACGACCTTGCAAGATCTCAGCAGAGCTGCTATTATTATTATTATTATTATTATTATTATTATTTATTATTATTATTATTATTATTATTATTATTATTATTATTATTATTATTATTATTATCCTAGCCATACCTAAACCACTGTACTAGGCATCAGTTTAATGTAAATAAACTGGAACCTAATACATTGAGTTACAGGCAGTACTTTCTGGGGGTCATTAATTCAGTGGGCTGCCATGAGTGGGATGTGGGGCTTGAGGGTGCTATATGGGAACGTAACAACACTGGTGGTCCTAATGATAATAAGATAAAGAAAGTAGAGAGGAAGGGCCGGTTCATGGCCTGTTATTATGTTTGCAAACACTGCCCATCTCAGTTAAAGAATTGGACACATCTGTTCATGGGGAGGGAAGCCATGTTACATGTGCTGGGAGTTACACTTACATAGGTGGACATAGAACTGCAGCCTTGTTATCCTTTTAAACTTGTGAACAGCTTACTGGGTAGCTCAGTGAGTTAGGTATCTGGCTGTGGAGCCAGAGGTTGCAAGTTCAGTTCCCCACTGTGCCTCCCAGTAGAGGCCACCTGTGTGGCCATGGGGAAACGGTAAGTCCCAGAATGGCCCCAGAAAAAGGGAATGGGAAACCGTTTCTGGATACTCCACACCTAGAAAACCCTGAAAAGGATCACTGTCAGAATTGATTTGACAGCACATAATTATTTTACTCCCCTGGTGAACTAGATTACTGTACCATCAACTTCATCTTATAGATGGTGTGGAGACCTATGTGTCTGTCTTGGTAAATGTCTATTTTCAATAGAGTTGAAGTATTTGTGACGTTGTTCTTTCATACGTACAACCCTCTCCCGTGGCAGAGCTCACCACTTCAATTACAGTAAGTGCCTGTTATGCATATGGTGTCTTTAGCTGAATCAAAATATTTACATAGAGGGATAGTTTGTGTGTAGGTCATTGTCATTGTTGTGTCGTTACAGTTGTGACCAACTTTTCGTGACCCCATGTCCATGGAGTTGTTCTTGGCAGGAATATTGGAGCGGTTTGCCAGTTCCTACTCCAGGTGCCTACAGCACCTGGTATTCCCTGGTGTTCACCCATCCAAGTACTAGCCATGCCTGACCCTGCTTAGCTTCCGAAATCAGGCGAGATCGGATGTGCTTAGGCTAGGCAGTGTGTAAGTCATTACATATGGCAAAAGAGGATGTGAGGGTGATCTGGCTGCAACATCTGTCACCCCACTGATCATATGGCAAAATGATATCATTAATGTTGCATTATAATGTGTCTATACGTACACGTCTCATTTCAACAGTCCTAGAGTTAGGGACACCAGACCAGCTTGTGTAGTTCCAAATGTATAACTCCTATGCCCTCCCAAAATATAATTACAAAGCTCAAGCGGTTTATTAACACACAAAAAAACACACAGAGAGAGAGCCATTCTGTCTATTGGGGTTCTTTTCAACAGCACTGACAATCCTTTCCTTACAGTGTCATGTATAATGAACCACAAAGGTCCTTTTAACCACCTCAATCTAGAGGCTGAATGAGAGATGTAGTGTTTCTGGGAAAACAAACCACTTAAACACCTTCAGTGGCCCTGGTCCTGGGTGGTCAGGGACACAGTCTTCATTGAATATTTATTTGTTGGTTGGAATATTTATGTATTTCATTAAGCAGAACACTTTGCTTTTATTTATTGAGAAAAAAACTGCATGTAGCCAAAACTGTGCTGCTGAGACCCATTGCAATTAAAGGAAGTACAGTACTAGGAAGCCACGATTCACTGTGAATTCCAAGTGTTCTGCATTCTCTGTGCATATACACCATGAAGGTGCTATTGTTCATAGCAGTTTCCAAGTATTTCGGGTGCAGGAATGTTGCCTCGTATACTTTATTGTGATTCATGTGTGTGTTGTGTGGTTACAGTCATGACCGACTCTTTGTGACTCCATGTCCATAGAGTTTTCTTGGCACGAATACTGGAGTGGCTTGCCAGTTCCTACTCCAGGCTCCTACAGCACCTGGTATTCCCTGGTGGTCGCCCATCCAAGTACTAACCAGGGCCGACCCTGCTTAGCTTCCGAAATCAGGCAAGATTGGATGTGCTTAGGGCATCTAGGCATCATTGTGATTCATAGTCCAAGCTAAACAGTGACATGCCATTAAGAGGATAAGTAGTTGTACGGATAGGTATGTATCTACCATGCATGGCTACGCAGACATTGTGTTTATAATTATAACTATTTATTTATTTATTTATTTATTTATTTATTTTTAGCTCTTGTATATTTATTTATTTATTTATTTATTTTTGTATTTATATCCCGCTTATCTACTACAAATGGTACTCTAAGCGGCTAACAAGGGCAATAGATGCCGAATCGAATACAATAAAATACAGAAAACATCACATATAAAGCAAAATAACATATAACAATGTGACAACATAGCGTATAAAAACCTACTGCATCCCAGCATGCAGAGGAACAGGTCCTAACAAATAGAATTAAAATTAGAGGCTCCTAAAACAGTCGGAGCTAATAGCAAGAGCAATAACGATGGCGGGAAGGAAAAAAAAAAAACTAAAGATCGCCGAAGGCCTCTCGAAACAGAAAAGTTTTTAACGCTTTCCGAAAGGCCTGCAGGGACTCTGCAGAGCGCACTTCGCTGGGGATGGAATTCCATAAGGAAGGGGCTGCCACTGAGAAGGCCCGGTTCCGAGTAATCGTCTTCCGGGCCTCTCGTGGGGTGGCAACCCGCAGCGAGTGCGCTCGCACCTGCCGAACAGGACGGGTCGAGGTGGATCGCTGGACGATACGCTCTGTCAGGTAGTCCGGTGGGGACTCAGGGCAGTTAACAACATAAAAATAGAAAAACAGATAAAATCAGACACAAGCAATAGGCAACAAATTTGCTAAAAACAATTAGATCCAAGATTAAATAGGCGGGGAGGAAGAAGGAAAAAAAAAAAGCAGAGTCCCTAACCCTCGCCATAGGCCTCTCGGAAGAGCATGGTCTTAAGGCTCTTCTTAAACGCCGCCAGCGAGGGAGCCAGCCGTAGTTCACCTGGGAGTTTGTTCCAAATTGCCGGTGCCGCCACCGAGAAAGCCCGACTGCGAGTACGCACTTTTCGGGCTTCCCTCGGGGGGACCGTTCGCAGGGAAAGGGCCACCGAGGCACGGGTGGGTCGGGCCAGGTCTAATTGTCTGGGAAGACGCTCCGCCAAATAAGCCGGGGCCAAGCCATGGAGGGTTTTGTAAACCAAAACCAACACCTTGAACCTTATTCGGGAGGCAACGGGTAACCAGTGTAGGCGAGCCAGGATGGGGGTGGCGCGGTCATAGCGACGCGCACCAACCACCAGCCTGGCCGCCGTATTCTGGACCCGCTGCAATCGCCGAACAAGGTTCAAGGGGAGCCCCATGTAGAGAGCGTTGCAATAGTCCAGCCTCGACACGACCAGCGCCTGTACCACTGTCCTCAAGGAGCCCTCATCGAGGTACGGGCGAATCTGGGCGATAAGCCTTAGATGGTAAAAGGCCGACCTGACCACGGCTGACACCTGAGAATCCAGGGTCAGATCCGGGTCCAGGACGACGCCCAGATTCCGCACTCTTTGCGCCAGCTGGAGGGCGGACCCACCCAGACTGGGAAGAGGGCCACAGTACCCCTCCGACGAGCTCCCGAAGAACATAACCTCGGTCTTGCCTGGGTTGAGCCTGAGCCTGTGGGTCCTGGTCCAATCCAGGACCGCGGCCAGGCAACAATCAAGGGTACGGACGGCCTCCACTGCACCTGTGGAAAAGGAGAGATAGAGCTGCGTGTCATCAGCGTACTGATGACAGCAGACTCCATAACTCCGGATGATCTCAGCCAGCGGCTTCATATAGATGTTAAAGAGCATTGGGGAGAGCGACGACCCCTGAGGCACCCCACAAGAGAGTGTCCAGGGTGCCGACAACTCACCACCCAAGCTCACTCGCTGGATGCGGCCCCCAAGGAAGGACCGGAACCAGGCCAGGGCCTGGCCCCCAATCCCAACCTCCGAAAGCCGTTCCAGCAGGATACCGTGGTCGACGGTATCAAAAGCCGCTGACAGGTCGAGAAGGACCAGCAGGGTAGAGCAACCCCTGTCGGCCCTCCTCAACAGATCATCATGCAGCGCGACCAGGGCCGTCTCCGTCCCATGATGCGGCCTGAACCCGGACTGGAAAGGATCCAGGACATGGTTCTCCTCCAGGAACGACTGGAGACGCAGGGCGGCGACTCGCTCGATCACCTTGCCCAAAAAGGGAACATTGGCTATGGGACGATAGTTGGACAAATCGTCCACAGCCAAGCCAGGTCTTTTAATAATGGGCTTCACCACCGTCTCCTTCAGAAGACTGGGAAAAATCCCATCCTTGAAGGAGGTTGAGGCAATCAGTGAAGCCCATTTCGGCATGCTCCCCCCTGCGCTCTTAATCAACCAGGAAGGGCAAGGGTCGAACGGAGAGGCCGCAGGCCTGCAATGTCCCAGTGCCCTGGAGGCATCCACCGGTGTAACAGGCCCAAACTCAACAAACCGAGGCGACCGAGGCGGCCCGACACTGGCCATGACAGGGGCCGGATCAGGGCAACCGGCATCCAACTCGGAACGGATGGCCTCTATCTTAGATTTAAAGTAGGCTGCGAATGACTCGCTAGTGAAATCACTAGGAGGAGGCCCGGGCGGAGCAGGATTGGTGAGGTCTCGGACCACACGGAAAAGTTCCGCTTGACGATTCGAGGCCTCACCAATTCTCAGGGCGGCAAAAGATCTCCTAGCCGCCCTTATCGCGCGAGAGTAGCGACCGTTCAACGCCTTAACCGCAGCCCAATTCTGAGCCGTCCGAGCGTTCCGCCATCTGCTCTCTAGCCTTCTCCGCTCTTGCTTCATCGCCCGTAGCTCCTCGGTAAACCAAGGGGACGAACGGGCTCGGCATCGGATCAGGCGCTTGGGGGCGATCCGGTCGACAGCCCCAGCCACCTCCTCAAACCAACGTTGGGCTAGGGAGTCGGCCGGATCGTCATCCAAACCGTCTGGTACATCCCCGAGGGCCTCCGAAAACCGCACAGGGTCCAGGAGCCCCCGGGGGCGGGCCCAGATGGATGGGCCCGGCTCCCCGCGGGGCGGGGTGGCTACCGCAAGAGAGAAAGTCAGTAGATAGTGATCTGACCATGACACGGGCCGGGCCGATAGTCTCCCGACCCTCAGATCAAAACCCCGCGATGTGGAGGCAAAAACCAGGTCCAGGGTGTGTCCACCAATATGAGTGGGTCCGATGACTAATTGGGGCAGGTTCATGGAGGCCATGGACTCCATGAATTCCAGAGCTACTCCAGACAGCCCAACCTCGGCGTGCACATTGAAATCCCCCACCACCAATAGGCGGGGGGACCTCAAAAGTGCCGCCGAGATGAACTCGGAGAGCTCCGGAAGGGAGAGTGCAGGGTCGCGGGGAGCACGGTACACAAGCACTACCCCAAACCTGTCCCTTTGGCCTACCATAAGGTGGAGACATTCCAAACCCGGACTCACCAAAGTCGCGGATCTACTGACATGAAAAGAGTCCTTAAAGACCATAGCCCCCCCCCCCCCCCCCCCCCGCCCCTTCGACCTGCCC
Organism: Phrynocephalus guinanensis; assembly: GCA_037367245.1. Lineage (NCBI taxonomy): Eukaryota > Metazoa > Chordata > Lepidosauria > Squamata > Agamidae > Phrynocephalus > Phrynocephalus guinanensis. Next base: position 110,781,257 of record CM074735.1, read on the forward strand.
AGCTGCTGCAGACGGTAGCCCTGGGGGCAGAGGAGGGCGAGGGAAGCCCCACCCCCCTCGCCCACCCAGGTCTCCGTGATGAAAGCCAGGTCGGCACGCTCGTCCACGATAAGATCGTGGACAAGAGGGATCTTATTATGTACCGACCTGGCATTAATAAGCAGACAGGACAGGTCGGGGGGACAGGCGGTTTGGATCCCAGCCATTTGGCGGTGAGCCGACGGATCAGAACGGGGGACAGACAAAAGATGTCTGTCCCGAGTTCTCCTTATCCGATCGACCCGCCGGCCCACAGCGTATCTCCCACGGCCCGACACCACCCTGATAGAGCACCCAGCGGGCTCCATAAGATCTCAACGGTCAAGGGCCTAGACCTGGCAATGCCAGAAAAAAAATCAATACAAGATAAGACAACCGAAGACAATAACCAAATGACCAAGTAACAAAGCAAAACAATAAAAATAGACACTAATGATAATAAATTAAATATAAAAGGTCAAGGGTAGCCCACAGGGAGATGGAATAGGTGGGGAGGAAAAAAAAGGGGGGGGAAGGAGGGGGGGCAACAGTATCACATGGCAGCAAACGGTCGTAGACGTCAGACTCAAGGGCGCAACAAAGAGGCTCGGAGAAAGTCCACCACTAGGGTTAACAGCCTCATGGCTCAATTGATCCCAGAAGAGGGCCACTCCGGGCCAACCTGCACCCTCGGTTCATAGGGAGTTCAGCAATCAGATGGTACAGCCAAGCGGCTCACAGCTTACAACTAGGCCCCTCCGAGTAAAGTGGTCCGAATAAAGTGGTCCAGGGTTCCGGGGTCCAAGGCCGGTCCTCAAGCCGGCTTGATGGTGTATCCTCGATAGCCCCAGCGATGTTTTTTAATCCCTGGTAGATTTTAAAGTGTGAGGTTGTCCATTTTTCACGAAGATGAACTCAGTTTATGTTTATTTAAATACATAGAAAAAGAGCACATAACTAATATGTGTTTGTGTTTTTAAAACTCCCTTTTGAAATACTGGAAGGAGGGGAAGAAAAGAGTGGGGGGGGGGGCAGGGGAGAGGTTCCTTGGTAGTTGGTGGTTCCCCAGTAGGGGCCCGAGGCCTTTCCTAGTTGATGGATCTTTCACCATCCACGTCATTGAGGAGAGAGGCTGTGTCCGCAGGCTGGCCGGCCACCTGCTCGGTCGGTGAGTGCTTCGTTGAGCGGTTTAGTGTTCCACCCTCCTTCTTATCTATGATGTTGAGACTGACCGCGACAATAATGCAAGCAATAGTATTTGCCAGCATGAAGACCATCATGTTTTGCCAGCGCCATAACGGGACCTTTAATTCACTGGATTTTGTTCCCGGAATCTTTCCCACGATCACATTAGAGAGGCCAATCCCGATCATCTGGACAGAGGTCGCCAGCCCCATGGCCGTTCCCAAAGTTTCCTGGGGCACCACAAGGGGTATAGAAGGCCACATGCTTGCTGCTGCAAAGGAGTAGGTAATGCCCAGCCAGATGGTTGAGACGAGCGGAGGAACAAAGGTGAAGGCCAACAGAGCGAAGACGGGCAACGTCAGCACTGCACAGCCCACAGCAAACAAGCCTCTGAGCCCGACATAGTCAATCAATATGCCAATTGCTGCAGAGAGAATAAGGGAACTGTCGTAGACCGCTCCGGCAATGTAAGCAGCTTCCCGTTGGCTATAGCCAGGATATTTATCTTGGATAAACTTGCTGGCATCTGCCACAAAGGGAAAGACACCGTTGTAGAAGAACATGATGGTGAGAACCAGAAACCAGTAGCGAAGCGGAAGTTGGCGGACATCTTGAACCCGCACTTTCTTGGACTCCTGCTGGATGACGCCATCCAAGCCCAGCTGCTTCATGCCCACTTTGTCCAGCACGCTGACCGTGACGGCTGAGACAAAGCCCAGCACGCAGAGCAAAGTCCCTCCCCAGAGGGTCCACTGGATACCAAACCGGCTTTCAAACTGCTGGGTGAAGAAGAAATTGAGAACACTTCCGAGTCGGGAGAAGGACAGCGTCAGCCCAAACGCCAGGGCCAGCTCCTTCCCCTTGAACCAAATGGCAGTGATGCGGTTCTGCACAATTGTGAGCGACCCATTTCCAGAGCCGAAAAGCAACCGGCCCGTCAGCATGAGCGGCAAGAGGTAGGGTGTTCCTCTGAAGTGAGATCCCAGGGCAAAGATGGACGATCCCAAGACAGTAAGGAAAGAGAAGACGAAAACTCCAAAGCGGTTTCCAAGTTTATCAATCAAGAATCCGGCCACGATCACCACCAGTGCATTTGTCCAGGCATAGATGGCGTATAAAAGATTGTATTCTTCAGGTGTCATCCCCAGGCCCTCCACACATTCTGTGGTTCCGTTGTGTCCCGTTCCATTGTAGTGTGTTCCATTGGGACAGCTTAGATTCCCTTGAAACTGCTCTTGCAAAACACTTGGGATATCAAAGCAGAAGTAAGAGCCAAAGGTCAAGAGACAATTGAAGAAAAGCACAAGGAACCTGTAGTAAGCTTTTTCGGCCGCCCGCTCCGCCATGGCTCCACTTCCGGTTTCCCGGTCCTCCGAGTTCCGGTGCAGGGCCCCCCTCGGACGCTCCGTCCCTCCCTCCCGTGTGTTTGTGTTTATATCTCTCCTTGTGTAATTGCATTGACACTATGTCAACTGTTAGTTTTAACGTTGCCTTCTAATGCTGTAAGATACCCTTCAATTCCCTGTTTCTCAAACTGAATGTGTCTTAATTGTAATGGACTGTATATTGTCTCTCCTTACTGTAAGCCACCTTGAGTCCTTTTCCAAGGAGAAAGGCAGGGTGATTACTTGCCGTGCTGCTGCTGCTGCTGCGGTTGATGCTCAACATTCTTTCTAGTGGCCATGGACGACTGTTCTATCTAAGCTTTGCAGCTGTGCAACTTTTTATTTGATGCCACACACTCACAGTTCATTTTGCCTCTCATTTGGTTCCTGTCATGATTGAGATGTACAAAATAATGCAGGGCATGAGTAAAGTGGATAGAGGGACGCTCTTCTCCCTTTAAAAAATACCTGAACTAGGGGACATACACTCAAATTGAGGGCTGGGAGAGTAAGAACAGACAAAAGAAATTATTTTTTCACCCAGGATGTGGTGATGGCATCTGGCCTGGACGCCTTCAAAAGAGTATTGGACAAGTTCCTGGAGGAAAAGTCCATCACCGGTTACAAACCATGATGAAGATGTGTAATCTCCAGGCTTAAAACCGGGGTACTTCAAGGGCCAGATGCAGGGGAGTTGTATCAGGAGACAGATATCTAGTCTCGTGCACTCCCAGATGCCTCTGGTGGGGCCACTGTGAGATACAGGAAGCTGGAATAGATGGGCCTTTGGCCTGATCCAGCATGGCTCTTCTTATGTTCTTATGCTAACTTTGGACACAGGGGGTGGAGTTTCTACTCAGTGCTGGTGGCAAATGAGAAGGAATGTTGGCCATGGCTAATAGGAACTGTAGCCCAGCAACCTTTGCCATGTACCAGCTTGGGGAAGTCCTGTCAGTTGTCCCTTGCAATTGGTATCCATGTGCTCATTGCAGATCTAGGACAAAACAACAAAGTTAAACTCTGGTTGCTCAGAAGATGAATCCCATTTCTCCCACCCCCAGACAGTATGACCAATGATCAGATTCTGAAGGCTGGAATCCAACAGTATCTAGAGAAATCCAGGATGGGAAAGGCTGGTTGGAACCTACCTGCAGTTCATTAACATCTGCCTACAATGGATTTATGGCTGACGGGGAGGGGAGGAGAACTCTTCTAGATGTAATTGGGGGTCCAACTCCCATTGTCCCCAGCCACTGTAACAAATCACCAAGGAAGATGGGAATTATTGCTTAGCAATATCTGGAGGGCCAAAGGTTCTGCAGTGCCAGCTCTTGGGGAAATGTCAGGAACATTATCCACGAGGGTGGTGGTGGTGGTGGTGAAATCCTGCTTTATCAGCTCACTGTTTACAAATGAAGCATCAGCAGAAGCTTCAAGCAGTTGGTCTGACCTTTGAACATATGGTCCTCCTACGTGACAGGACACCATTTGTTCGTTTATAAGGAGCTTTCACCTTGTAAAGTGCTATATTGGTGCTAAGCAGTGCACTAGAGTGCGTTGGGATCTGCAAACAGAGCTGGAGAAAGGAGACTGGAAATGTGGGATAATTTCATGTTATCTAGGACTGTACAGAGGGATCTTAAAACCTGTTTTGGTTCAAGCTTATTTAGAAACTCTAGGCAAGTGGTTCCCAAACTGGGGTCGGGACCCCTTGCGGAGGGGGGTCAAACTACCATTTCACAGGGGTTGCTATGAGCCAGTGAAGAAAAAGGCACAAATGGCTTGAGTATGGAGGAGGGGGGGAGGAAGGGGGGGAGAGTTACAGCTTTATAGGTTGGAGGGGATGTCAGTCAACAGCACTGGATTCTGCAATTGGCTGAGGATGTCCAAACTTCGGCCCTCCAGATGTTTTGGACCACAACTCCCACAGTCCTTTGCCATTGGCAATCTAAGCTTAGAATTCTGGGAGTAGCAGTCCAAAACATCAGGAGGGCCGAAGTTTGGACATGCCTGCTGTAGAGGGAAGTTCTCTATGGCACCTGCGGCAATGGCCTGCCAAAGGGGGCTTGTGGCCTCTTCCAAGCAGGGCAAGGAGTCACCACAACATGAGGAACTGTATTGAAGGATTGCAGCATTAAGAAGGTTGAGAACCACTGCCCTAGGCAATGTTGATGCATGAAGTGTTGTGATTCAGGGGTGCTCTGCAGATTGAGGTGCTGGGTGCCGGGGGCAGGGCAGCTTCATGTTAAAGAAGGAAGTTTGATCCAAACTTTTTTCCCATACAGATGTCCAAACAAGGTATCAGAACCCTGGGCAGACTGTGCTATCCAGTATGCCTGTGCATTTAAAAACTGAATCTTGCTTGCAATGAGATGCAAAACACGACAGCAGGTGTGCATTGAACAGGAAACGTCTGCTACAGTCTTGTATACCCTTTGGTTGCTATGCAAATGAAGTCAAATAAAATATTGGGGAGGGGGTTAGGGAGGCAGCAGGGTCCATTTGCTAATATAAAATGGACAGATGGTTATTTCCTTGGGCTGACATCAAAATGTTGCAAACGGGGTTTGGGTGAGGCATATGCAAAACCAAAAGCTTCCCTCTTTGGACGCTTTCACAAATCAGTTTTCAGTTGGGACTGTCCTGCATAAGGATAGTTTGTTGTGTATGAAAAGAGTAGGAATATCCACTCATGTTTTCCCTATGCTTGTGCCATCCTGTAAGAATACTGACGTTGAAGCTACAATTGTGCAATCTTTTACTTGTCTGCTTTGAAGCAGTTAAAGGGGGTGTATGCGTGAGCCTAGGGTTACAAAATAGCAACCACCAATCCTTCCCCCCACCTCACTTATTTAGGATTAGGGACCATTAAACCCACCGGTCACTCACTGCTGCTAAATAAATCTATACAATTGTAATGTACTGTATGATGCACCAGAGTCCACAGAAGTGTCTTGCATCAGTTAATACACGTTTTCTTCCTGACTTGGCAAAAAATATGATTCGTAAGCAAAAATAACCCTAAAGTGGCAAGATGAGCGGGTCACATCTGTTGGGCCTTGTGCGGTGCCAGGTATATGTTCTGTACTGTCAAACTGAAACCACCTTGTGTTATGTGTTGTGTTGTTACCGTCATGACCAACTCTTTGTGACTCCATGTCCATGGAGTTTTCTTGGCAGGAATCCTAGTGACCCTAATTGGGTTTTCAAGGTAAGTGAGATATTTAAAGTGTAGCTTTAGCAGTCACACGCTCCCATTGGGTTTCCATGGTTGAGCAGGGATTTGAATCCTGCTCTACAGAGTTCTACTCCGTCACTCTGTCCACTCCACCTAACTTCCTAACTGTTAGAGCAGTATGACAATGGAACTGATGACCTCAAGATGTGGTGAGTGTTCCAACACTGGAGGCAATCAAGAGAAATTTGGGCAACCACCAGGATTGATTTGTATTCCAGCATGGAGCCGGGGGTTGGATTTGATGATCTTGTAGGGCCCTTCCAACTTCACTATTCTATGATTCTATGAAAAGGGATGACAAAAGTGAGAAAGGGGCACAGCTGAGCTGGAAGAACTTTGTACATTTTTCACTAGAACAGCTACTGCAAAGTTGAGTTGCTTCTCCCTTAACCAGAATGGCTACTAGTAATCCTGGCTGGCCCTTGTTAGTACTTGGATGGGAGACCACCACAGAATACTAGGTACTGTAGGTGCCTGGAGTAGGAAGTGGCAAACCACTCCAGTATTCCTGCCAAGAAAACTCCATGGACATGGGGTCACGAAGAGTCGGTCACGACTGTAACGACGCAACACACACACACAATACTGGCTGGCAGATGCTAGAAGTTGTACTATTCAAAGTAACTTTTCTGATCTTTATTTAAAGAAGCATAACACAGAACATGTAACATGAGGAAATAAATGCTCACTCTCATGTACACAGAAAAGAGCATTGGGGTGGTGGAATAAATGCCATATTTGATATACTGTATAGTTGGTAGCCCATCCATATGTCCAAGTTGTCACTTGATAAGATCTCCTGAAGGAACGAACATATGTACATGAACAATATGGAAGTGTACAGAATCTGTGTCCAGGTTTGTGTACATTGCTCAAAATTTGTGCTTTTCTTAAATATTACTGGCAGGCCAGACTTTTGTTATTCAAAAGACTGCTGAATCACAAGCAGCCCCCGTGTTTATACCGCAGCAGGCTCTCCTGTACCAAAAGGTGGTATCCTGGGGCTTTGTCATTTTTCAAAACACACCGTTGTGATTATTTTTTTAATCTCTTGGAGAACTGGGCAAAATGCAGAGGGAAAACCACACGGAGGGGGCATGCACTTCTGCAGAATTGCTTACTTTCCTCCCTGCTGGATGGAAACAGGTTTTGCTGTTTTGTGTCATGCAGGAGATTAGCAAAGAGGAGTCTGAAAGAAATGAAAGTAGTTATAGACAGATGAAAAAACTAAGTAGGTCTGGTTGTATAGACTAGGAAGGATACTGTGGGAACCATATGTAAAACATACAGTAAAAAAGTGGGGGAAACAGCTAGGGAGGGCCGTGGTTAAGCAGTCAGTCAGTGGCTTTGTCTTGACCTACTTTTGTACTATGTTCAACTATCCAAATATTCTGTTAATGATTTCATACGAAACATAAACGTGGCCATTTAGAGATGGGCATGAACCGCTGAACGGGCGGTTCGTGCCGGTTCATTTTTGGGTCAAACAGATGTTCAGCGCTCTTCAGCCCTGTCTCATCCAGCAGGCATCCACTCAGAGGAGGCAGACAAGGAAGCCGGGGGTATGGGAGTCTGGTGGCGCCATGGTTAAAAATGCCTGTCGTGCAGCTAAAACTGTGCTCACGACCTGGGGTTCAATCCCAGGTAGCCGACTCACGGTTGACTCAGCCTTCCATCCTTCCAAGGTCGGTAAAAAGAGTACCCAGCTTGCTGGGGTGGTAGCAGCAATGTGTAGCCTGCATAATTAAATTGCAAACTGCCCAGAGAGTAATTGAAGTGCTGTGGGGCGGTATATAAGCAGAACACTTTGCTTTTGCTTTGCTTTGTCTGCAAGTGGTTTGTTTGCTTTGCTTTGTCCGCCTGCCGCATGACATGGGGCCGAGCAGCATCCAACACTCCCGTTTGACTGAAAAACAAACCAGCACCCATCTCTAGATCCATATTAAGGTGTCCTCATCCTCGTAGAACTGCAAAGCTGGAAGAGACCCTCTGGGTTGTCAAGTGCAGCCCCTGTCAAGGCATGGGGTTTAAGGCCCACGCGAGCTGGGGTTGCAAAAGGTGCAGTATCAATATGCAGTCTGTTCCCTGTCTCGGCAAACAAAAGGCAGGCTTTGTTTCTTGCCTCCACGGATCTTCCAGTCACTTGAGTTGAGGCCACAAACCTTGTAAGCATGGAACCGGGGGTGGGGGTGGGGGGCATGAAGCAGGGCCTCAGCCTGCCCATCAGCAAAATAAAATACTGTACTGTTTTTACAATAAATGAACGAGGTTTAATATGTGGTTTAGACAACTTGCAGAGTTGCACAGCGGTGTGGAAAGATAATTGCAAGATACAGACTGGAGTCGGGAGACCAAGGAACTTTGCATAAAAGGTTATACTGTATTACATATTTACACTATATACAGTGGACCCTTGTAAAACAAATGGTTTGTATAACATAAAATTGGTGCAACATAAAAAATTCCAGAGATAGGGGAAATTTGCTTAACAGAATCATCAATGGGGCAAATCCGTACAACATAATTAGGGATTACTCTGTTTTCAATGCATTCCTATGGGAAATTTGTATAAAGGAAAATTTGCTTAACATAATTTCATTTGGAACAAATTAATTCCTTTATACAAGGTACCACTGTAAAGCAAGATAAGACACACAGCACATATACAGAGTAGTGGGAAACTGCTATCTCACCAAAAGCAGCCCCAAAGTAAATGGATTTCAATGCTGCCTTTTATATACATTAGCAACAAGCACATGAGCGTTAGGTGATTATGCATGGCACTTGGACCTTTTCATGCGATTATTCCATACACCTGTGTCTAGCAAATGACTATGCATTGTACACAGAAACCATTTTATGAATCTGTTAAATACCATATGCATACATTTTGTCAAAACTACATTACTTGACAACTGTAACACGAGGTTAGGAGGTGAATCGCGTGCAAAATGGGAATCCATTTTGCTTTGTTGACTGTCTGGCTTTGTGAGCAACAGGCATTAGGTTCTCGTCCAGTTTTTCAACAACTTGTCTGAAGCACAAATTTTAGAACCACATTTGCTAGTTCTGACAAACTTGTCTTACTTTTAACTTTTAGTGATCTAGGACTGTCATTCATTTCACACCATAACGGCAACAAATATGTGGCAGTCAGCAGGGTTCGTTTTGTGCCTGTGTTTCGGTCCCACCAAAAGACATCCCAGATCATGTAGTACTGTGGTCCCCCTCCCATTCGCGGTTCATATACTGCAGTCCCACTATATCGCGGGACCGCAGTATATGAAAAAAGGCCCCCTGGGGTAAGGGAGGAAAGGCCTGTTTCAGGCCTCCCTTACTTGCTGGCGCTGCCCCAAACGGGCCTGCGAGGGCCTTCCCAAGCCTTCTGGAGGCCCCCAAAGGCACGGGAAGGCACCTGCAGGCCCATATGGGGCAGCACCAGGCTGGGGGTAAATACAAGAGCTCCCAGATAGGTGCCTCAGGCCTGACCCGACCTGCATCCGCATAGCGCGGATTCTCAGTTATTGAGGGTCGGGTCAGGTCCCTAACCCCTGCAATAGGCGGGGGATCACTGTACTGGGAAAGACCCTGTACAAGCCACTGCCACCAGCAGTCCTTTGGTGAATCATTCAGGTGTTTATTATTTATAGAATTTATATCCTGCTCTACAGCTCAAGTTGGTATACTTATCCCTTCTAAATTCTTTGATTGGAAGCCGCCCAGAGACCTTTGGGTAGTGGGTGGCATATAAGTTGTAAAAATAATAAAATAAATAAAATAAATAAAAGCCCCTGCCCTCAATTTGGCCAGCCAAATGGAGAAGGGGGGTCTGTGGGTGGGTGGGTGGGAAGCATGACCTGTGCCTCTTTGAAAGATTAGGGTGTGAAATCCAGTACATGACTTCAGATGCAGATTTAGAAAAAACCTTGCTGCTTCCTGCCTCATCCCAAGAATACCAGCCCTGGGGTATATCATCCAGCCAAGACTTACATCTAAAGAAAGATTTCCTGGCAAAACACATCTTTTGCCACGTTTGGACGTTTGGTGCAGGCTTTGAAAAAGAGGGTATTGCCCTCGAACGCTCATGTTTCTGTTTTATTTTACTAGTAGCTATAAAGGTATAAAAGAGCTGCCTGGATGCCCTAAGCACATCCGATCTTGCTTGATTTCGGAATACCGGGTGCTGTAAGCGCCTGGAGTAGGAACTGGCAAGCCTCTCCAGTACTCCTGCCAAGAAAACTCAATGGACATGGAGTCCCGTACATTCGGTCACGACTTGTAAGGACACAACACACACACACATAAAGGTATCACCTAGCCTAGCCTTGCTTTTGTATTTTGTAAGGGCTACACTCGACCTCCCCCCCCCGTTTTAACTGCAACAGAAAAGGAGAAAAGGAAGGAAAAAGAAGAACCGGGTACTGTATTCGTATTCCCGGAGCCCAAGTGAAGCGTGCGTGCGTGTGCATGTGTGCCATCCGGGGTCTACGTGTATCCTTCCCTCTCTTCCCCCATATCTCAAAATAGCGCCTTTAGGCAGACGTGATAATTGCCTCATGGCCAGCTGCAGCGGCGCAGTGGCGCGACAAGGGAGTTGGGCGGCGGCGGGGGGGGGGGGGGGAGAGGTGGCGATGCGACGCGTGCTGCGCCTTCCATCCAGAACTAGCCCTGTTTTGTCTTGCGGGTCAACCTTAGGGAAACCCAGGTAAGGTCAAGGGCAGGTCAGGCCACAGGGCTGGTTCCTGCTGGGCAGACTAGAAGGATCCGGCTTCCTTTTCCTTTCCCAGCTCTCTCCCCCCCCCCGAACCCCCCCGCCCTGCCCCGCGTTTCCCTGGCCTCGCCTTGGCCGCTTTCGGAAGATCAAAGGGGCTTTGGGGCTCCCGATGCTTTTGCCAAGCTCGGGATTAAGGCGAGTCAGGCCAGCTCGCAGGTCGGCACGCAAAGCTCCCAGCAGCGCGTCTCCGAGCCCTGCCCGGAGGGAGCGGCAGTCATCTAAGCCGGTTAACACGCGAAGCGCGGCTGGAAAAAAAAAAAGAAAGAAATCACGCCGCGCCCGCCTTCCCAAGGAGGAGACAGCTGGCGAGCAGAGCCGGCGATGACGCGCGCGGGACGGCCGGGGGAAGACCGGGAAGGGAGGGAGGGGGGAGGAACAGCCTTCCCATGGAGTCCGATTGCTGCCCGGCATCGCCTAGAAGAGGGCGATGGGGCGGAGGGGGGGGGTTATCGTCGCCTTGGCGGATGTCAGCGAGCTCAGCTCTTCTGCCTTGCAAGGGGACCTGTGGCATTTATTTATTTATTTATTTATTTGGTACACTTTTATACCGCTCCTTTTTCCATAATGGAACTCAGGGCATGCACACATGCAGCCGTCGAGGTCCCACACTGAGCAGCGGCGATGGAGAGGGACCCCGGTTTCCTCCAGCGATTGGGGGGGGGCAACTCTCTGCTCGTACTCAGAGACCCGCTGGTCGTCCTCCTTTCCGCGCCGGCGTTGCAAAACGTGCTGTCCGCTCTGTTGGCGACGGGTGGGGCGAGCGGGGGCGGGGGAAGCGAACATCCGCACACGTCCGCAGGCAGAGACAGGAAGGCACACTTTGGGTTAGACTGAGAGCCAGGAAGGCGAGCGAGCGTTCATTCATTTGCCCACACAGAGACAGGCAGGCATTCACGCGCCTCCGCCCCCCCCCCTATTCATTCACTCAGCGTCCAGCCCAAGAGGAACCATAAACCAACCCAAGACTTCTCGCCCTCAACGCGGAACCCTCTCTCCCTGCCTGCGGCGCCTCCTCGGTCCGCCTGGTTTCAAAGATGACTTTATTCCCCCCACGCTAAGTCGTCCACCCCACCCCCTTCCTCTCCTCTTCCTCCGCCTGGGAGTTCAGCAGGCGGGGAACCCAGGAGAAAACACACACCCTTCCCGATCCGGAGCTAGGCCGGGGCAGGACTCCCGAGTGAGCTGCCCGGGCACAGACGGAACCCGAGGTGGCCCCGTGCCCTGTTTGCCCGAATGGGCCAGCCTCCACCGCCGCCTCGGTTTGACTGTCGTGCGTGACGTCGGTGGCATCGGCGGTCGACGTGCCAACTTGGTCAGTGGTTGTCCTCTCCAGTGAACCCGACACGCCCGGTGCCTCTTTCTTCCCAGGCTGGGAGGCATCACTTGGAAGGGTTCTTTCCACTTCTCCCTTTATAAAATAACCCATCGCCGGGCGGCTTCCAGTGTAAGAGGTTCAAATCCTCAGCCCCCGCGGTGATTTTTGGACACTGTAATCCACGTGGAGACAAATGGGGGGGGGGCCGCCGGGGGGGAGACACTCGTGTTTCTTAGGAAGGAGGGGAGATGCCACCCCCGAGTGCCTCACCATCATCACCCTGGGGAGGGTCGTGCCTTGCAATGTCACACGGATCCCCGGGGCCGACTGTCCCTTCCTGCATCCCCTCAACGCTCGGGACCCGAACAAAGAAAGGAGCGGCGGCGGCGGCGGGGGGGGGGGGGGAGTCTCGGACTCCGTTCGTATCTTTCGCTAGTTAGATGAAGCCATCACACCCGAGCCGAGCGCTTAGAACCGGGAGGATTGCCATCTTCTGAAAGAGATCGGGGGCCTTTGATAAGACGCCCAATAAGCAAATACAGTAAGGCCGGTAGGAGTCGATAGGAAACCGTCATCGTCACGATGCTGGGTTTCTAAACGCCAGGTGTCATTTACAGAATCCTGACGTTCGGCTGCCTTTTCAACCGAGTTGAGAATCTTAACCACAAGAAACCCCAGCAGGGCGATCCCCGCCCTCCTCCCACCGTGGAGATCCGGATCTACCCCTCTCTTTTATCATCTCTATAAGACCCCCCCCCCAGCGGCTTCCCTGGGAAGCGAGGCGTCCTTGATGTGTTGTTTTAGCCACTTACACCTTGCCTTTCTATGAAATATTCAGTTCCCGCGAACCTGACCCCAAAAGCCCCCCCGGGGCATCATGCCTGGTGCTTTGCCGGGCCCACTTCCCCGATCGTGACGCGGAGCGGGAGGAGGGTCTCCTCCCGCCTCGCCTCGCCGTTCCCGGCGCAGAGAGAGCCGTCGTGCCCTCCGGGGCCACTTGGCTCCTTCCCTCGCAGCGCGCCCCGTCCCGCTCTGCAAGGAGAAGCATGGAAGAGGAGGAGGAGGCGGTGGCCCCCCGGGGTCTCTCGGGGAGGCAGATCATGACGCCGCCGAGCTGCCGTCTCCTCCTCCTCCTCCTCCTCCTCCCCGGGGCTGGCTCGTGGCCCGCAGGACCGCGCCGGGGACTCCCTGGGGGAAACGGAGCCACCGCGCGCTGGCTGGCCTCCGCCGCAGCTCAGCGCGCGCGAGGGAGGACGGGGACAGGGCGGGCGGGCGAGCGCTCGCCGCTTTCCGTGCCGGCGCCCAGCCCGTGCGAAGGCCCTTGCGTGCGCGGCTGGCACGCAAAGCCAGCTGCCGCTGCCTCCTGGGCTCCTGCGGGCTTGCGTGCTGCGACGGGATCAGCGGCCTGGCGGCGGCAGAAGCGCACACGCACGCACACACTGGCTGCTCTCTCTCTCCCGTCCGCCCGCCCGCCCGCCTTCTTGCCCGCCCGCCTTCCTGCCCGTGACCTCGGCGCCCTCGTCCTGCTGTTCACCGCCGCGCTGGCGTGCAGGTGCCGCGGCGGGGTGGAGCCGCTTAATCATCGCTAAGCCTTTGTGACTCCCCGCTTGCCGAGCGGGGCCAGCCCGGAGAGAGGCAAGTCACGCGAGGGCTCGGGACGAGCAGGCCGTGGTGCGTCCTAAGGAGGAAGCGCCTCGAGAACGGGAACGCGGCGTCTCCTCGCTTTTTTCTCAGAGGAAGCGATGGCTTCAGACAGGCCCAGCCTCCGCTCGCCGCCTTGGCAACTTGGCGACCCGATCGTGTTGACGCTGCAGGGCGGGAAGTGTCACGCAGGTCGTGGGGACACACTTCTGGTTTATAAGCGCGTGGGAGGGGGGTGATTATACCCCGAGAGTTTTCTCCTGACACGCTGGCGTTCACCTAGCACCGAGGGCTCGGAGGGTGCGTGTCTCACCTCCTCGTTGTATTTTATTAGGACGTCGAGATGAAATAAAAGGTCATGTTCTGCCTCCCTCCTCTCCTCCTATGTTCTCCGCTGTTAAAACTCGGGTTTTAAACTCGCAATCTGGTGCCAGCGTTCCTTTCTGCTGAAGACAAACAAAGTGTTTGGGGCACATCGGTAGAAATCTGGAGGACGGATTTAAAACTGGCCTTTTATAAAAGGAACAGAGTTTTGAAGTTGTCCATTCCTTGGGATCATACACTTTTCAGATCTAGGAACATCCTTCGTGTAACACAACACGCTGCTTTTAAGATGGCAGCGTTTTGAGGCAAAACACTGAGAGCAGTTCATTCCCATAAACTAGGCGGATTGCCCTAGATGCCCTAAGCACATCCGACCTCGCCTGATTTCGGAAGCTAAGCAGGGTTGGCCCTGGTTAGTACTTGGATGGGAGACCACCAGGGACAGGAGGTTCCTAGGCGCCTGGAGTAGGAACTGGCAAGCCACTCCAGTAATTCCTGCCAAGAAAACTCCATGGACATGGGGTCACGAAGAGTCGGTCAGACTGTAAGGACACAACACACACACAGGCAGATTTATCAAGGGTGTCTGGTTGCCACCCCAACAAACTAGATGTCAAGTCTGGGTAAAGTAACCTGGATGTATAATGCAGTTGGCTGCTTGCTCAGATGAATGTGAGCCTCTCTCCTTTGCAATTAATTGGGCAGCCTCCCTACTTCTCTTTCCTTCCCTAACTCTACTTTTTGGTACCTGCCTGCCTTGGAATTAGAAGACACACCTTTGTCAGGTGTGGGTGAAGTAAGTTATAAATTGCTTGTCAGTATGGAACCACATGTGCTGGGGGAACCTTTTACCTTCTTTTATGGAACCCTATGTTCCATCTGCCCTGTCTTGTCTTTTTGTGGCCTCCTGGTTGCATCAGACTGCTGCCACAGTAACAGAGTGATCCATTGACCAGGTAGGAAATAGTAAATGAATCCACAGGGTTAGTCATAGAGAGGAAGTCTATCAATTATTGCTCTTTGTCATCATGACAGATACCTGAAGCCTCCGGTTGCGAAATATAAGGATCTAAGAAGAGCCATTGTGAATCAGACCAAAGGTCTGCTTAGTCAAGCGCTTCCCCTCCATGGTCAAACCAACTGTTTACGGGAAAACCCTTCTGCAGGACATGAATGCACTTTCCCATTTGCATTCCCTAACTACCGGGATAGAAGGCATACTGCCAGTGCTACTACAGAGGAAGTATCGGGCCACCCCGACAGGCAGGCTTATTCTCCCGGAATTTATTCAGTGCCCCTTTAAAACTACACTGCACAGACATGAACTCCATAGTGTGCACTTTTTCAAAGTACTTCCTAGTCTCTGTCTTCAGCTTCAGTAGATGAACCCTGCTTTCTGGCATTAGGAGAGAGAAAGAAAAAACACATTTTTAGTTTCTCCATACTACAGTGGTTAAATGCCTGTCATGCAGCTAAAACTGTGCTCACAACCTGCGGTTCAATCCCAGGTAGCAGGTTCAAGGTTCACTCAGCCTTCCATCCTTCCGAGGTCGGTAAAACGAGTACTCAGCTTGCTGGGGGGGGGATGTGTAGCCTGCATACTGTAATTAAACACTGTAAACCACCCAGAGACTACTTGAAGTGCTATGGGGCGATTTATAAGCAGAACACTTTGCTTTTGCTTTGTCTTCGCTTCGGGCTCCAAGCGTTTTCACTTTTCACTACCGGTATTTGTGGTCTACTCACAAATAATCTCTGTAGGTACTGTGAGATGTACAGGTGCTGGACTAGATGGGCTTTTGATCTCCTCAAACAGTACTTATCTTTTGTTCTCACAATTATGTTTCAGGAATCCAGTTCAGAGAGGTAGGGCCTTCCCTTCCACTTTAGACCACACAATTATTCATCAGGAGTAGCAAACATTATTTCCTATGGATAGCTGACTATGGATAAAGACAGGTAAATGGGCCTTTGTAGTACTGTAGATGTACAGGCCAAAGGTCTAAACGTTTTTGATTACATTGCCAACCTGCACAATGATGCTAGCTTTTTCAGTGCTAATAATTCTTCTATAGTTAATGAGAGGTATTTATTTAAAATATTTTTACCCTGCCTTTCTCCTTGAAAAGGACCCAAGGTGGCTCACACTGAAGGACAATGTACAAAGTTGATATTTAAACTTTGGAATGTCAAAATGTAAGTGGTTATTGTGCACCATTTCCTGAGATTTCACTGTGCGCATATCTAGGACTGGACTTTAGGAAATATCTACCTTCCTTGCATACAAAATGATATGCCACCTGTCTTTGACTGTCAATAAGATTGCTGAAGTCTCCCTGTCATGCCCTTATAATGTAACTTGCTAGGATGCACGTAGAGTACACAAGAGTTAACTGCCCGGAGTTCCTCTGGAAGACGGGTGGTATATAAGTATTAAAATAAATAAATAAATAAATAAATAAATAAATAAATAAATAAATAAATAAATAAATAAATAAATGAGGGAATGGCTCTTTTTAATCCCAGTTCAGTTCCGTGCTTCAGGCTGCAATCGTTTCCATGGTTTTCTTAGGAAATATACAGGCATAAGGGTGTGCTGTTGATCACATATTATGTACATACTCCTTTTTTACGTTTTCAGAAAAAGAAATAACACTCAGGGAATTGGCGCTGTATGAATGAAAATCTGCTTGATGAATGGCACGGCAGTAGCACTGCTTTGTATCCCTCTTCTACATGCTTGCTAAACATTTTTTAAAATAATTCTTAATAGTAGCAGATGTTCAATGAAGACTTGCATTATATAATGTAACCAGAATGCAACCAGAAAGAAAGAAATCAGTTGACATACTTTGTCTCAATAGACGTTTTAAAAGGAATGCTTTGGATGGTTAAAAGTTTCCACTGTCTTTTTGTGATTAACAGAGACACAGTTTCTCTCGAAAGTACATAGAGAAAGAAACATAGGAAGTGCTTTTACTGAGTCAGAGTCACAGATCAGTCTTGCTGTGCCGTGTTTGCTTTGCCTGGCAATGGCTCGCCGGCAGAAATCCTTGCCAGTTCTACCTAGAAATGCCAGGGACTTAACCTGAGGACCTTTCTGGATGCAACCGGTGTGCCTTTCTCACAGAGATAACGTCTGTTTCCCATAAAACCCTGATCTACCTCTTTCTCAGCAACAATGGGACTTTTGAGTCAGCATACCTGACATTAGAAAAGATACGTGTTGATGTTTTCCAGGAACCCCCCCCCCCCAATGTGACTATTCCCTGAAACTCAAAAAAGGATGGTCTCTCCATACATCTCTTAACACTGAAGGTTATAGTATGGAGGTGTTCGTGGTTGCTGAGTATGTTCAGCCAGCCAAGTGAGTGCGGTGCAACAGCAGCTGGAGTGGCCCAAGTTCTCCATTTTTGATCCCGATGAAACCTGACAGATAACCTTAACTGCTTCTGAAAGAAAACAAAACAACGTGGCTTAAATGCAGCACGTGCCTTGTGCCGAGAGATCTACGCACAACCATGAAAATTAATTGCCTCCAAACCTGGATCCGGTTAGGTTTGAAGGATGGATCCCAGAGAATAATGAAAAGGCCTGTATATCATATGAGTGAAATTAACTCTGCTGGGAAGCAGCCATAAGGGAACTGACTGCCCCCCCCACCCCACAAGGAGGATCAGCTCATTTATTAGTTGGTTTGCCTTTTCTTCCAGCTTGCTTGAGCAAGCTTTCATCCAGGGCTGGCAGAGCAATCGCAGTTCAAGTACAGGGTAAACAGATGTCCTCATTTAGAGGGATTGACCTAGGTTTAAGGGACAGCTCTCCGGTCACAGAGAGTTCTAGTGAAATCAGGATGGTGTGTGTGTGTGTGTGTGTGTGTGTGTGTGTGTGTGCTTGTTCGTTTCACTAGTATTACATGGTCAGGTGGTTCCTGTGTGTGTGTGTGTGTGTGTGCTTGTTCGTTTCACTAGTATTACACGGTCAGGTGGTTCCTCTTTTCCCTGGCTTTCCCCTCCCATTGTGCCTGGATGTAATGTGCCTGTTCGGAGCAGTGGATCGGGAGCACCTCGCAGCCTGCGGATTACAAGAGAGCACCTGAGGACATGGCAGTCTGTCATGCAGTGGCACAGAATATGCTGTAAACCAGGAGAGAGTACCGTGTACCCGAGCCAAGAGTTCATGGGGGCAAAAGGGGAAGAGGGAGAAGAGAACACCCAACCTCAACCACACGCTACAATTAGGCTTCCATCCCGTTTCCATTGCTTTTGGGTTCACTGCCGTTTGGTGCTTGCCACAGCAGCTGAGAGAGAACAGCTGGGGCATTGTTACTGGAAATGGACTACCGTGAGGAAAAACACAAGAGTGTCACTCTAGGAGCAGAACATCCCCGGAACAGCTGGTGCAGAACTGGTGACAGCCATTCTATAGGCACATTATCTGAAATCACTGAGTCTTCCCAGCCTCCACCTCCCGGCCAGATAGGCTTGGATAGGATGTGGTCTAACTCAGTGCCTCATTCTGGAGGGTGCCCTCACCGCGGTCCCACTTTCAGGTTTCATGATAAAAGAACAAAGCATCATGGAAATGTTACTCCCTTCCTAAACTCATTGGGGGAATCATGGGCACTGCAGTCTAAACAAAGGATCTTTTTTAGACCAGAATGTCGCAGGTTGTATAACCACGCAGAGTTCCCTTTCGGGAAAATTGGCCGCGGTATACAAATGCAAAAATAAATATAAATAAATAAATAGGTGTTCTCACTTTGGGTGGCCACGCCTAGGGAGGCTAGTAAATCGATCACCCGAAGCCGAGCCTTCCTGTGGCTGGTCCCCTTGCTTTTGAACCATCTGCCACAGTGAGTTGCACCTAGCACAGTCCCTGCCTGCCTTCAAAAAAAAAAAAGCGCTTAAGACTCTGCTTTTTAGAGCGGCATTGGGCGACCTTTAGGGTTTTTTAAAATCTGCCCTGCCCTCTTGCCAAGCATTTTTATCTGTTATTTTTCATTTGTTGTATTTTGTGTTTGTTTTTGTCTTGTTATCACTGTTGTTAACCACCAAGAGTTTCTTCGGGAAGATGGGCGGTATAGAAATATATGTACTGTATATATATATAAAAATAAACAACTTTGTGGCAAAGTAAGGGCTGCATGAGAACGGGATTCACTTATTTAATCAGAGGTGTAGTGGTGAATTTTGAAACGCAGCAACTTCTCATGGATGTCTCCATAAATGCACTGTCTTAGATGGTTCATACATGCTAACTTGTTTTGATCCACATTTATCAGTTCTGGCGAGTAGCTGGTTGTTGCAAGATAGTGCGTTTATACACGACCCCTAAACTCCGGGGCAAATGGCTCCCAGCTCCGGAGATTAAAAATGTTTACCCACCAGCTCCGGAGTTAACAGGAAATTAAGTGCGACCCCGCCCACTTTAGCGCGTCCCAGCGCAGCTTTCAGGTACCTGCTTTTTGGATGTGAAAAATATTTGATCCGGTGTAAGGATAGTGAGTGCGGGGCTCTCCTGGCTTCTGTTTGTTCTTTTTTTGCGCCCCGCCCCTTTAAGAGATCTGAATGCTGCCGGGAACAGAACGGAGGTAAGCCGGCATTCTTTTCTTTCTTTTTTCTCCCTCCCTCATGCAGCCAGCAACCAGGAAGTGCGGAGAGGGGTGGGGACAGAGGAAGAGCGACGAACCCCTAAGATCTCTGGTCCGAATTTAAGTGGCCAGCGGATCTTAGGGGTCGTGTAAAAAGGCCCATAGATAGATAGATAGATAGATAGATAGATAGATAGATAGATAGATAGATAGACGTCACATAAGTGTTTTCCAACTGCTTGGTGGGGTGTCTGTGATGTTTTCAGTGGTGCCACTGATCTCACAACCAGTGTAAGAATGGGCATTATGACGAGGAGCCTGGCAGAATTTGGGGTAAGTGAGATTGCAATTTTCTGTTCCTTATTTAGGATAGTAGTACCACATGGGTCTTAACTGTCCATTCAAGACCAAGCCACATCAAATTACTTGGAATGATAACAGGGCCAGCTCATAACAACATATCACTGCTGGGAAAATTCATTTTCCCACAGTTATGGTGAGGACTGCAGCTGAGCTGGGAAGGAACAACTGCGGAGGAGGCAAAGGGAAGCTTTATGACATAATTGCGCCTGCAAATCAAAAAGGCACTTTAACCTTGCAAGCAACTGGCTTCAAACATCACTGCAATGATGGAGATTTCTACATCACCCTGCTGCTCAGGCAAGGTTAGCAGAACAAAAATAAAATGTGCCTTAAAATACTTTTGGAGCCCTAAGAAAATGTTAATTATCTGGATGGAATTGGGGGTTTAGGTGGGGACGGACAATAATATTGATGGCAAAAGAATCTCCTTGAGAAGGAAATTCTCTGTATCATATATCACACGTTGTAACGTCCTGAACACACAACTAAGCAAAAGCAGAAGAGGAGTTTTGATAACAGAGCTTGTTTACATGCCATCCTCAGTGTGTGTACACAGAAAAGGGTTGGGCATGCCCCAGGGAAGAGCTAGGCAGACTTCAGAGACGTGTAGAATCTCTTTTGTTGCGTTTGTTTGTTTTAACTGGTTACAAACTAGACTTAGACAAAATGATAAGCAAGGGAGCACAGCCAACTATTATTTCATGTCAGTTATGAATCACGTACAGGGAGATGATCAATTAATCAGAAGATACACACCCAAATCTACATGTGGATTAGTATAGATAAGATATTCTGGCACACAGCATTCTGAAACTGGCCAGGCAATTTAAGCTGTGATTGAATCAAAAGGAACAGATTAAGTCTTTCCATTAGATAAATTTGGAAAACTGAAGCTGAGAAATCTCAACCGTGAGAGATTTGTTTTTCTTGCAGTTTTACTTGTCCTTCTTGAGCTACTGGAAAGCCAAAATCATTTGAGATCTGCCAGAAATCACCGTCCATCTACCTGTCAGTCTTCATCTGTCTTCTGGCCTCACCGCCAACCTAGTGGGCTTTTTTTCAGTTGAAGTACTGCTTTGAGCGGGACCTAAAGAACTGTGTGTGACCTAGCTGGAAGCTTTTCAAACATGGTATCCCCCTGCACGCATCTTAAGAGTTGACACATGTCAGATTTATCTGAATTAAGCTTCCTGGGGCTAGATTACAATGGCACACAGAGATGTCCCCTCCGGTAGAGTCTTCATCCACATTTCTAGAACAATATTGCTTGCCACTGCTCATAGCTGGAACCGTTTTTTAAAAAGTATTTGGTTGTATTTAAATGCCATTTGATACAATAAAAGGTGAAAACAGAAACAGTGGATAAAACTGCCATCAGTTTGCAAGCCATTGTTAATCCATGTCGTAAAAGATAGCGTGAAGTGGAAAGAGCAATGCAGCACTTGAATCAAGAACTGAAAATCTGATACAAGCCCATCCTACTTCCCTCTGCTTCCAGTGCTCACACAAAAATGGGGTTCTTCTAGAAACAATATTTTGCTCCAGTGAGCTAATGAAGAGTGGCCATTAGGTTAGAACAACCCCAACAAAGAAATAAACACAAAATAAAAAGAATTGATGAGCAAAACCCTGTTGCTTAACGTTGTGCTAAGAACAACCCCATTTGGGCACTGGAAACATTTAGCTCACACCAATTAAAAGCTTCCTGCCCCACCCCCAGTATAAAGCCTAAAAAGTAATTTTTAACATGCAGTACAGCAAATGAAGTAGTTTACTAAAGAAACAATGACAGTACTGTATAAGCGATATAAACCAATCAAGAAAGGTTTTCAAAACAATAGGCTTTAGGGTTATTGGGGCTATTTACCTAAGGAGCCTTCTATACAATTAACACTGTTTTTCTGAACCCTATGCAGTCATACCATTTCTAATCTCTTTTATGGGCCAGGACCTACAAAACCCATCAGATATTTGAATGTCACCATTGCCAATATCTTAGCCACACCATCAGACTGCAGCATGGTGCAAAATTGGAAGACAAATTAAGCCAAGGACATTAATGGAAGGAAAGTTTCTACAATTTTATTTATTTTATTTATTTAAATACTTATATCCCGCACCATCTTCCCAACGGGAACTCTGGGCGGCTAACATCAATAAAAAGCATAAAATAAGTAGCAGCCTACAAGGGAAAGGCCACGGAGGGCAAGATGGCGGCAAAAGATAAGGACGAAAAAAAACACACTAACTGATAAGGTCACCATAAGCCTCTTTGAAGAGGAAGGTCTTCAAAGCCCTCTTAAAGGCGGGCAGGGACTCCAGCAGGCGCAGCTCAGAAGGAAGATGGTTCCAGAGCGAGGGCCCCACCACAGAGAATCCCTTCTGGCTTCCTGCAGGGCCCTCCCATGCCCCGAGAGTAGGCAGGGCGAAACTCTTCAAAAACGTAGAATGGGACACTGGATTAGCAGACATAAGAAATTCTGTGAATGTAGATTTTTATCTAGTCCTTTCCCCCACAGCCTCACTCATCCAACATTCTTCAAGGAGGGTGCCTCCCTTTTCAAGAAAGGATTTCAGCAACTCTAGATGGGTTGACAGATACAGCTCTGTTACCTTTCAATGGACTGAAATGTATCCAGGAAAACTAAGGGAGGAGCACATAAGGGTGGCCTCTTGTGGTAATTGTAGCATCCAGGTCAGAGTAGATATGAACCATGTCCTCCACAAAGCACCTCAAGAAGCTAACCCCAATGGCCACTGCAGACACTTACCTCTTGGTACCAGATCACTTCTCAGTTTCAAAGATCAACAAAGACAATTTATCTATCTGGTTCTGACTTCCATTCTGCTGCAACTTAGGGACAGTCATTGATTTTGGCCACTCTCTCCTCCAGACTTGACAACTTCAGAGAGTTTTAGAAAGAAAAAAGTCTATCACCTACTTGGAGGAAAAGTAAGATAGAAATATAATAAATACACACATAAATAGATAAAGCACGCACAATACATTAGATTAGGCACGTACACAATTAAAATGATGCTGAAAATAATAATTAAAAACCCCATGATTCAGATTGCTTTGTCCAAAATAGCTTGTTTAATATTACAAAATTATACATGGCTTATTCAAAAAAGTCAGGTGGCAACTTTCCTTTCAGCTCCTTTTCAATAATACCTGAGTGTATTTCCCACTGAAACTTTGGAAGAGACTGTCTTATGGTTGCAATCATATCTACCCATAGCCTGGGAGTATTATTGTGCTTAATAGGAATTCCTGTTTCTTCCCCGTCTCCTATCCACCAATGAACATCTGGTATGAAATGTATCTCATCACACATTATATTACACATGTCATTCTGCCGCTATATGTCTGAAGTGGACGTGTCCATGAAACTTTACATTATAATATAAAAGTTAGTCTTTAAGGTGACACATATTTTGTGTCTATTGTTTTATTTTTCTTCGATTTTTTGCCTGTATATATCTATATCTATATCTATATCTATATCTATGTCTCTCCTTCTGTGTGTGTGTGTGTGTGTCCTTCTGTGTGTGTGTGTGTGTGTGTGTGTGTGTGTGTGTGTGTGTGTGTTGAGTCATTACAGCCGTGAGCCCATGTCCATGGAGTTGTTTTTGTGTGTGTGTGTGTGTGTGTACACACACACACACACACACACACACACAAAGAGAGAGAGAGAGAGAGAGAGAGAGAGAGAGAGAGAGAGACAGACAGACAGACAGACTGACCCTCCCACAAGCTGGAGTTATCAGTTTGTCAGATATCAGTTTCAGGACAGTTTGTGGAAGTCCCATGGAACCATACTGTAGGTACTGTACTGTACTGTACATTGCGCGCTAGCCACGGCCAGACAAATCCTCCGCCCGTAGAACGGTGGGTGGAATACTGCACGTGCCAGGTAGGGAGGGAGGAAGCCAGGGGAGCCACTTCCGCCCTTAGTGTCTGCCCTAGTTCCTGTTTCTGGCGGGCGAGAGGCCTGGTTTCCAGGACAACGAGGGAGCGCGTGCCTTATGGCGGTGACTTCCTCGGGCTTGTCCTCCTCCTCCTCCTCCTCCTCCTCCTCCCGGGCCTCCCGCGCGGCCCTGCCGGTCTCCTGCTCGGGTGAGTCATCGTCGGCCCCGCTCGGTCGTCCAACGAGTTCCCGTTGGGAAGCCACGGGTCGCAACCAGCCTGGCCCGAATACCCGGTTGTGTTCCGAGCATGATGTGGCTGTAGGGTAAGAGCGGTGGGCAGGAGGATGTTGGCCCTCCAGGAGCCACTGAGCCCACACTTCTAGCATCCCCCTCCGTAGACTCCGCCGGCAGGGGTTGATGGGAGTTGTAGTTTTACAGCCACAATTTAAATTTAAACCGCGTCCCTAAATTAGGGGCTTGGTTTTATAAGGATTCTCAGGTTCCAATCATATATGGAAACTGTTTCAATAGATCTGCATAACAATGTTCTAAAATAATTATTTACCCGTATCTACATGTCTTGAATATGTTAAAGAAAGGATTATGTTTCAATATCACTAAGTATTTTATTATTTATTTATTTATTTCAGAGTATTTTTTACCCCACCTTTCTCCTTGGAAAAGGACCCAAGGCGGCTTACAGTAATGAGGGATAATATGCAGTCCAGTACAGTTAAGACATGTTCAAGTACTGTATTGAGGACAAGGAATTGAGGGACATCTTACAGCATTAACTGACGATACATTAAAGCTACAACGTTATAAGTACTGCAGTTATAAACACAAAGTCTATAACCTGCAGATTCATATAAAAGACCCATAATAGTAGTCCATCATTCAGGGAATGTAATCAGTACATTTTAAAATTGGACTGAAAGCGACAGATAGTCTGGAATTAGAACGTCAGTTGATGAATGCTTAAGTAAATTTATTTAAATATACTGGATATATTAAAAGTAATGGCTTTAGTAATGAAATATATGGTAAGAATGCTCAGAGTGTTCTCCATGCTTATGGATCTGCCTATCTGGTATAAGATGGCATCATTCTACATGAGTAATTTTTTAAAAACGTAAATCTTCTATATTTAGGCCTTATGTGTTTACTAATCTTACTTTGTATTAAGTTTTGAAACAGTGATGACCAACATGGTCGTCCTGATATTACTGGACTCTGCAAAGACCTATATGTAGTCCAGCAAAGAAACCATAATTTTGCTAACCTGTTTCTAACAGTAAAGTACTGAAAGACAAGCCTAATGTGTTCTCTAGAGGGCAGTTTTTGTTTTCAGAAAACATTCTAGACAACATCTTTTTGCACATTTGTTTGCTCTTTTGGAAATTTTTTTTTTTAGGATAACAGGACATGGTAAGAAGAGCACAAAACCTAGAGAAGAACACAATACAGAGGTGTTAGTAAACAAAGCCATTTCAAAACCATTGTCCCCTTTCCTTTTCTTTAAAAAGCTTCCTATATAAATGATATTTCTAAGCTATCCCAAAGAAGATTTCATTTTTAATTTTTTCACTGACTGTAAAACTTGTACCCTGAATGTTTATCAGTTCATAAAAATACTAAGTAGGAAATAAATTATCATGATACATGACTGCCTAAAGTTTAGTTTATAACTTGAAAAATAGCTTTCATTGTTTTTCAGGCAGCATCTCTGAAATACCAAGTACTGTATGCACTACAGTTCAGAAAAAAAAATCACATCATCTTACTTACTTGCATGTGTGTGTTGCGTCATTACAGTTGTGACCAACCCTCCATGTCCATGGAGTTTTCTTGGCAGGAATACTGGAGTGGTTTGCCAGTTCCTACTTCAGGCGCCTACAGCACCTGGTATTCCCTGGTAGTCTCCCATCAAAGTACTAACCAGGGCTGACCCTGCTTAGTTTCTGAAATCAGGTGAGATCAGATGTGCTTCGGGCAGTGATGGCGAACCTTTTAGAAACCGAGTGCCCAAACTGCGATTCAAGACCCACTTAATTTTTTTTCCAAAGTGCCAATACAGCAATTTAACCTGCATACAGGTGGCTGTGAAGGGGCGATGTCGGGTGCCCACAGAAACGGCTCAGAGTGCCACCTTTGGCACCCGTGCCATAGGTTCGCCAACACTGGCTTAGGTCAGTGGTGGCCAAACTTTGGCCCTCCAGCTGTTTTGGACCACAACTCCCACAGTCCTTTGTCATTGGCAATACAGGCTTGGAATTCTGGAAATTGTGGTTCAAAACAGCTGAAGGGCCGAAGTTTGGCCACCACTGGTTTAGGGCATCTAGACAGCTTCTTACTTACATACGTACATACGTACGTACGTACGTACTTACTTACTTACTTACTTACTTACTTACTTATTTACTTACTTACTTACTTACTTAAATGTTTATGGACATATAAAATAGGTTCATATTTTAGCAAAATTCAGAGTACTGTATATATAAAATCATATAGTAGATCCGCACACATAGAGTATGTGGCACACACAGATTAGGTTCAGTGTTTAGGGCCCCCTTACCAATCTAGTGTAGGTCTAAGCTTATGATTCCAGTTTTTGACTACTGTACAGTATATGCAAAATGGGCAGCCTTACTGAGGATAAGTTTACTGGTACAGTATTTTATATTTAGCTCATATATGGGATCTGTTCATTTGAAAGTCACAAAACAACAATGTTATGCTCCCAAAATATTCTATGTTATCTTAGACTGGCATGTTAGATGAAATAAAATCAATAATAATTATAAAATATCCAGTGCTAGCTAGTATCCGTTAAAACTAACCTTGTCAACGTGGTGACCTTCAGGTATAGACTTCAGCTATCACGATCACTGTCAAGAGTCCATTCTGATGGAGGGTGTTGTTCAAAATATCTAAAGGATACCACATGGGAGAAGGCTTAGTTAAATTTATTCAAGTCTTTAACTGTTCCAGAATAAATAACATTTTACTTCTCCATGTTAAAGAAAGTACAGCATGTGGAGAGAGAGGTAAAAATAAATATAATCTTGATTGCAAACATTAATTAGAAGCGTTTAGCTGACTGAAAATACCTGTTTGAAAAGCACAGGATTTTTTTAAAAGGTGGAATAAACTGTCATGCTTCATAAGAGAGCAAATATAACTCCCCCCCCGCTTTTTTCCTTATGTATTCTGCAAGATTATGAACAACTGACCAGTCACGAGACAGGGATTAATGGACAGACTATATGGACAGCAGTAATTTCAGAAAGTTCATTTTAAATGGAGTGAACTGATGCATTAAGATGGAGTGCGGAGGCTTCGTGGATGACAATTTCTTTTTTTCCAATATGCACAGCTCTCAAATTCAACTAAGGTCTAATAATTTGTGTAGCTCCAGGGGACTTTTTTCTGCTCTTGCCATCCTCTGGGAACACCCACGCTAGCAACAACCCTAAAATCCCACCAAAAATTAAGGGGGATGTCTATTAAAATTCATTTCCAATTTTGTGCAATGAGCATTGTGTTGGGGAGCTTGTGGCCTATTTAAAAGATGAATAACCACTGCTTGAGAATTTAGGACCTGTTTTCATGCCTCCAGATAGCTGCCAGTTTTCATTATCAGAGAGAAATCTAAAATCAAGGCTTTGTATGAAGAGAGTTCCCTTCCAAATTAAACTAATTTTATTATTTTTTTAGTTTTGTTAACAGTTTTGAATGGTAATCTTGTAACATTCTGTCCAACAACAAGAGGACATGGACCGACATATTCCTTTGCATCCACTACCTGAAGAAATACAAAAGGTATGCTGCTATTGGGAAACATGGTGGTTTCTGCTTTATTCTGAACCAGACAGGATAGATTTATTATCATAAACAAACCAGTGCTCTTGCTGCATTTCCATTTCTGTTTTGACTCTGGCTGTTAGATACTAATATTTTTATTTTTCCAGTACACAAGGAATTGAAGAGACGTTGCTCTCAGTCTACAGTAGGACCCCCGTATCCACTGATTCATTATCCACTGATTCAGTTATCCATGGTTGGCAGAGGAAAAAACTTTTTTAACCCTGCCAGTGTGAAATCTGCCCAAAGACAAGAGACCTTGAGAGGGAAAGAATTGTGAAGCAAGTTCTGCCAAAAGATAAGCAGAGCCTGAGAGCACAGGAAAAGGCTTTAAAGAGGCAGATAGCTGGCATTGGTTTATATGTCTGACTCCTTGATATGGACCAGCGGTTCCCAAACTTTGGTGCCCAAATATTCTTGGACTACAAATCCAAGAAATCCTAGCCTGCACAGCTAGTGCTGAAGGCTTCTGGAAGTTTTAGTTCAGGAACATCTGGGGATCCAAGGTTGGGAACTGGTACAGACCAAGAGTGGACAATGTATGGCTCCAAAATGAGATGCAGCTGCTGCAGCTGTGCTCCCAAAGCCTTTTTTTGAGCCTCGTGGCGCAGTGGTTAAATGCCTGTACTGCAGGTAAAACTGTGCTCACGACCTGGGTTCAATCCCCGGTAGCAGGCTCAAGGTTCACTCAGCCTTCCATCCTTCCGAGGTCAGTAAAATGAGTACCCAGGTCGCTGGGGGGGGGAATGTGTAGCCTGCACACTGTAATTAAAATTGTAAACCGCCCAGAGACTACTTGTAGTGGTATGGGGCGGTATATAAGCAGAACACTTTAATTCTGATACCATCTTTGGCATTGGCATTGCTGGCATGCAGTGTGCACTTGCCTCATCCAGGCTTCTTTGAGCCAGGCTAATGGCAGAAGTCCTCCAAAGGGGGAAAGGGCTGTTTTGGAGAGGGTTGGAGTGATGCAGAGGCATAAAAG
The DNA here is from genome assembly GCA_037367245.1 of Phrynocephalus guinanensis. NCBI lineage: Eukaryota > Metazoa > Chordata > Lepidosauria > Squamata > Agamidae > Phrynocephalus > Phrynocephalus guinanensis. The sequence continues at coordinate 110,809,857 of CM074735.1, forward strand.
GAAAATCCACCCAAAGGGGTACAGGAATAACTAAGTATGTTCGGCTGTCTGCTTGGGTGAAGAGGATTAAAGTAAAACACTGTGTATACCATATTTAATAGCAATTAGATAGCAACTAAAAATAACTGTTGTGACACCTTGCAACTTCTTTAGGGGTCATGACCTCCAGTTTGGGAAACAGTGCCTTATTTAGTCTAATTAATTAGTCTAATTATAGATTAATTGCTATATTTTAATGTGAGCTTTTGTAGACAGGTACATTTTTTCAGACCCAAATAAGTAGACTTGTCCACAAAAAGCTCACACTGAAATCCAGCAGTTAGTTTTTAAGGCTTCACTGTGTTTCTGTCTTCTTTATTTTTTATTATGTTTCTGCTTGATAAAATAAATAAATTATTGAAACTAGGGAATGTATTAAGAATGAATGAGGAAGGAACATCTTTTTGAACTCAGTGAAATCACCTTCCCATTAACCCTGCGTCAGATTAATCTTTCATGCTTTATTTTATGTAGATGGGTAAATTCTGTTTTAATTTTTTTTTGGAAAATCAGTTGGTTATAGTTCAACAGACATTCGAAGACACAAGACCGCTGAAACATTCATATTATGTTTTACTTTACAGGGCTGCTCTGATCTTTTTTATCCATCATGATGTGTCCAGTAGAACTGTATTCTGTGCTGATTTGTTTGTACTTTATTCTGAGATGAAGGATGTCATTGAATGGTACTTGGATGCAGGGCCGGTGCTAGGTTTTTTGCGCCCTTGGCGAGGGGCGGGGTGGTGGTGGGTGGCGGGCAGGGCAGGGGGCGGTGGGGTGGTGGGCGGGGCAGGGGGCGGCAGTGAGGCATTTGGTGGGCAGGGTGGTGGTGGGTGGGGGGCGGGGGGCGGCGGATGGCAGGGGACAGCGATGGGCACAGGAGGGGTGGGCGGCAATGGGCAGCGATGGGCGGACGGTGACGGGCGGCTGGCGGGTGGGGGGGGGACGGACGGCCGTGGCCAGCGGCGGGGACGGACAGACGGCAGGCTGGCCAGCGCCCTCTCTCCATTTTGGTGCCCTAGGCAACTGCCTAGTTCACGTTAATGGACGCGCCGGCCCTGCTTGGATGACATCCTTCATCTCAGTGGTGTAAAGTACAAACAAATCAATATAGAATACAGTACATGGGTTGTGAAGAAGAATAATGCTAACTGGATTGCACTCTCAGTAATCTCCATATTCATTCATTCATTCATTCATTCATTTATATACCATCCATCTTCTAAACAGAACTCTGGACAGGTTACACTTTATATTGTCTGTTACCCTGAACACTTTCAAGCTTTTGATAACAGTTCTCAGTGTTTATTACTGAAATGACACCATAAGTATGGGTACTGCTTAAATGGGCAGAAATCCACAGGACCCTACCCCAAAGATGGATATAGTTTTAAACAGAATCTGATAGGGAAGAAGAGACAAGTGGAAGAGAGGAAAGAATGTGAGCCAGTACCATTTTCCTTCGCCCAACACAAAGTGCAGCACTTGGGGGAAATAAACGCCCAAGGGTGACGCAGATCATATTTCTCCCCAGCTTCTTTTATAGAGATACTTAGAGAAGGCCAAGTAATTTGCTTGAAGAGGAAATACCGTAGATGAACATGCAATTCGTAATCTCTTTTCAGAATAACGGAGTTGCATTAGCAACACTGAATTAATCTTATTCAGGAAGTATGAAGAAATTAACACTTCGGCCACCTTGCCATTTATTGCTGTCTTCACTCCACTGCTTTGCTCAGCCTGGAGACATCAAGGGGAAATGTCTAAAACTGTTTATTTTGAAAGAAATCACAATGTTCTTTTCAGGATAACAGTCCCTCCCCTCCTTTCACATTACAGCTCGGTTTGTCCCCTTTCAATAAGTAATTTCAGTACTTTGGAACCTTATGGTATTTATTCTGAATAACAGTTTCATATTTCCAAGCACAGGTTGTAACTGCCAGGAAAAATAAAATTAATTTTTCATTTCCTTCAGCGCCACTGTAACTAGGATCAGGCTTCATGAAGCAAAAAAAGGAGGATTAGGATAAATAAAGGCTGGTGTAGCAATCCTGAAGCCAAGTTCTCAGCAACATTTTTTTTTATCAAAGCGTAGTTTAAAATACATAGCATTGAGGTCTGCCATTGGAATCTTTAATTTGCTTATGGCTTGTTTTACAATTAGAAGATCAGCGCTCATTGTTTCGACTGTTGCAGAAAGACTGCATTCGTCTTCTTTCTACCTTTGCTCACATTAGAAAATTTTCTTCTCTTTTTAGGAAGCTACTTATTTATTTCCTATAGGTTTTCTTATCTGATAACAGGCATTCCTTCCCTCATTTCTGGGATTCCCGCTGAATCCCAAACACTCTTACTATTTCCAAGAGTTGACCAAACTAATGCTGGAATAGTTACAGTGCAGAGGAAGAATTTCTTCTTTCATTGAAGTATGATGGGTTGTATCTGCTATCCTAGCTGTCTAGATGCCCTAAGCACATCCGCTCGCTTGATTTCGGAAGCTAAGCAGGGTCGGCCCTGGTTAGTACTTGGATGGGCGACCACCAGGGAATACCAGGGGCTGTAGGCGCCTGGAGTAGGAACTGGCAAGCCACTCCAGTACTCCTGCCAAGAAAACTCCATGGACATGGGGTCAGGTAGAGTCGGTCACGACTATAACGACACACACACACACACACACACACACACACACACACACACACACACACACACACACACACACACACACACACACCTGATATTCTATCTTTGATGTACATTTTGATAATGTGATCATGAGTCTTGCGTTGGTGGGATTTTGGAGAGACGAATATACAGTTATCTTAGTTCAGTAAATTTTAAAATACCTTGACATATTGTGTGGTAATTTAGGCTGGATATAGATTGCCATTTACCCTCCAGTGACTGTTGCTAGTCTCAAGAATAATTCACTAATTTATTGTGGCATATTCACTCAGCTTGGTTTGTTTGGTAGAAGACCTCTCTTTGGCTCACATAGTTCTTTGCTCCTGCCTGTCCCCCTTCATGCTGTTCTCATGCTCTGTGCTTTTTCCTGGCATCTGATATGTGGCCTTTCTTCTGTGTCCAAGACAGGATGTCTTCCACCTCTCCATAGAGCTGTATTACAGACTCTACATTCCTTATCTGTCTTTGCTGGCTGCAGTTGCAGCCAAGCATAATTCTGAGAAGTTGATTTGCAAATGAGACAGCGATCACAATGGATGGCAACAAATAAGATCTAAATGATGTTGCTCATGATAGCTCAGTAGAACCTGTAGAGGCAGTACATAACTGAACGTTAGATTCTTGCGATAACCAAGCAAGACTGTTATCACCATCACATTCTGTATGTGAGCGCCTGGAAGAAATTGCTTTTGTATGTTGAAAACAGGATGCTGAAATAAATGAACCTTTGTAGTGATCCAGCATGGCGGTTGTTATATTCCTTTCAAGGACTTTGCTTTCACTAAATCCTTGCCAATGTTCTCTTATATTTTTATGTTTAGATCCTATCCTTTTTTTCAACTTGGAAGATAGGGTGGCATACATGGATTTCTCAAGATGTCCTGCCAGTTCAGAGATCATGGAATGGTTACCTCTTTAGTCTCAGCAAAATGGTTGTGACATGCATCTCGAGACCAGTCTATGATTATCTACACAATTTTAAGATTCAGAAACACAATAATCACAGGAGTCTGAAAAGTAATTTTGTCTGACATCTTTTGCATGTTCCATCTATGGTTTTTGCATATGTAGAAAAAAACCAGCATCTGCCAGATAAACTGTTATCATGTATAGAGAGGAATAATTTTTATTTTGGCAGGTGAGTTTCCTGGTGTGTGTGTGTGTGTGTGTGTGTGTGTGTGTGTGTGTGTGTGTGTGTGTGTGTGTGTGTGTGTGTGTGTGTGTGTTTACCTGCGTAGGCTGGAGCACAGACTCCTGTGGGTAAGAGGAGTCCAGGAACACAAACGGAAATGTATGTGCACATGGCAATTCTGTTTACTGCTGTTAGATGCTTCTGTTGTATTCTCAGAATGAGAACAAATTGAGATAGTCAATCAGCAGCCAGAATCCTGTTGGTAGTTAAAAGTTGCATATGGGAAATTTCATAAGTATCAGTGAAAAACTGCTGTTCCTTAATGTAGTCTTGAACACAGGCCTGCTTTCATGATTGGGTGCATGCTCAAGAGTGCAATCAGCATCTCATTAAGTAATTTGTATCTGTGACTTGATGTGATTTTTCTCATATAAATATAAGATGCCAACAGGATTCAGGCCGTAGATGTACCCCAGCAAATCCTGTGTGCTCAAATAAAATGGTTTTCTGTTTTAAAAGCAAGAAAGCAAGAATTGGACAGGTAGCTTTGTGGCTCTTGAAAATTTACTTTTTCTAGATTCCTAGATAGGTGTGGGGGGATTCCAAGAATTATAGTAAAAAAAAAAATTCCAGACTCTGACATGCCCACAGGTAGGAGTAATTAAAGAAATTGCAATGGGCGAAGCATGAATTACTGAAATTGAACTGTAAAATAGAAAAAGTGGTAGCAGAGCTAATGAACAAAGCCTACCTCTTTTTGCAAGAAACTCGATTATACAAACATGTAATTGTGTGCTGAAATACTTCCGGTGTAAGAAGATAACCATCTCACACCTTCAAAATGTCATCGTTTCTGTATGACTCATACTGCCTTGTGCAGTATATCACACTGTACACTGAAGTATTCCTCTATTCATGGTTTGGGTGGACCACAAATGTGGTTTTGTCAGGCAAGAATTTTAACAACACTTTTATTCGATGTGCTTGTTGTGTTGTTCACTTAGTTACAGATATACAGTAATTCTAGAATAAAACGACCTTTTAAGTATAAAAGGGAAGTGTTTCCTCTCATTAAGTTAGGTAGCGTGTGAAAAATTGAAAGAGAACATTTGGTAGCTTTCAATAGTTTTCAAGCAAGGTTGAAGGTTTGTCCTCACCCCATCTGGAAACATGCTGCTCTGTTCTGTTCCCCTGTTATTAATCTCTGCTGGTTGTAGCAACCAACCATTAACAGATGGTAAAGAAGGTAGGGTGAATGAATAAAATATAACAACCCTGAGTGGAAGATATTGTTCCATGAGTGAAATGGCTTCTCTACTTCAGTGATACAGCATTCTGTTCAGTGTAGCCACTGAGTTTCAGATCAGTAAAGCGAGCAAAAAGGGGAATAATAGAGCTTCCCAAAACAGATTAGTACGTGCAGGTGATCTTTATTGGTTATAAATTGTAAAATGTGACATGTAATCTAGGGCTAGATTCAGTAACAAGTGGCCTTCCATGTATACTTGGACTGCAATAACATCCCTCACCATGGTGGTGAAAGCTGATGGAAGTTGTAATCCAATGGAACCCTACATCTCCCACCCTGCTCTTGAGGGTTGTAACAATAGACAATACATGTACAGTAGGACCCCCGTATCCACTGATTCATTATCCATTGATTCAGTTATCCACGGTTGGCAGAGGAAAAAATTAAATAATTCACCAGCCACAAAGCAAGCTATAAAGCAGTGGTTCTCAACCTGTGGGTCCCCAGATGTTCCTGGACTACAACTCCAAGGAATCTTCACCAGCTTTGCTAGTGATGAAGACTTCTGGGAGTTGCAGTCCAGGAACATTTGGGAACCCACAGGTTGAGAACCACTGCTATAAAGCAAGCTGTTGTCACAAACAGCATCTGTAAAGCAAGATGTTGTCACAAATAGCATCTGTAAAGCAAGCTACTGTCTCAAAACAGCAATCATAAAGTAAGCTACTGTCAGGAAACAGCAGTTTGGAGGTGGGCGGGCAGGTGTTCTCTCTTATCCATGGATCTCATTATAAGACATGGGCACGACTTGGCGAAATTGTCGTTTCCGTTTTCGGATATCGTTTCCATTACGTAACGGAAACGGTAACGACAATTAAGCTGTCAGAACTCGAACTCGAACTAAAAAAAGAAAAATTGGGTCTGATTTGTCGTTGTTGTTCCTGGCATCGCACGGCAATCGCGCAATGCCAAGCGGCACAGAAAAAAGTTTTAAAAATAAAAAACCCTGATTCCCAGCCAAAAAAGCAGGCGAAAATATGCCTGCCTGAGGGCACCTACCAGAGGGGTGGTTTCTGGGGGGGGGTCCCCAGCCTCCCCCCCTCCTGTCCTGGGCTGCTGGTACCGGGCTGGGAGGGGGCATCCTCGGCGTCTCCATTTGCCATGGGTGCGGGGGGATCCAAAATGACGTCCGCAATATTTTTTTTGAAATCGTGGTCCAAAAAACCACCAAAGCACCACAGAAACATGCGAAAATTAGCTATTTTAAATAATTGAATTTTTATAGTAGCAGCAGTGGGTTTTTTATAGCAATAAAAGGTCGCACTGATTTTATTTTATTTTATTTTATTTTATTTTATTTTTTTTTACACGTGTGCAATGATGGGCTGGCCATGGGATGGGACCATGCAAATTTTTGGACCCATTCTACCAATCGCATGGCCAGGTTTTGACTGACACTTCTGGATGTGCGAGAGGGCATAAAAAGCCGAGGCACTCCCAGAAGAGTCGCAGTCCGGGCTTGGATGTGGGTGGGAGAGGGCTGTGTGTAGCTGGCTGCTGTGCTAGACTAGTTTCGATTTCGCGGAGCCTTTAGATTTCAGTTAGGCAGGCAGGGAGGGAATTGATTCAATTGAATTTTTAGGAAATAATAATAATTCCTTTCATTCTCTGTCTGCTGTGGGGAATAGCAACACAGTTTATTCTTTTTTATTCTCCTGCAGTTTGTTAGGATTTCTTTTCTGATAGTGCTTCAAAGGGGGGGGGAGGTTTGAGTGGGAGGGGAGGTGTGGATTTATTTTAAAAATTTCATTTGCTTGGTGGCAAGCCAAGGTCCTTTCATACCCTGCCTGCAGCTCTGCTGTGGGTGCACTGCCCACTTTGTTTGCAAAAATTGCAATTGCTTTATTCCATGCAGTCTTGTGCAGCAAGTCAGTTTAAAGTCTTTTCCGCCTGCTCTGGGTCATTGCGGGACCCGCGCCCGCACGCCCGCGCGCCCGCCCCTTCCCCCTGCCGCTGCCGCCGCCTGCCCATGCCCCCCCGCCACCCCGCCTGCCGCCTAGGGCGCAAAAACACCTAGCGCCGGCGGGACGCCACTCGCTGGGACGTCAAATCGCGTGAAATCGTGGCGGCGGTAACGACAAACGACACGACGAAACGACAAATTTTTTAAAAATTTTGTGAAAAACGGAAACGACACGAAACGGACCCGTCCCAAAAAATGACAACTCGAAAAAAAAAATTCTGGTCGTGCCCATCTCTACTCATTATCCACGGGAAGGCCAGGAAATAATCCCCAGTGGATACCGGGTTCCTACTGTACTGAGCTGGACAGACCAATGATTTATTTAACCTGATGTAATGCGGCTCACTGTATTACTGTTTGATGAGCTTTTAACTTCTTTTTTAAATACATACAGTACTTTCAAATTTTTCATAGAATATATTGCCTCAAGTATAAGCAACATATGTTTGTTCTATTGTATCTCTTCTAGATGTCCCGGGATCAGACTGTGTGTAAATATTGTGGAGTGAGTTATTTGATTCTTCATGAATTTAAGTTGCTTGAGGAGAAAGTCAAAGCACTGGAAGAGAAGGTGAATTTTTATGAAAGAAGCACTGAAAGGGAGAAAACACTGCAAGAAAAACTCCGTCACTTAACTCAAGAACTGGAACAGTACAGAGCATCAAGTGAAACAAAAACAGAAAGGTTGGAACATGTTATTCATTCTTGCTTCTCAAATTAACATACAGTATGACCTCCTTATCTGCTGGATCATTATCCATTGATTCACTTAGCTGTGGATTGAGGGGGGAAATATTTAAAAAAATAATTCCGTAGTTGTAAAGCAGGCTACTGTCACAAACAGTAGCTGCAAAGCCAGCATTGAAGATGGTGGCCTGGCCAGTGGCAAGGAGGGCTTGGTATTGGTAAGCTTTCTTTTGTTTTCTTCCCTCCTCGCTGCTGCCGCCACCCCTGCAAGGTGACTGCCAAGCCCAGCAGTGAAGAGGGCTGCTGGCTGGTGGCGGCGGAGGGAAGAAAACAAAAGAAAACTTACCAATGCTGAGCCCTCCTTGCTGCTGATGCCCCAACAGACTGGTCACCAAGGCTGGCGGCAAAGAGGGTGGCCGGCTATTATAGGTTTGCTCTTATCCATGGATCTCACTATCCACGGGGTTCCTGAAACCTATGCCCCACGGATATGGCGGTCATACTGTACACATTAATGTTAGTAAGAAGAAAGCAAGTTTTGACTATTTTAGCAGACTCAGCTTACAAGAAATATAGTTTCTGGATGAATTTATTTTAATTAAACTCTAATTAGAACTATGTTTCGGAGTCCAGTGCTTGCTCTTTCATTTTTGGTCAATGAAATGATGGATAGGAGAGATGGAATTTTATTTTAAAACTGCTTGTCAATAGAGGCGAAACTTAAGTATAAACAGTTTTACTTATGGTACATTATGATTTGACCTCATTTTATCAATGACTATGAGATCATATCTTTCCAAGAATGGTGTTGGGGTTTTGCTCTCAAGCCAGGGCATACGCAACTGTCTGAGTTTGTTCCCTGCAAAACATTTATTTATTTATTTATTCACTTATATTTTTCTCACTTTTTTCACTTATTTATTTATTATTTTTTTATACTGCCCATGTTCCAAAAGGAACTCTGGGCGGTTTACAATGGGTTAAAATGGTTCGCAAATCAGAAATAAATTCAAAATATATTTTTTCCTTTCCTCTTTTCCAGTAAAAATGCCCCTCTTATCTTTCCTTCTCCATTTGAGCCAATGGTTACTGTCTGAACTATAATGTCTACTCATAGTAGATGTTAACTAGAACTTCCATAGCAATTAGAATTTAAAAATCAGAGTTTTAAATTTATTCGCAAAGCCATTATTGGGGAAAGCCACTCAACATGAGACATGCAAGTTTTAATGCAGATATAATGTTAATGACATTTAGCAAAAATATGGAAATATTTGTGAGAAAGATCAGAGGGAGAGGTCAGGATTGGCTTCTGAGTTTTAAACCATAGTGTCTAGAAAGCCATTTTATATAACTAAACATGCAGCCATTTTTATATAACTAAAAAGGCAGTTATCATGCATCTGAGAACAAATCCTTTAGAATATAATCATAATTCAGATAATATCCTTGCATTGCAATGGAGAATTTTTCCTCAGTTAATTTTCATTAGAGGCAAATGTGGAGATGTCTCTGAAGTGTTCCTCCTGTTGTGTACATATTAGCTATGACATGTTTAGTCATATCAAATGATACTCTTTGTAAAACTCAACAGTGTACTTCTTGTGTTTTATTTTCACAAACATTAGAAAAGCTTTGTAAATTAGGGTGGTGTTTTTAGTAACATCTTAGAAAGCCTTCCTGCTCTAGAGTTGCAGTGGGTAGGATATTGATCATCTCTTTCTCCACCAGTCTTTTACTGGTAGAGAAAAGAAAAAAATCTTATTGATAACCTTTCAGCTTTCACCCCCATTGTTAGTTACCTTTTTACCTTTCACCTTCATTAAGGTGGCAGTTGGTGTTCTAATCAAGACAAATAATAGCAGCCTGAAAGCTTCTATTTGAGGAAACATGGGTGGGATCTGATAAATGTGCAGGTCAGGGACTCCATTGTATAACAATCAAAGCAGGAACAGCAGTCCATCAAAACTCAGAAGGGAAAAGGTTAAAAAGAATAGAGTTGGGGCCTGCCTGGACAGTTTGAGGAAGTGCTTTGTATATACAAGATAAGGAGCTATTGATCTTTTAAATGCATTATATTCAACATCCAGGTGTTCTCACATAGTTAAGCTGTGGACTCTTCTCCAAGAGTACAAAGGAAAAACTCAAAAATCCTTGGTGGAAGTACTACCTGAAAGTGGAGGGTGGGCACAGGAAGGAAATGTCTCTTTGAGTGATGCCTCTTGCCTGTGGAGGTGAGAGTATTTAAGGGCTCTAGTCTTAAGCAATTTGGCCATGAGCACTTTGTAATTAAATAATTATTGCCAGATTTTTTCCCCTTGGTATTTGGCTTCTACTGGTTTGGAAGGTGACTGTTTAATTCAAGTGAACCTAGACCTATCAGAAATGATTTAGGCTACGTTCACACATGCAAAATGTCTCTCCATTTTCTTGCTTTTTCTGTTTCATTTAAGGTTGTGTGATTGTTTCACGTGACTGATACTGTGTGGCAAGAGTTCAGACTTCTATGTGCAGTCCCGCAGTATTTTACATGAAATGACCTGCAATTTTCATTCACATAGCCACAATGCAACATTCTAGTTTCACAGATGTCATTTCCCATTGCCCTTGCCCTTGCTTTAAAAAAATAATAATGTGGAGACATAAATTTGTTGACAAAATATCCATGCTGTCCAAACACAGATTTTTAGGTGCTGGTGCCTTCTCTCCTGATATGTTGCTGCCAGTGGGAAGGAGCCTGTCTCTTTGCATTGCCCCATTCCGATGCATGGCCGGTGGGGCTGAGGGTCTGTGCATTTGAAGCTGCACAAACTTCTCATCCCTCTTCTCTGATTTCTCTAGAGTAGTCTGTGACTATCAAAGTGGTTGATTAATGTTGGTGCTTTTGCATGACTGCCCCCCCCCATAAAACTCCTATGAAATCAAGAGGGATCTTTTTTAATTTCATAGATCCACCTTTTATTTTCTTCCCACTCCACTCTCACAGGAAAACCCAAAGACAGTCATTCATTGGCATAAGGAAGAATTGACACACTGCTGAGCAAATGTAAAAAAAGAAGAACAGGGGTCAAAAATTAGCAACAGACGAAAGAGGGATTTGTAATGGCAACATGCAAAAAAAATGTTGGGATCCTGGATTCAGACAGAATCCAAACCCAAAAGTAATGATGGAAGGAACACGGAATTAAAAAAAGAAAGCAGGTTCTCAGGTTTCACGGTTTGCCATGGATTTAGCACACATTGGGGGAGGGGGAATGTGAGGTAGAACATGAGTCATCTGAACTCAAAATGAGGCACAGAACAACATATATGTTCTCCTCTTACTGATGGTGCACTTGGGAAAACAGATTATTTCGGCTGTTCAGAACCTATATTTGTGAAAAGACTGCATAAAATGAAATTACTGTCTTAAAACTTATATTTCACATAGTTAAGGTGTAGTGCAAGATTGAATTCCATGCTCAAGGTAGTATGGTAAGATGCTTGTCAACTGACACCATTGCTCGGGTTTCTTAATCAGGAAAATGTTTTGTAATTCTAACATGCAGATATATACTTCTGTGAATTGTAGCCTACTTCATCAGCTACAGAACGTGTTATCTTTGGCATGAATTTCATTATTTTATTTATCTGACAACATGAGCTTCAATCTAACTGATATCACGGGTTAAGTGTTGTTAGTCTTTGTAAAGCCATAATTTGGTTTTGCTGCATGTTAGTGTTTGCATGTTTCTTTATAAGGTATCTGATGCCTTGCCTAATATTGTTACACATGCCATGTTATTTCAGATGCACATAATGACTAATTTAAAGTTTATTTATTTATTTATTTATTTATTTATTTATTTATTTATTTATTTATTTAGAGTATTTTTACCCTGCCATTTTCCTTGGAAAAGGACCAAGGCGGCTTACAGTAAAGAGGGAGAATATACAGTCCAGTACAATTAAGACATGTTCAAGTATCAAGAACAGGGAATTGAGGGACATCTTACTTACAGCATTAAACGACAATACTACATTAAAGCTACACAAGAACGCGGGCAGTTAAAAAGAAAGTAAAATTCCATGTGAAAGTTATGAGTGATGGAAACTAACATTGAAAACATAGTGTCAATGCAATCACACAACTTTGTAAGTGTTTATAAACACAAAGTCTATGTGATCATATAGATTCATATAAAAGACACACAATAGGTAGTCCATCATTCAGGGGAAGGTTGCCTGAAGAGAAAGATCTTTGCCTGCTTCTGGTAAGACAGCAGAGATGGGGCAGTCCTGGCCTCCAGTGGGAGGGAGTTCCAGAGTCTGGGCGCAGCAGCCGAGGAGGTCCTTTCATATGTTCCCACGAGACGTACCTGTGAGGGTGGTGGGATGGAGAAGGGCCTCTCCTGATGACCTTTACACCCAAGTCGGTTCATACTGTGAGATTCAGTCTTTGAGGTAGCTAGGACATTATTCAACAATGTTTAGCTTTTGTAATTTATAATAGGTTAAACAAAAATTCATGTGAATAACAAAACACCAAAAGTATAAAATGTAAATCTTATAACTTGCAGTGCATATACTTAAAGAGGAAGTGTACAGATTGTCTGGTTATCTACTGCAGGCCCTAGGAGAAGAAGCAAATGAAAGCCAAGACCTCAAAATTTTGTGAAAGGTAGTGCTAAATGTAAGCATTTATCAGGACAGTCTTCATAGTCTAATGATGAATGCTACGTTGATCTGTGTACACGTTTATGTGTGTGTGTGTCTGTCTTGTGTAGCGTAAACTTCCATATCCATCATTGAATTCTTGCATGGCCGTGAACAAACCATGGTTTGAGAATCTAGGCTACGTCATAGGAGTAGTGCGAACATAAAAAGTTCAGAGGAAGAGGGCATAGGATGCTAGGTGACAAACATTAAACTACTGTGTCACACACAACCTGCCATTTATGGTTTTTGTTGTTGTTCAGTCATTCAGTTGTGTCCGACTCTTTGTGATCCCATGGACCAGAGCTCGCCAGGCCTTCCTGTCTTCCACTGCCTCCCGGAGTTTGGTCAAATCCATGTCGTTTGCATTGATGACACTATCCAACCATCTCATTTTCTGACGTCCTCTTTTCCTTTTGCCTTCGATCTTTCCCAACATCAGGGACTTTTCCAAGGAGTCCTCTCTTCTCATGAGGTGGCCAAAGTACTGGAGCCTCAGCTTCAAAATCTGTCCTTCCAGTGAACATTCGGGGTTGATTTCTTTCAGGATGGATAGGTTTGATCTCCTTGCAGTCCAGGGGACTCTCAAGACTCTCCTCCAGCACCACAGCTCAAAAGCATCAATTCTGCGGCGATCAACCTTCTTTATAGTCCAGGTCTCACTTCCATACATCACTACTGGAAAAACCATAGCTTTGACTATCCTGACCTTAGGGCCTTTTCACATGACCCCTAAGATCCGCTGGTCCCTTAAATTCGGACCAGAGATCTTGGGGGTTCGTTTCTGTTCCTGCGTCCCCACCCCTCAGCACTTCCTGCTCCTGTCGGCTTGAGGGGAGGGAGGGAAAAAAGGACAAAAGAAGCCTTTACTAACCTGCCGGTGCCGGTCGAAGTTGCCACGAGCCCTGTTACTTCGTGGTTTCTTCTCAAGGGGCTCTTAAAGGGGCGGGAGGCAAAAAAACAACAGACAAGCGAAGAGAGCCCGGCACTCTTATCCGCATCAAATATTTTTCACCTCCAGAGAGAAGGTACAAGAAAAGTGCGCTGGGTCGCGCTAAAGTGGGGGGGGTCGCACTTAATTGTCTGCAAACTCTGGAGCTGGTGGGGAAACATTTCTAAGCTCCGGAGCTGGGAGCCATTTGCAGCGCAGCTCAGGGGTTGTGTATAAACGCCCTTAGTTAGCAAAGTGATGTCTCTGCTCTTTAGGATGCTATCTAGGTTTGCCATTGCTTTCCTCCTAAGAAGCAGGCTTCTTTTTATTTCGTTGCTGCAGTTGCCATCTGCAGTGATCAAGGAGCCATTTATGGTACTAATGAGATTATTTCTTCTTGTATGGTTTGGATAGGAGCAAAAAAGCTACTTTCCTTTTGGACTGCCAAATCCAATAAAATTCTTTTTTGCCCCTAACTGTACTGCAACCCTAAATGATACATGTACAGACATTTTCTTCAGAAGAAATGAAATTTGCCATTGCTTTTGGGTGAGCAGGTGGTTCTATGCGCTTACATTATGGAGATTATGGATGTGTATTTCTTCAACAGTACCCTCCCCCACTCTGTCCTGGGATATTTCATGACATTTGGTGCTTCGAAGCTACTTGTGATATTGTTAGAAATGAAAGCAGAAATCTTACTGGTCTCAGCTCCTCTTCAGTAGGATTATAACCTCATACCACAGGCATGTCCAGACTTCAGCCCTCCAGATGTTTTGGACCACAACTCCCATAGTTCTTTGCCACTGGCAATCTAAGCTTAGAATTCTGGGAGTTGTGGTCGAAAACATCAGGGTGGCCAAAGTTTGAACATGCCTGTCATACCACATCTGCTTTACTAAACAAGCCTCCAGGTGCTTTGTGTATGCAGCCATTAGTCTGTGAACAGAAGTTAAAATTTTTGTGAGAGGTAGCCATGTTAGTCTGTGCAGAAATTCCAGCCAAAAATCAAAAGAAAACAAAATAATAGACCAAAACATGTTGTTGTTGTTCAGTCGTTCAGTCGTGTCCAACTCTTCGTGACCCCATGGACCAGAGCTCGCCAGGCCTTCCTATCCTCCACTGCCTCCCGGAGTTTTGTCAAATTCATTTTGGTTGCATCGATGACACCGTCCAACCATCTCATTCTCTGTTGTCCTCTTTTCCTTTTGCCTTCGATTTTTCCCAGCATCAGGGCCTTTTCCAGGGAGTCCTCTCTTCTCATGAGGTGGCCAAAGTACTGGAGCCTCAGCTTCAAAATCTGTCCTTCCAGTGAGCATTCGGGGTTGATTTCTTTCAGAATGGATAGGTTTGATCTCCTTGCAGTCCAGGGGACTCTCAAGACTCTCCTCCAGCACCACAGCTCAAAAGCATCAATTCTGCGGCGATCAGCCTTCTTTATAGTCCAGCTCTCACTTCCATACATCACTACTGGAAAAACCACAGCTTTAACCATCCTGACCTTAGTTGGCAAAGTGATGTCTCTGCTCTTTAGGATGCTATCTAGGTTTGCCATTGCTTTCCTCCCAAGAAGCAAGCGTCTTTTTATTTCGTTGCTGCAGTCGCCATCTGCAGTGATCAAGGAGCCCAAGAAAATAAACTCTGTCATTGCCTCCATTTCTTCCCCTTCTATTTGCCAGGAGGTGATGGGACCAGTGGCCATGATCTTAGTTTTTTTGATGTTGAGCGTCAGCCCATTTTTTTTTCACTCTCCTCTTTCACCCTCATTAAGAGGTTCTTTAATTCTTCCTCACTCTCTGCTATTAGAGTAGTATCATCTGTGTATCTGAGGTTGTTGATATTTCTTCCGGCAATCTTAATCCGGCTTGAGATTCATCCAGACCGGCCTTTCTCATGATGTACTCTGCATATAAGTTAAATAGGCAAGGTGACAGTATACAGCCTTGTCGTACTCCTTTCCCGATTCTAAACCAGTCAGTTGTTCCATATCCAGTTCTG
The DNA here is from genome assembly GCA_037367245.1 of Phrynocephalus guinanensis. Lineage (NCBI taxonomy): Eukaryota > Metazoa > Chordata > Lepidosauria > Squamata > Agamidae > Phrynocephalus > Phrynocephalus guinanensis. Next base: position 110,825,293 of record CM074735.1, read on the forward strand.
ACGGTTGCTGCTTGTCCCACATATAGATTTCTTAGGAGACAGATAAGGTGTTCAGGCACTCCCATTCCTTTAAGGACTTGCCATAGTTTGTTGTGGTCTACACAGTCGAAGGCTTTGGCATAGTCAATGAAGCAGAAGTAGATGTTTTTCTGGAACTCTCTGGCTTTCTCCATAATCCAGCGCATGTTGGCGATTTGGTCTCTAGTTCCTCTGCCCCTTCGAAATCCAGCTTGTAGTTCTGGAAGTTCTCTTTCCACATACTGCTGAAGCCTGCCTTGTAGAATTTTGAGCATAACCTTGCTAGCATGTGAAATGAGTGCAATTGTGCGATAGTTGGAGCATTCTTTGGCGTTTCCTTTCTTTGGGATTGGAATGTAGACCGATCTTTTCCAGTCCTCTGGCCACTGCTGGGTTTTCCAAATTTGCTGGCATATCTTATGCAGCACCTTTACAGCATCCTCTTTTAAGATTTTTAAAGAGTTCAATTGGAATGCCATCACCTCCACTAGCCTTGTTGTTTGCAATGCTTTCTAAGGCCCACTTGACTTCACTTTCCAGGATGTCTGGCTCCAGGTCAGCAATTACACTATCTTGGTTATCAGGGACGTCCAGATCTTTCTGATATAATTCTTCTGTATATTCTTGCCATCTCTTCTTGATCTCTTCTGCTTCAGTTAGGTCCCTACCATTTTTGTCCTTTATCATATCCATCTTTGCACGAAATGCCCCTTTAATATCTCCAATTTTTCTTGAACAGATCTCTGGTTTTTCCTTTTCTATTGTTTTCCTCTATTTCTTTGCACTGTTCATTCAAGAAGGCCGCCCTGTCTCTCCTTGCTATTCTTTGGAAGTCTGCATTCAATTTTCTGTATCTTTCCCTTTCTCCCTTGCATTTTGCGTCCCTTCTCTCCTCCGCTATTTGTAGGGCCTCGTTGGACAACCACTTTGCTTTCTTGCATTTTCTTTTCTTTGGAATATTTTTCATTGCAGCCTCCTGTACAATGTTACAAGCCTCCATCCAGAGTTCTTCAGGTGTTCTGTCCACCAAATCTAGTTCCTTGAATCTATTCTTCACTTCCACTGTGTATTCATATGGGATTTGACTTAGGTTATACCTGACTGGCCCAGTGATCTTCCCTACTTTCTTCAGTTTGAGTTTGAATTTTGAAATAAGAAGCTGATGATCTGAGCCACAGTCAGCACCAGGTCTTGTTTTTGCTGACTGTATAGAGCTCCTCCATCTTTGGCTGCAGAGAACATAGTCAATCTGATTCCGGTATTGTCCATCTGGTGATGTCCATGTGTAGAGTCGCCTTTTGTGTTGTTGGAAAAGAGTGTTTGCAATGACCAGCTTGTTCTCTTGACAAAACTCAATTAGCCTTTGCCCTGCTTCATTTGGAACTCCAAGGCCAAACTTGCCAGTTATTCCTTTTATCACTTGACTCCCTACTTTAGCATTCCAATCCCCTATGATGAGAAGAACATCTTTCTTTGGTGTCAGTTCTAGAAGTTCTTGTAAGTCTTCATAAAATTGGTCAATCTCAGACTCTTCAGCACCGGTAGTTGGAGCATAAACTTGGATTACTGTGATGTTCAAAGGACTGCCTTGGAATCGTACCGAGATCATTCTATCATTTTTTAGGTTGTATCCCAGCACTGCTTTTCTCACTCTATTGTTGACTATGAAGGCTACTCCATTTCTTCTATGGGATTCTTGCCCACAGTAGTAGATGTGATAGTCATCTGAACTGAATTCACCCATTCCTGTCCATTTAAGTTCACTGATGCCCAGGATGTCAATGTTTATTCTTTCCATCTCACGTTTGACCACATCCAGCTTACCCTGGTTCATAGATCTCACATTCCAGGTTCCTATGCAGTATATCTCTTTGCAGCATTGGACTTTCCTTTCTCTTCCAGGCACGTCTGCAGCTGAGCGTCCTTTCGGCTTTGGCCCAGCCACTTCATTAGCTCTGGAGCTACTTGTACTTGTCCTCCGCTCTTCCTCAGTAGCATGTTGGACACCTTCCGACCTGAGGGGCTCATCTTCCAGCGTCATATCTTTTAGCCTTTTGTTTCTGACCATGGGATGTTCTTGGCAGGGATACCGGGGTGGCTTGCCAGTTCCTACCCCAGGAAGTCTTATTACAGGCCTCATTGTCACCAGTGTAATTAGCCTTACAATGATGAAAGCAAAGTTCAGCCTGTTTTATTTTGTAGCCTCACTGATCAACTGGGACACAAAAGTAGAAATGTGCCCCATTTATAAGATATTCCAGACTGAGGCAAAACATATGGCACCTTAAAGACTATCATATTTTAATTTAAGCTTTATAATATGGTAGTCTTTAAGGTGCCACATGTTTTTTGTCTTTTATTTAGTTTTCTTTTGATTTTTGCCAGAAGTGAAAATGATGATGATGATCACTCAAATCTCCTGGTTAGATTTGATTGTGGCTGTTAACCATTTTGACTGCCTGGGGGTGGAGGAGAATCACTGACTCTTCTGAGATAATGCCTCCCAGGCTGTTCTTATTCGATGTCATTCTTCTTGTCAGCACTGGTTATCAAGATGCCACAATGTCTCTCTCAATCTGCTGATTTCTCCTGTTCTCAGCATATGACCATGTGCTAGCTGTGATAGCAAGATGTTCAGTTTCACAGTTTATGTGAAAAGTACAAGTGCAGAAGCGATCACCATGTTCTCCCTCTTTTAGTGCCCTGAGTTAATTATCCATGGAGTTTAGTATATTTTCATGGTTTCCAAGTACCCATGTGACAGAGATTATATTTTCTGGTTTGAATTTTGATGAGAAAATTCAGACTAAAAGGAGGTGGTTATTGTGTACCTTGTGAGGTTACTTGTTTACTCTTCAGTGAAAAAAAAACTATAATTGTTTGTTTATGCCACAGAGCTTTATGGTTTTACGTGTACTCTCCTGGCTTAGTCACTTGAGCAGTTTCATGGCCTTAGAGTTTAAGAAGAGCCCTACTGCGTCACATGAAGATTTGGTCTAGACCCGTGGTGGCGAACCTTCGACACTCTAGATCAGTGGTTCTCAACCTGTGGGTCCCCAGATGTTCCTGGACTGCAACTCCCAGAAGCCACCACCACTCGCTTTGCTGGAAGGGATTTCTGGGAGTTGCAGTACAGGAACATCTGGGGATCCACAGGTTGAGAACCACTGCTCTAGATGTTTTGGACCACAACTCCCAGAATTCCAAGCCTGTATTGTCAATGACAATGGACTGTGGGAGTTGTGGTCCAGAATATCTGGAGTGCCAAAGGTTCACCACTACTGGACCACCCATGTGGCAGATCAGATGTTTACTGCACTTACTTGGCACTCATGGGTCTAGAACAAGTCTTGGCTTCTCTTTGCAACACTTAGTGTCAGGAAATGTGCTCTCTCTAAAATCGAAGGTAATATATAGCGATGATGACTAGTAAAGTAGATAAACTAGCAGGTTGAAAATGTTGCAGAATGATTCATGTTCAACCGAAACAGAAAGTGACTAGATAATTTACACAGGATATTTAATTTTTAACATGAAACATTTTCTTTCTTTTTTTTTCATTTTCAAGTGTTTATTGTTATTATATTTACATGATAAGCATCAATCAATAAAGACAAAGGCAGGGAAAAAGACAATGGTACATTGTTAAAGTTACAGTTAATGTTCACATTTGAAAATTTTCAAAGGAAAAAAGAAACTATATTTCACTTCAAAAGTCAACCAGTATCTATATGGTTACTCCCCCCTAGTCTAACTTTGTGCATTTTTATGATTTATTGCCACCTCCTATTTTACACGGTCTTTAGTATCTCATGGCTTGTTTTATCGTTTATTTTGATCACAGTTCTCCCTCTAATTTCACTTATCTAATCTCTTGTTGTACCACTCATAAAATAGTTGCCAAGTTTGTGCGTAAACATTGTTTTCTTTATTATTTATTGCATTTGTCAATTTATTCATCTCCGGACAATCTAAAATTTTGGAGATTATTTCTTCATCCTTGGGAGATGTTTTCAGTTTCCACTTTTGGGCCCAAGCTAGCCTTGCTGCTGTTAGTATATGTATTATTAGATAATTTATTTCTTTAGATTGTTCACCAATAGTCAGTCCTATTAGAAAGTATTGTGGCTTAAAGCTTATTGTTCTTTTCGTTATTTCTTGTAACCATTTAGGTATTTTGATCCAATATTTTTTGCTTTTTTACAAGTCCACCAGCAGTGAAAGAAGGTTCCCTTCTTTCCTTAGATCAGTCATTGCCCACACCATATCAACCCTAGACCACAATTTCTGTGCCATCGAATAAAAGGTATATTGTTTTTCCTCAGCATGTTTTTCCCTCCAAACATCTGCTAAGCATAGCTCATCTACCCATTGGGAAAAAAATTGGCAGTGTCCTTTTATTACCTTTCTTTTTATTTTTCCCAGCCATATAATCTCTTTGTTTACATACCACTGCATTAAAATCACCCAGGTGTAAAATATGTTCGTATTTTCTTATTACTTCCTCATTGTATAAATTTTGGTAGAAAGTTCTTTGATTTATATTCGGTGCATATATTGCCACTAAGAGGATTACTCTAGATTCTTTTTTAAGTTCAACCATTAAACTTCTTCCTTCTGAATCTGCCTTAATAAATTTTGCCTCTATTCTTGGTTGAACATACAATGCCACTCCTCTTTTTTTCTTTTCTGAGTCCGCAGAGTAAAACAGATTCCCTAGCTTCGGACATTCCACTCCACTAATTTATAATCTTTTTTTTTAATGTGTGTCTCCTGGATACAGATAATGTCGGCATTTTCCTCTTTTAATTTATCAAAGATTTTCCTTCTCTTCTCCGGTATATTCAGTCCTTTAACATTTACTGAAAGTATGTTAGTTTTCATTGTATATATTTTCCTTAATCGATCTGCAAGTTTAGGCTCTTTTCCCCCCCTTGTATTAATTTGAGATTCAGTCTCCGCTCTTGCCTCCTGATCTAAATTTACCTCTACTTTTTTGTAGCGTTGTCTCTGATTTTTATTACCATAATTTCCTATTTTATCTTCATCTAGTTCGGTCGCATGGTCTCTCTCATATTCTTTAAAATTTTGTCTGTAGAACTCTCTTGCTTCCTGTATTGTCTCTAATCTTATATTTTTTGCCTGCCAATTAACTATCATGCCCTCCGGGAGCAACCATCTGAATCTTATATTATCTTTATTAAGTTCTTCATTTAAAAACCTATAATTCTTTCTTATCTCTCTTATTCGTCGTGGGGTTTCTTTTAGAACCACTACCTCTTTCCCTAAGATCGTCAAGGGTTTTTCGCTCATTATCCTCATCACCCTTTCTTTCATCTCTTGCCTTACAAATGTTACTCTTACATCTCTTGGCAGCTTATTCGTTTTTTGCAAACCTTGAATTAGTCCTATGTATAAATTCTATCTCCTTTTCAAGTTCTTTCACTTCCAAATCCATTCTTTCCGCTAAAGGCTGAATTATTGTATTCAGAAGATCTTATTCTTTTGTTTCCTCCACTCCTCTTATTCTAACCATATGAGCTGATTTTTCCATTTCTATCTTTAGTATAGATTTGGAGTACATAAGAACATAAGAACATAAGAAGAGCCATGCTGGATCAGGCCAAAGTCCCATCTAGTCCAGCTTCCTGTATCTCACAGCGGCCCCACCAGATGTGTTTGGGAGCGCATGAGACTAGATATCTGTCTCCTGATACCACTCTCCTGCATCTGGCCCTTGAAGTACCCTGGTTTAAACCCTGGAGGTTACACATCTCCATCATGGTTTGTAACCTGTGATGGACTTTTCCTCCAGGAATCTGTCCAATCCCCTTTTGAAGGCATCCAGGTCAGATGCCATCACCACATTGTGTGGCAGGGAGTTCCATAGACTTACAACGCGCTGGGTGAAAAAACATTTTCTTTTGTCAGTTCTTACTCTCCCAGCCCTCAATTTGAGTGTATGTCCCCTAGTTCTGGTATTTTGGGAGAGGGAGAAGAGCTTCCCTCTATCCACTTTACTCATACCCTGCATTATTTTGTATGTCTCAATCATATCCCCCCTCAATCGCCTTTTTTCCAGACTAAAGAGGCCCAAATGTTTTAGCCTTTCTTCATAATTGAGGTGCCCCAGCCCAGTAATCATTTTAGTCGCTCTCTTCTGCACCTTTTCCAGTTCCACTATGTCTTTCTTGAGATGCGGTGACCAGAATTGTACACAATACTCCAGGTGGGGCCTTACTATTGTTTTGTATAATGGCATTATAATGTTGGCTGTTTTATTTTCAATCCCCTTTTTGATAATCCCTAGCATGGAATTGGCCTTCTTCACCGCTGCCACACATTGGGGAGACACCTTCATGGAGCTGTCCACCAACACACCAAGATCTCTTTCCTGATCCGTCACGGATAACTCAGAGCCCATGAGTTGATAGATGAAGTTTGGATTTTTGCCCCAATATGCATTACTTTACATTTGGTTACATTAAAACGCATTTGCCATTTCTCAGCCCATTCCCCCAGTTTGGAGAGATCCTTCTGGAGCTCTTCACAATCTTCTCTGGTTTTTACCACACGGAAAAGTTTTGTGTCATCGGCAAACTTGGCCACCTCACTGTTTATCCCTGTCTCCAGGTCATTTATGAACAGATTGAAAAGCACCGGTCCCAGGACAGAGCCCTGGGGCACACCGCTTTTCACTTCTCTCCATTGTGAAAATTTCCCATTGACACCTACTCTTTGTTTCTGGGATTTCAACCAGTTCTCAATCCATAAGAGGACCTGCCCTCTTATCCCCTGACTGTGCAATTTTCTCAGCAGCCTTTGGTGAGGGACTGTGTCAAAAGCCTTTTGAAAATCCAGATAGACTATATCAACCGGTTCACCCAAATCCACGTGCCTGTTGACCTTTTCAAAAAATTCTAAGAGGTTTGTCAGACAAGATTTACCCTTACAGAAGCCATGCTGATTTTCTCTCAGCAAGGTTTGTTCTTTTATGTGTTTTAAGATTTTCTCTTGGATGAGGCTTTCCACCATCTTCCCTGGGACAGATGTAAGGCTAACTGGCCTGTAGTTTCCTGGGTCCCCCCTCCTTCCTTTTTTAAAAATTGGTGTGACATCTGCTATCCTCCAGTCCTCCGGCACTGTGGCCGTTTTAAGAGACAAGTTGCATACAACCGTTAAGAGATCTGCAATTTCATTTCTCAGTTCCCTAATAACCCTTGGGTGGATGCCATCTGGGCCAGGTGACTTGTTAATCCTCAATTTATCAATTAGTCCTAATACCTCCTCTCTTTTAACCTGTATTTGATTTAATTCTTTAGTCAAGAGGGGCGGCTCAGGCAGCGGAATCCGCTCAAGGTCCTCTGTCATGAAGACAGACGCAAAGAACTCATTCAATTTCTCTGCAATGTCCAAGTCTTCCTTAACCTCCCCTTTTCCTCCCTCACCATCCAGAGGGCCAACTGGTTCGCTGGCAGGTTTTCTACTTCTAACATATTTAAAGAAGCTTTTATTATTACCCTTTATATTGCTAGCCATTCGTTCCTCAAAGTCTTTCTTTGCCTCCCTTTATCATCTTCTTACATTTCTTTTGCCAGAGTTTGTGATCCTTTTTATTTTCCTCATTTGGGGAGGATTTCCATTTACAGAAGGACCTCTCCTTGCGCTTTAGAGCCTCTCTAACTCCACTCGTTAACCATGCCGGTGTCCTCTTGGACTTAAATGAGCTCTTCTTTCTTTGTGGTATGCACTTGTGCTGGGCCTCTATTATTGTTGTTTTAAACAGGCTCCATGCACTCTGAAGAGATTGGATTCTTCTAACCTTCCCCTTCAGTTTCTCTCTAACTAGTTTCCTCATCTGAGGGAAGTTTGCCCTTCGAAAATCAAGGGTTTTTATGTCTGATTTGGTTGACACTCTTCCTCCGACATGCATGGCAAAGGTAATAGCAGCATGGTCACTGTTCCCCAGAGGCCCAGTGACATTCACACCTCTGACCAGGTCCTGAGTATCACACAATATTAGATCCAGAGTTGCCTGTTCTCGGGTGGGCTCCGTGACAAGTTGCTCTAAGGCACAGTCATTCAGCAAGTCGAGAAACCCAGTTTCTCTTTCTTGCCCGGAGCTCACATTGGCCCAGTCAATGTGGGGATAATTGAAGTCCCCCATGATTACAATCCTATCCCTTTTAGCCACTTCCATGATTTCTCTCCTCATTTCAAGGTCCCCCTCAAGTTTCTGATCTGGTGGACGATAGAATACTCCAACGATCACATCACTCCTTGGACCTGGTAGTTTAACCCACAGTGATTCTATGGTGGAGTCAGACCCTCTGTCAATCTCCATTCTGCTGGATTTTACCCCTTCTTTGACATAGATGGCCACTGGTATTCTATTGTTGTTTCTTGTAGTTCTCTAGTTATATTTGTTTGTTCAATTTTTCTTCATTTTCATTGATAATTTTTTCTAGCTCATCTATTTTATTACTATTCTTGATTATTTCTTGTTTGGACTCTGTTAAATGATAATTCAAATCACTCACCTGTAATTCTAAATTCTTAACTGTTTCCTCGATTTTGTCGTGTAATTTATCTATCCGTTCCTCTATTTTTTGTTGGCTACTTTTGATCTCTGCCTTCAACTCTAAAAACATGGCCATAATTGTTTCCATATCCTTACTTGTTTGTTCTTTAGTCAAGTCCTTCAATGTTTCTTTCCCCATCAATTGAAGAATAGTTCTAGATTGGGCCGGGCTACATGAAACATTTTCATTTTGGATACTTTTTAAAATTACTTTGTTTTCTTTGTTAATTCTTCTTTTTCTTACCAATACACAATAAATATTCTCCCCTCCTTTTTCCTACTTCCATGAGTCTAGGGTGAAATAGACCCATGGATCCATGGGTCCATTTTTCTCCAGGAGTGTCACCAGCCTCTTTAAAATGAAACTATAGTTGATTAAACAAATATTTTAATTGGGAGGGGGGCATACCATGTGTTTGTTTTTCTTCAGTCAGACTTTGGAATGCTGAAAGAATTGTGTTTGCTTATGGGAGTGAATGGATGTCACTGCCATAAATGTCAGGAATGCTGCTTTAGCATACATAACTGATCACATTCGTCTTTTCAACATATATACTCATGGATAATTGTGTCATATGCATGTTTTATACAAATTAGAAGAGCTAATTCTCCTTTCCAACTATTTCCTGGATATATTAATTTGCTACCACAGGGAAATGGAAAAACATTCTCTCGCACACATCCTAGTGATAGAAGTTTTTAGCTTGCTGCTTGTTCTTTTAAAAGGAAGTCAGGCAAGAACTTAGTGTTTTCGGTTTGAAGTAATTGTATTAATAATTCAAGGAAAAGATGGTCTGCTCAGTTCAAGAAGCAAAACTGCAGGTTTATTTATTTAGGTGTTAGCTGTCAAAAACTACCAGCTGCTGATTTTGCTAAAATTAAAGTTTTTGTTGGCAAGAATGTGACATCATTCAGAAGAAATTGCTATTTTGTGTTATTCCATGCTGACTTTTATAAAGTCTTGAATTATAATACTTGTACATATTTTTAATACTTTACACATGCTTGATAAATATGTTGAAATTCTCCCTTTAGCCAGTCCATAATTTCCTGAAGGCAATTTGGTGAATATATTTCCTTTGTTTAGCAAGTCTGTACTCAGAGTTGGAGGTATACATCAAGTGAGCATTAGTGTGGGAGTGAAGGAATGAACAGAAACATCCTTTCTGCTGTTTCCTTCTTCTAAGACTGAATGTTCCTCCTTAGCTCCCTGCTAACAAGGCTGAAGAGCGCTATGAGGTACTTATTGTCTGAACCTCAAGTGATAGTAGGTGAGAATTACCTGTAACATTTTGTTTCATAGTCTGCTTCTTTTTCTATGTGTTGCATTTCTGGACATAATGTTTACAGATATTTTAAGACCTATTTTTTTTTTTGGCCTGGAATTATTCAGTGCTAATTTCGACATTTTTATAAGTTGGAGGGAAAAATCTGTGATTATTTAACCACATTTCATTTCCTTTTTTAATTTTTTAATTTTTAATTTTCCTTTGCTTTGCTCATGGGCTCTGAGTTATCCATGACGGATCAGGAAAGAGATCTTGTTGTGCTGGTGGACAGCTCAATGAAGGTGTCTACCCAATGTGTGGCAGTGGTGAAGAAGGCCAATTCCATGCTAGGGATTATCAAACAGGGATTGAAAATAAAACAGCCAACATTATAATGCCATTGTACAAAACAATAGTAAGGCCACACCTGGAGTATTATGTACAATTCTGGTCACCGCATCTCAAAAAAAGACATAGTGGAACTGGAAAAGATGCAGAAGAGAACGACTAAAATGATTACTGGGCTGGGGCACCTCCCTTATGAGGAAAGGCTAAAACATTTGGGGCTCTTTAGTCTGGAAAAAAAGGTGCCTGAGGGGGGATATGATTGAGACATACAAAATAATGCAGGGCATGAATAAAGTGGATAGAAGGACACTCTTCTCCCTCTCACAAAATATCAGAACTAGGGGACATACACTCAAATTGAGGGCTGGGAGAGTTAAGAACAGACAAAAGAAAATATTTTATTACCCAGCGTGTTGTTACTCTGTGGAACTCCCTGTCACAGGATGTGGTGATGGCATCTGGCCTGGATGACTTCAAAAGGGGATTGGACAGATTCCTGGAGGAAAAGTCCATCACAGGTTACAAACCATGATGGAGATGTGTAACCTCCAGGCTTTAAACCGGGGTACTTCAAGGGCCAGAGGCAGGGCAGTGGTATCAGGAGACAGATATCTAGTCTCGTGCACTCCCAGACACATTTGGTGGGGCCACTGTGAGATATGGGAAGCTGGACTAGATGGGCCTTTGGCCTGATCCAGCATGACTCTTCTTATTTTCTTATGTTCTTAAATAATATTATACTGTGAAATAAAATCAATCATGGCTAGAATCAGGCCAGTCCTTTTTACTACTACCTTGCAAAACAGAAATAGAAAAACCCAAAACAAAGCGTACTGTAGTATTTCCATTTACTGTATACAACTGTGAAAGGTGTACAATAATGATAGGTGGTGGGGGGGAAAATATGCACTTGAAACATGGTGTTAGAAGAGAGGATACTGTGGATTGATAGATGGACAAACAAGCTAGTTTTAGATCAACTCAAACCTGAATTAGCTCAATAAGGTAGTAATGCTAGGAAAGTGTTTGTGAAGATTCTCAGTCATTCAGGTTAGGTTATCCAAAAGATGAGTCATGGCAACTGGACTTCTTTTCTTCCGAAATCGAAACATTTCCTTGTTCCTCCAAGCAGCTGCATCAGTCATGCTAGGAAAGGTTGAAGGCAGTAGGAAAAGAGAATGGTGGGGCATGAGCTGTATTTATTCAGTAAAGCAATTGTGGATTTTAGTTTGAAAGATATGAACAGGGCTGTTAAGGATACAACCTTTTGGAGGTCATAATTCTTAGAGTTCCCATGTCTACGTTTTCATTTAGTCTCACTGTTATGTCTGAGTAAGTAGACTTGATCCTTGAAAACTCACATTAAAATACATATAACAGTTTTAAGGTGCCGCATCTAGACATGGATATTTCATTGCAGTAGGGGACTGGTTCCGAAACGAAACACGCCAGCACTGCTGGTGCTTGGAACGCAGTCCCACCCTCCGGAACAAAATCAACCACTGTCTTACCTTGCTGTAGTTTACGCTGGGTGAAATTCCAACCAGGAAGCAGCCTCCAGTGTATCATCTTTCCCTCTCCCTGGCGCTGGCCACTCAGGAGCTGTGCAAGGACATGCACCATCCTGCCTCTCTGTCTGATTGGCCAGCACCAGAGAGAGTGAAAGATGATACATTGGAGGCTTTTTCCACATTGGAATTTCACGCAGTGCAAGATAAAGCAAGGTAAGACAGTGTTTGATTTTGTTCTGGAGGGTAGGACTGTGTTCCGAGCACCAGCTGTCCTGACATGTTTCGTTTTGGAACCAGTCCTCTTCCAAAATGAAATGTCCATGTCTAGCAACAACATTTTGGAGGTTTGGGTTTTTTTGTTTGTTTTTGGCCTCATATAATGTGACCAAAGTTATTGCGAAAATGCCAAACATTCATAGCCAGATGACGGAAAGCGATTTGTGTGTATAAAAACCCTGCATTCCATGTTCCTGCCTAAACCTCTACCATGTCACCGCATCTCAAAAAAGACATAGTGGAACTGGAAAAGGTTCAAAGGAGAGCAACTAAAATGATTACTGGGCTGGGGGACCTACCTTATGAGGAAAGGCTAAAACATTTGGGGCTCTTTAATCTGAAAAAAGGCGCTTGGGGTGGATATGATTGAGACGTACAAAATAATGCAGGGCATGAGTAAAGTGGATAGAGGGACACTCTTCTCCCTCTCATAAAATACCAGAACTAGGGGACATCCATTCAAATTGAGGAGACTGGGAGAGTGAGAACAGAGAAAATAAAATACTTCTTTACCCAGTGTGTTGTTAGTCTGTGGAACTCCCTGCTACATGATGTGATGATGGCATCTGGCCTGGATGACTTCAAAAGGGGATTGGACAGATGCTTGGAGGAAAAGTCGATCACAGGTTACAAACCATGATGGAGATGTGTAACTTCCAGGCTTAAACCCAGGCCGAGGTCTACTTTTTCCAGACGAAAGTGCCTGAGGGCTACTACACTAAAACCACTACTTATGAATTTTATCTGTTCTGAGTATATGCTCATAAGTAAAAAAAAAATTGTAAGTAGAGAAGCGGTTTCCCACAGGAACGCATTGAAAATCAATTAATCCTTTCTGGGGGGAACATATTTCAATGCATTCTTATGGTAAGGCTGACCATGCACGTGCTTCCTTTTACACCCGCTCAAGCCGGTGTGGCCGGGTGCAAGCGAGGCGCGTGCATGCTTGCACAGATCACCCCTTCGCTTGCCCAGGCTGCTGGAAGACTTTTTTTTAAAAAAAGGTGCACTTTCCCTCCCAACCCACATAGGGCATGACATGACTCTACTGCTCCTCCTGTTTCCCCCCTTCTCCCTTCCAGCCCCCTCGCTGTCACTGCTGCTGCCGCCCATAGCTCTCACTCACCTCTGCCATGTTCGCTGTTCAGCTGGGGTGAGCTGAGCCAGCAGTGGGGCAATCACATCACCACGGCAGTGCAAGGAGGAGGGAATGGCTCAGAAGGGGAGCAGGAGGAGCAGCAGGTCACAGTCTCTGTGAGGCAGCTGTGGGGGGGGGAGAAGGAGGAGGAGGAGGATGGTAGGATGAGAGGAAGGAATTCTCCGGGGGGGGAGAGGGGCATGTCACCATGCAAAGGAGGTGGGCATGCCCATGACCCCACCCCTCACTGTCCCCTCCACTCCCTCCGCTCTGCACCAACTCAATTGGTCACGAGACAGCGGCACGCCGATCATCTAGCCGAGTGGTTCTGAACCCGTGGGTCCCCAGATGTTCCTGGACTGCAACTCCTAGAAGTATTCATCACTAGCTGAGCTGGCCAGGATTTCTGGGAGTTGCAGTCCAGGAACATCTGGGGACTCACAGGTTGAGAACCACTGATCTAGCCGGTAGGGAGAGCAGGGGACTGTGCCGTGGACTTTCTACTGCCCCGCTCGGCTGAGACAGTGGGCTGGCAGACCTAGAGCTTTGCAGGGGCAGTGGTGGTCCTTGGGGTGGAGGAGGGAGAGGTGGAGAACTGATCCCCTCACATTTTTATTGATGGCTGGCGGGCTACTTTTGAACCCTTCACGGGCTACTGGTAGCCCCCGGTCTACCTGTTGGACAGGCCTGCCCTAGAGGATAGGATGAAAATCCAAAAGGACCTTGACAGATTAGAGTGCTGGGCCAAAGCTAACGGAATGGCATTCAACAGAGGGAAATGTAGGGTGGTGCATCTAGGTAAAAAAATGAATTGCACAGATATCGGATGGGAGACACCTGGCTGGAAAATAGTACCGGTGAAAGAGATTTGGGAGTCTTGGTGGACCACAAATTGAAGATGAGTCAACAGTGTGATGTGGCAGCCAAGAAAGCCAATGTGATTCTTGATTGCATCATCAGAAGCATAGTGTCTAGATCAAGGGAAGTGATAGTACCATTCTATTCTGCTCTGGTCAGACCCCACCTGGAGTACTGTGTCCAGTTCTGCGCCCCTCAATTTAAAAAGGATGTTGACAACCTTGAGCTGGTCCAGAAGAGAGAGACCAGGATGGTTGAAGGTCTGGAGGAAATGTCTTATGAGGAACGGCTTAGGGAACTGGGAATGTTTAGCCTTTCAAAAAGCAGGCTGAGCGGGGATATGATAGCTATGTTTAAATATTTGAAAGGATGTCATATTGAAGAGGGAACAGGTTTGTTTTCCATGGTTTCAGAGACGAGGACTCGGGGCTATGGTTTCAAACTACAGGAAAAGAGATTGTATTTGAATATTAGGAAGAACTTCATGGCGGTTAGAGCTGTTCTGCAGAGGCTGGATGGCCATCTGTCAGAAATAATGTGATGTGGGTTCCCTTGAGGTCTCTACCAACTCTATGATTCTGTGATTCTAAGATTTGGTGTGCCAACATACATCACACACATATACAAAAAGATAATGCATTGCCATGTTTGTAGATGAAATAAATTCAGTTCCTCATTTGCAAAACAAAACCCCATTGCAGAACAACTCTTAACAGCAAGATTGCACTCAGCATGCACTTCAGAATTTGGACTTATTCTACACTGAGAAATGATGTTTGCTCGAGCCATTAGGTGTTGTTGTGCATATGTGTAAAGAATTTGAAGTAAATATCACTAAAGATTTGAAATCCAGCGAAAAACTAGGAAGCAATCTTGCACAAAAAGATTGTGCAAGGGAAGACACCTAATTAGATTTCAGTTTTATTCTCTGTTGCACTGCTATTGTGTTAGATTAGGAACTGTCATTCCATCAACAACACCTTAAAGATAAATAGGTTGCATTTGCCGTAAACTTTAATGGATTGCTGTGCGCTTCATCAGATGTTGTGACAAGATGATCAAATTGCGTGTAGTCCCTGAAAGCTTATGATAAGCTTGTTAGTCTTTTATATGTCACAAGGCTTTTTATTGTTGCTTACCTCTGAAAAAAATCTGTCCTCCTTCGTACAGCACTAGATGTGCCCTTTCAGATTTGTTTATTTTTGGCTAGATGTGACCTTGATTTATTTTTAACCATGCTTTGATTATTCACGTGCAAATACTAATATTACCCATAATTTATTTCTTACAGAATAAAAACATTATCTCTTGAGATGGAAAATAAGCAAGCTGCAATACAAAATCTAAAAGAACAGTTGAAATGTCTCCAGAAAGAGAAGGAAATTTCACACAAACAGTCCCAGCTCTTACAGTAAGACATCTCACAGGGCAATCTATGGGCTAATTAGCTGGGTGAAACTATGAGATGTGGTGATTTTGGGGGGAAAGGGCTGAAGTTGGGGGGGAGAATTACTACGATTCATGCTCTGACAGAACCTGAGACAGTATAGTTCTTTTCTGAAGTCCATTAATAAACTAGGATATGAAACTAGAGTTTGACCCTGGTTAGGTATAATTAACTTTTCTTGGGAAAAATGGATTTTCTATAATTTGAACACAATTCACTCACTTCATTCATGACATTGGTCCTCTCTGTTGACCAATCATAAGACATTCCTCAACTGTCACAATGTGGATTTGAATAATCCTTCAGTCAGTTTCATCCCTTGTGCCAAACAGGCCTTTAAATTTTTTTCTTCCGGAGTTTGATGTTTGGAGAAGAAAATAAAAAAGATGCAAATAACTCCTTGTATATTTCTATGCACTGAAGACTTAATGGATGTGGAATTTATTTTATTTTATTGATAATATTTTTATAATATCTTCTGATCTGTTTTCTATTCTAAATGTTGTTAAACACGATATAGTAATTACATTAAAATAGAATATTAATGCCAAAGCTTTTGCATGCCAACCTTTTACTGCCCCAAGCAATCTTTTCCCCTTTACCATACATGGTAAATTCACAGAAACATATGCTAAATATGACAGATACGTGGGACAGACAAGCGTAAATACAATTGCAATCACTTTATGAAGCAGAGTTGAAAATTTTGCATCCCACTTCAAGCAGTTATGAGCCCTGCTAGGATTAATAAGTACTGTCACTAAACTATCAAGTATTGAATTACCAGTTTTTCCTGACCATCTAATAATACCTTATGGTACTTAGTGGCAATATCTATCAATAATTTCCAGTGTTAATTAGTTTTAAAAACAATTGACCATCAGTGTGTGGGTGATTTTGTCTTCTTTTTGGCAGGAAAAGACTGGAACAACATACGTTCTTCTTAAAGAAAGCCTTTGATGATCTTCACTTTATCAGAGGAGAGCAAAATGGGGTTAAAGAAAAGATATTTGGCTCTCTGAAACAGTGGATTGCCCTAAAAGAAGAGATTTTTTCTCTACTAGAAAATATTAATATATCGGGATTGGCAGGTAAATTGCCAGATTGTAACATTTAACAGTATCTCATTCATTGTCATGTCTGTCTGTCTTTATTTGTTCACTTTGATTTACAGTTCTAGTTTGTTTTGTGTTCACAACAAACATGTATGTATGTATGTATGCATGCATGCATGTGCTACCTTTCTCCTGAAGGATCTAAGGCCACTTATATTTTAAAAGTATTAAAAGCTATCCTATTAAAAGTCATAATAAAAACAATATTAAAACACATGCAAAACACAGAATAAATGTAAAATATATTAGACTGCAGTATAGTTTCCACTACCGGAAACTTTTGCCCTCATGGAAACATTTCAGGTGCCAGGATGAATACAGTGCAACACTTCTGTCTATCAGTATCAGTATCAATATCAATATCAAAACAAAGACAAAAATTTTTTTCGGTATGCCTAAGCATTCAGTCTTGACAACCCCACTTGAAAGTGGAGGTAGTACCATCCAGTGACAGGTTTGCCACTTCCATGAGACCCTAGGTCTCAGGGATAGTCTTCCATTGAACTTTTGAACTGTGTACCTAGGTCTCCAAAATCCACATCTGACTCTCCACAGTACGATTGTGCCCGTCAAAAGTGGTTTAATACAGTTCATGGACTCTTTACTGTGTTTTGTTGGTCATGATGTGAAATGACTTGAATGAAATCCAACAGAGGGAATTTTCTGCATCACCAGAAAGCACAACTGTCAGTCGTCCCTTTAGGTCACAGAGATGAAAGGTCATGGAATCTGAAGTCTCCAAATAGGCCTTAGGGGGTGGCAAAGCCTCCAATGGAGCCGAACTCACTGTGCACTCATTCGCAAAGGGCAAGCGACAGACGCATTGGCAGATGCTGCTACCACTGCTGTCTTACACACTCCTGTGGTTCACTTGAGGTGATGTTAGATTCTTGTGCAAGAGTCACATTCAGGGCAACCTTTCACAGTGGACTCCGAATAGTAGAGCTAAACCACTACTGGAATGTGGCTGAAGACACCGGACGTGTATCCCAACATTAATGTCAGATCTGCTGTGAGAAAATCCACAGTATCTCTGTGTATGGAATACAATACAAAGTTAAATTGTAGGTGACGTCTTTGAAGTGCAGTCCGTGGGGGGGGGGGAGATGCTACTCTTGATGGTGTGTGTGTGTGTTGTGTCGTTACAGTCGTGACCGACTCTTCGTGACCCCATGTCCATGGAGTTTTCTTGGCAGGAATACTGGAGTGGTTTGCCAGTTCCTACTCCAGGTGCCTACAGCATCTGGTATTCCCTGGTGGTCTCCCATCCAAGTACTAACCAGGGCCGACCCTGCTTAGCTTCCGAAATCAGCCAAGATCGGATGTGCTTAGATTGGGATATGCTATTATTTTGGTCAGTTATTACAGGATGTTCTGGAAACGTTGAGAGCAGCTCTCTTACCAGATGTGCGTGTCTTGCTGAATGCGACAGTCTCTGCCTTTTTGAGTAGCTGGTGTAAAAACGTTCTGAATATATTACTTCAGGCATAAGTGCATGTTTTCCTCTTTCTTTCTTCAAGAGGTGCAAATGCTATGAAAAAAAATCCTCTGCTTTTAAAGTACATCTCTTGTTATTGCTGAGCCTGGATGCTGCCAATTGAAGGTTAAGAAACAAGCAAACAAAAAACCACAGATAAACATTGTGCTCCTTTGCTTGTGGTGCCATTTAAAAAATGTGTTTGCTATTTATGCACTTGGCAATGCAAACCATGCTTTATAATTACCTGTAATTCTCGTCTTTCAGCCCTTGCTTTTCACAATCAATGTGTATTCCAGTAGCATCTAAAATACACAAATACACATTTAGCAAGAGGGAACTGTGCATCCTCTAAATAACGATGAGGATAATAAGTGAACTTCTTATCAAATACAGAAATATGGTGCAAAATTAATAATTAAGTTGTAATTGGAACTAAGGATGCTATTTATGGAAGAAATATGTTTGATCTGATGGGCCTTTATTTATTATAACAGTGGATAAAAGATTACAAAAAGAGGTTTCATCAGTTAGCATAGATGTTTGCTTTCCTGTTTATTTTCATGTATATATTGCTTTGCAACTGACCGTAAAAGCTACAGTTATATCATTTAGGCTATGTTTTAGCTGAATTATACATTTGAAACAGGAATATGATATATAAGTTTACATAACATAATGTATACAGACCTTGAACCAGAGATGTATGCAGATAGCAATGGATTCAAAATTCCCCTTTGCCTGAGCAAAAGAACATGAATCCTGACACTTTTGACAGTTCCAAATATCCTTTAGGGAGGAAAAAAAAGTGCAGGGGGGGGGAGCTGATAGCAGGAGAAGACTCCACGAAACAACAAAGGAATGCACAGTCTGTTTTGTTACTAGCAGAATTCTGCAGTGAGACCAAGACCATGTTTTCAATCCTTGTTGCTAGATTTTAGGTGGTTTTAAAAATGTGAAGTTTATTCCTTTTTGAAACATAGGATACAAAACCACAACATGGACAGAAGGAATTAAATCTATCAACGCCCTTTCCTTTCTACTCCCACTGTGATAAGCTCACATGAGCAGATGAATTTTGAATAATAAACAGTGTTTATCTTGTTGCGATATAGTACAGTCATGTTGAATAATATGTTTTAGAGATGTAGGATAAAATAAGCTGGGGCAGCTGTGCCATTCAAAACAGGGTACAGTACTAAAGATTTTATTTTATTTTATGCTATTGGTGGTGAAAGAACTAATTTCAGTGAAATTCTTTTCAATCCCTAATATCCTCTATCTTTGAACAGAATGATGATGCTATACAGTAGAATGGCAGAAATTTGCACAATGTAACATTTTTAAATAACTTGGGAAATACCATTGCCCTCTTGAGACATTTAGCTGAAGGCTTAAATCAGGTTACATTCCTGGAAGGAACATTGGCATGCATGCATCTCATGCATGACTTTCTGAAAGCAATTCCAGAAGCGCATTTGGCTGAAGTCGTTTACAAAGCTCCCATAAGCAGTTTGAGCCAAATGTGCTCACGGTCTCCTCTTCAGACTTTCAGGCTCAATATATGAAGGTCTAACTGACTTTTGGGTGTCCGAATGTAAGGGAGGACTTACCTGTGTGTCCATTTCTCGAACATGAATGTAGATCTGCTCATACACTCAGTGGAACACATTAGGAGGGCTTCCTGCATGTAAGGCCCACGTCCTTACGTATACAGTAACTAGGAATTACGAATAGGACTGCAGGCGGAGTTAAGGAGATTCGCTCAGCCTGCTTGTGTATTTTTTTTAAATTAATGCCAGTTGTGTTTCTGATGTTAGTGTTTCAGTTAATAATCATGGATTTAATTATGCAAACTTGGAGCATATTTGAAAAAAAATGAGTTGAAGTTTCCTATTTCTTCTCCAATATAAAGGAATAGCTGAAAAAGACATAAAAGCTCTTCCTAATGCTGACTGAATTTGTAAGCCCTTAATTGTTACTTATTGCACAATGGCCCACTCTCTTTTGATTAGTTATGCTGCAACAAATGTTTTGCTAAATTAACAAATACCTGGCTTGTAACTCTTGTTGTATACCAACCATGTGAACTGATGTTAACTAGTCATATTCATTTGTTAACTAGCAGTAATTTTGCCACTGATTTATACCACTGCATATATGCCAGTATAACTATCTGATAGGATTCTTGGCAGTATAAATTACCTGCCATAGTCAACTTTTGCTGTTCAGGAGTTTTGTAGCAGGGAATAAATGGCTGAAATCCAGCAATGAATTTGTGGCACAGTGGTTAAATGCCTGTGCTACAGGTAAAACTGTGCTCATGACCTGGGGTTCCATCCCAGGTAGCAGGCTCATGGTTGACTCAGCCTTCCATCCTTCTGAGGTCAGTAAAATGAGTACCCAGCTTGCTGGGAGGTGGGCAATGTGTAGCCTGCATACTGTAATTAAACTTTAAACCACCCAGAGACTACTTGAAGTGGTATGGGGTGGTTATATAAGCAGAACACTTTTTACTTTATCTGCAGTAGGCCCATCAAATCAGTGGGGATTTGGTAAACCAACTCCTCCATTAGTTATACTGACTTAATGGGATTCCTTTATTCCTTTAGTTGTGACTTACAACTGTATTTCAACCAATATACTCTATATGAAAGAATGTAATTGAATAAGAAAATCCTGTGACCTAAATTGAAGATTATGGAAATGGAGCATTTTTAGCATAGGTTTGCTTATAGTGTTTTCTAAGTTTTTGATCTCAGTTTCATTTAATTTTCAGCACTATCCAGTTTGAACCAAAGCCTTGGTGAATGCCAGAAGGAAAATATGGTCCTGCAGGAGGAGGTACAGCGTTTAAAGTTGATGTCAGATGTAGCTCAACAGAAAGAACAACAACTTCAATCTTCTCTCTTACGAGAGAGAGACTTAAAAAACAGATACCATGAATTACAAAAGAAAACAGAAGGTAAAAGGTTTGTGTTAATTTTGAAAGAAGTGGCTAGGTCCACAGAAAGACAATGTATTTCATACCTTTGTACTACTATAGTATGACATTCATCAAAGCAGCAAGTGATTTTCTGTTCTGTACATGAACATCCATGAGCTGCTGGCTTGTCTTCTTATAGACCCATCCCTCCTTGAATGGCCAAAATGCAGTAAGCAAACTACTTGTTTGGTGGTGTAATATCCTTGCTACTGTACCTTTATTCTGTCTTTTAAAGCACTTTGCCAAATATGAGATGGTATTGCTTCCCTCTCAGGAATTCATCCAAGGCAGGCCTGCCAAACAGGTAGACCCCGGGCTACTTTTAGCCCACGAAGGGTTCAAAAGTAGCATGCTGGCCACCAATAAAAAAGGTGAGGGGATAAGTTCTCCACCCCTGCCTTCTCCATCCCAAGGACCAGCACTGCCCCAGCAAAGTTCTGGGTCTGCCCGCCCACTATCTCAGCTGAACTGGGCAGTTCAAGGGCCATTGCGTGGTCCCCTGTTCCCCCCACTGGTCAGATGATCAAGCAGGTGCAAGGGAAGCGTGTGCATGGTCAGCCTTCCCATAGGAATGCATTGAAAAACTGTTAAGTTAATCCATTCTGGAGGGAACGGATTTCAATGCATTCCTATGGGAAACCGCTGCTCTACTTACAATTTTTTTTTTTTACTTACGAGCATGTGCTTGGAATGGATAAAATTTGTAAGTAGAGGTATTAGTGTAGTTGCCCTCAGGTACTTTGGGCCAGAAAAAAGTAGACCTCAGCCTGTTCAAAGTTGGACAGCTCTGATCTAAGGCATATGTTGTTCTCCTGATTTTGTTTGAAAGAAGTGGAAAGAGTAGATAGCCATGATGTAGCAGCTGATGAAGAGTACATTTCAATGTTCTAATGCAGGGTTGCCACAAGTCTGGAAATCCTGGAAAAGTCGGGGGGAAATGTAGATAGTTATGGGAAAAAATGGATTTTGACTAGAGATATCATGAAGAATGACATTTTGAAAGAAGCCAAAAGTGTCACTGATATTGATTTAAGTAAGGAAACCAGTCTACCATAGTAGATTCCTCCAAAGTAAATTGTGGTCATGCTGTTAGGTCTGAGCTGAAAGATGTCACTGTGTCTGATGAAGAGAAAAAGAAGTTAAAGGGAGAATGCAGGTAATTTCTTGTCAGTATGTGCACACTTATGTTGAAAAAGTGCCCGCTAATTTATTCTGTCTGCAAAGGTATTACATTTTGTGACCCAGCTGTTCTAAGCACCCATTTAACTGTGTGTCAGAATAGGCTAAGTACAGCACTGCAGTGTTTTTCTGGCTGAAATAGGTTGTCCAGTGCAGCATGTGATAAGGTTGAAAAGGAGTTTGGGCTGTTTACAGCAAAGCCAAATGTTATTCAATTGTTATCAACGTAAGGAACAAATAATTGATCAGTTTTGGAGGGAACTCCTTAAAGGCTACTCAGAGTATGAGAATCTGTGCTGTTTTGTAAAGAAAGTGCTAATCCTCTGCCATGGTCAGGCGTTCATGGAGCATGGGTTTTCAATTAATGGCTAGATGATTGTTGAAAATCAGCTTGAGCATAGCTCCTTGATTGCTCAAAGGCAAGTTTATGATGGGCGGCTGTCAACGGGGGGGGGGGGGGTTGCAAAATTACTGTAAATAAAAAATGATCCTTGCATTTAGAAACGTGAGGGATAAATATGGGGAAGCACTTGCTAATCAACAGTCTGAAAGAGAAAAAGAATTAGACAAGATAAATAAAAGTAAGTCATTAGTTGATAAAGTGTCTGAGCTCAAGGCCAAGAAAGCCAAGCTTTTGTCTGAAAAGGCTAGTGAACTCTTAGCTATAGAGGACCAACTGATGTCCCTGGGAAGTTCTCTTAATTAAGTATTATGTCTTAATTAATATTTATAATGGACAAATATGTTTATTTTATAACATTTGACTGATAGTTTACTTTTGTCCATGATGTTATATAATGTTTGACTAATATTTGATTTTACTGATGCCCGTGATGTTATGGATGCTCTCCTTAGCATGTGCCATTTATAAATGATGCTTATTGTTTTCTTTTCATTAAAAAGTTTTGTGAGTTCATGCATTTTAGTTTCTTTCTTATCTATCTATCTATCTATCTATCTATCTATCTATCTATCTATCTATCTATCTATCTATCTATCTATCTATCTATCTATCTATCTATCTATCACCCAATTTTCCTGAAGAAACTCAAGGCAGTGAATAATGTTAAGTATGCAATAATAAAGGGAGAAAGGAAGCAAAACAGCTCTGCAATTGATAACGTATAAAATATCAGAAGCGGAACAAATAAAAAAAGCAAATACCAAATACCAAATATAGATAGCAAATACACAAAAATACATAAACACAGAAATACAAGATGGCAGGAAAAACAGACAGGAAAACCAACAACAAAAGGACAAATCAAGCTCCTTGATTGCCAAAAGCAGCCTTAAAAAGCCAAGTTTTTAACAGCTTCTTAAAGGCCTCAAGAGGATCAGTAGTCCTAATTTCACTAGGAAGATGGTTCCATAGTGTTGGGCCCGCCACAGAAAAGGCACGATTCCTCGTAGAGGTCTTGCAAACCTCTCGAGGGTGGTGACCCAAAGTGAAAAGGACGGCAATGTTCTGGTGGGCCGGGCCGATTTTGATCTTAGAATGAAATGTTCCGACAGATATTCTGGTCCCAAGCCATGGAAGGTTTTGCAAATCAAAACCAATACCAAAACCTTGAACCTTATTTGGGAGGCAACGGGTAACCAGTGCAAGCAAGCCAGAATGGGGGTGATGCGGTCATATCTTCCCACACCAACTACCAGTCTGGCTGCCGCATTCTGCACCCACTGCAATCACCAAATATGGGTCAAGGGAAGCCCCACGTAGAGAGTGTTACAATAGTCTGTCCTCAAGATGACCAGCACTTGCACAACTCTCCTTAGGGAGTCGCTGTCAAGGTAAGGATGAATCTGGGCGATTAGCCTAAGTTGGTAAAAGGCTGCCCTGGAGATGGCTGCCACCTGACTCCAGGGACAAAGCCAGATCCAGGGTAATGCCTAGACTCCGCACTCTGTCAGCCAGCTGGAGGGAAATCCCATCCAAGCTGGGAAGAGGGCCACAATAGCTGTTCATTCCCCATCGCCCTTCAAGGAACAGTACCTCAGACTTCTTTTGGTTGAGTTTGAGCCTGTTTGTCCTGGTCCATCCAGAACTGCATCCAGGCAATGATCAAGGGTCTGCACAGCTTCCGATGCAGAGGTGGAAAAGGAGAGATAGAGCTGCGTGTCATCAGCGTTCTGATGACTGCAGACCTCCAATCTCCGAATTACCTCAGCCAATGGCCCCATACTCTAAATAAATAAAACACTCTAAATAAATAAAAAAATAGATGTTAAACAGCATGGGGGAGATTGCTAATCCCTGGGCCACCCCACAAGAAAGCAACCAAGGGGCCAATAGAACTCCACCCAGCCTGACTCATTGGGCACGGCCCTGGAGGAGAGAGCGGAGCCAGCACAAAGCTAGCTAGGCCACCAACTCCAACCTCCATTAGCCTGCCCAGGAGGATACTGTGGCCGACAGTATCAAAGGCCGCTGACAGGTCAAGGAGGACCAGCAGGGTAGAGCGACCCCTGTCAGCCCCGCTCAAGAGGTCATCTTGCAGTGCGACCAGGGCTGTTTCAGTCCCATGACGCGGCCTGAACCCGGACTGGAATGGATCCAGGACACGGTCTTCCTCCAGGAACGACGGGAGCCGCACAGTAGCAACCTGCTCCACCATTGGCTATCGGACGATAGTTGTTCATATGTCGACAGCCAAGCCAGGTTTTTTAAGAACAGGCTTTACCACCATCTCCTTCAGGCGATCGGGGAAACCCCTGTCCCTGAAAGAGGCGGAGGCATACATTCTGGCATGCTCCCCCTGCGATTTTGTTTACTATCCACACATTTATTTCAGCTCTATAATATCAATTGTTTGTTTCAAATGTTCAGAAAAGTCCATCTGCCAGTGCTTTAAGTAAAGAGATGGGGGGGGGGGCGAGTCAGGGAAAATCTAACATTTTGGCATGGAAATCCTGGAAAAGTCAGGGAATTTTGTGAATAGAAATTTGTGGCAACTCTGAAATAACTGCAGAAGCATAAAATGACGGCTTGGAAGATCATTCAGGGTGCTTCTTTTTAATACCTGTCTGGTATTTGTACTAGTTGATGGATTTAGATAGGCCAAATAGAATTAGTGGCTTTGGCATCTGTAGTGATTCTTGAATAGGTCAAGAGACAAAGTTCTTAGGCACATCAAATTTCCATATGTTTGGCACTGTCCAAAACCTCTGCTAATTCTGTCTTGTGGTTTTTGCTCTGAAACCTAAGATGCAGCGTATGAATCTGATGTGCTTTCTGTAAGCTCATGGCAGGGAGTAGCACATTAAAAAGTCCGCAGCCTTGTTATTTTGCTTCAGAACTTCATTCTAAAAGCAGTACTGCACTGTCATTTGGTCTACAGTTCCGACCAGTGGCCGAAATATTCTAAAAGTGTACAGGTTGTGCTATTCAGGAAGCAACTTTGATCCATCAAAATGACAGTGTAATTGCAGAGCACGGCATCGATCACAGTATGTGATTTCAAGCCTTGAACAGCAGTACTTATGATACAGAATGGCTTTCATTGTGAAGCCCAACAGTAATGGTGATATAGTAATCAGCTGAACAATATGCTGCTTCAGGACTGAATCCTTAATACGGAAGCAACCAAAATGGAATCCATTGGATCTGAGCACAATGAGAAAACTGCAAAATGCTTGCCCAGTTCTCATTGTTTCCTAAAAAAAAAACCCTCCACTCTGGTCTCTTTCTAGTTTCCCTGTCACTTACTTCTGTGTCCGATAAAAAGTACCTTGTGTCAAATGTGGAATTACAACATGGTATTCCATGTTCCCTGCAAATGTTGAACGATAAAACTGATAGGACTGATCCAAAATTATTGCTCTCAGCTCTTGGGGAGAACAACGTCTCTCCTTGAAGGTTGCATCAATTTTCTGGGGTGAAGAGGATGAGATCACTCCACTTTCAAGCAGTGGCAAACTTTTCAATGAAATAGTCCAAGGTTTTTTGTTTCTTATTAACAATTACTTTAACTTTTTCTTAATGCTTAAAGCAAGCATGTCCAAACTTGGGTCCTCCAGATGTTTTGGACCACAACTCCCACAGTCCTTTGTCATTGGCAATCAAAGCTTAGAATTCTGGGTGTTATGGTCCAAAACATCAGGAGGGCCGAAGTTTGGACATGCCTGGCTTAAAGTGTTCTGCTTATATACCAACCCATAGCACTTCAAGCACTCTCTGGGAGGTTTGCAATTTAATTATGTAGGCTATACTATAAACTTTAAAAGAGGCTAGGTGACTGCTTCAAGCAGCAACTTCTCTATGCTCTGCAGCTTGGTTGCCATTACTCTGAAAATTTAGCCAATGTTCCCCTGCTAGTATATTGTGTCAAGACAATGGCTAAAGTCCTGGTGATTTGGTGAGTCAACTCCTCCTAAGTTCCAGTAATTAAGTTCCAATTTGCATAAGTAGGGTAGGTCCCTTGGAATCAATGGTACCTACATAAGGGTTCACTTACCAAAAATACCCACTGGGTAGTCTAGTCTAGTGCATTTCATTATGCTGAGCAGCAGGATTTTAGCACTTGTGTCATTCCTAGGTGTGTTCTTTGGAGGAAGATGCCTGTTCCAAATCCATCTCCCCCCCCTCCATTAATGTCATTCCCAGGACATTGTGGCCAAATTTTCAAGAGGTATATGAGAATCAACTTGCCCTCTGGAGCTGCAGAGTAACTTTTTAAAATACATGTCTCTGTAATTAAATAGGCAGACTTATATCTACAGTATCTCATTTAGCAAGCAAATTTTGAAGCTCAGATTAGTCTGTTCTGGCATAACAACAGAGGGAGCAGACTGTAATCTCAAAAAGATCATGGTACAAGTAAATCTTAAAGATGCTATAAGACTATTCAGTACAACCAAACCCCATAAGGACAGCTCCAGCCCAAAAATGATCTCTGCTCCCTGGAAGTCATCACAAACCACCACAGTCACTCAAATTTGATCATTTACAGGATCATTTGCTGCATAGATGGGGAAAGGACTCTAAAGAGGTAGCCTATAATCTGTGAAAGCTTACATGGAATAAAATGCATTTGTCTTTATAATGTCAAAAGAATTGCTGTTGATTTTCCTCTTGTAATATTCCACTGACATAATAAGCAACCTTGAAAATGTTTCAGTGATTGACTTGGGAAATCAACCTCCATATCTAAGGGCTACATTTTAATGAAGACTGATGTAATGCTTTCTGTTGTTCTCGTGCTTGTTAAGTTTTATTAAGTGATAACTGTACCAAGTAATAGGCAGTGAAGTACAAGCTGTGTCTAATAGGCTAAAAATTGGTGTGTTAATAAAGGTACATTTTGTTCTTCCTAACAAAATTTTAAATATTCATTCTTAAAAATGGTTGTTTTTCATTAATCTGTCATTCTGCCCAGAGAGGTCAGTATGACCAGAAAAGTAGTAAACTGAATTCTTACTTTCCCCCACAAAGAACCAAATACTCCCATATTTTCAGTAGATGGAAAGACATTATGATTCATCGAAGGAGAATATCCTAATAAACTTTATTCCTATTTTTCCAAGGAAGAGCTAAACATGCCAAAGTGAGTATTGACAAGTCATGGCATATTGTGTTGCTGTTGTTCTGCAAATCTAGTTTGGATGTCTGTCTGTTTTTAAGTGCCTCTGGCTTTCAAAATGATCTGTTTTCACTTAGCATCTTGAAAAATTAGAAAGGGCGTTAGAAAACTCATGCCATTTCACATGTTTTTTTCTGAGTAAGAAGAGGATAGGCATGGCATCTATAATGGCTGGTGTACTGAACCGCCCACAGAATAGGTAGAACCCTTCTTCCAAGTGCCTGTGGAGTAGTCTGTGAATTCCTCTGACACCAGCTCTGAGCATCACAGTGAGACACACAAGGTGAGGGATCCAGGCACCAGACTTTAGTACCTTGAAGAGTACAGCTATAGCATCAAGAGACAACAATATCTAAAAGATGAGTAACACCAAAGGGTGTCCACCACCCTGATCATGACAGAAACCTGTTCAGTCTGGAGTTCTGATCTTTTGATGGATGCAAAGGAGGTCAGAACTCCCAGTCAGGCGAGTCCCGTACCAGCCCTGCTGGGAAGAAGATGTGGGAGGGAGGAGAAAGAGGCCCTTTACTGGTTCCATGTCACAGCAACAGCTTTCTTTCTCTGAATTTATCAGGAGACAATGCAACCCCCCTTTTCTCCCCTTACTCTTTGCCAAAATCCTTAGTACAGTACTAACTTCCACTTCACAGAAATATCCAGAAGAGCATTTTCTTCATTGTGAGAGTCATCTAGGCTGTGTGACACACACAACTTAGGAACGATGTGAGCTTCATTGTGAAGCATGTGGCAAGTGCGTCCAATCCTTCTGAAAATATGTGAAAGAGAAGAACTTCCACATTGGAAGGTAGGGGCTTAGATTTCTCTGTTTGCTCTGTCCCATCTGATAAGTACAGAAGGGGAATTTACTGAGGTGGGAGAGAAGAAAAGGGGGAAAAGCCAGCTCTGATCCCCACTTCATTCTCTTATGGTTTGATCTGTATGTAGAATGTATCTTATGTAAAGCCTGAGTAGCTTCAGATGAAGGAGGAATGAACATTGGTTGAAGAAACATTAATAATATAAGATACACAGATGACCCAATATTACTGCCCAAAACAGCAATCACCTGAAACAACTTTAAGGGAAGGTGAAGGAAGAAAGTGTCAAACCAGGACTGCAGTTAAACATGAAATAGACAAAAATCATAAATTCAGAAGAACTGCAAACCTTTAACATTGACAAAAAACTGTAATAAGAGATTTTTTAAATACCTTGATTCAATCATCATTCGGAATGAAGACTGCAGCCAAGAAATCAGAAGAAGGCAGAGACTCAGAAGGGCAGCAGTGAAGGAATTGGAAACCAAGACCCAAGTCATCCACACTCTTGTATTTCCAGTCACCGTGTATGAGTGTCAAGCTGGACAATTAAGAAAACTGACAGGAAAAATAATCATTTGCTTGAAATGTCATGCTTGAGAAGAACTTTATGGATGCCCTTGGACTTTCAGAGAGAACAAAAAGTGAGGCTTAGATGAAATCAAGCCTGAACAATCTGGAGACAAAAATGTTGAAACTGAGGCTGTCCTATTTTGGAAAAGATAGGGTTCCCTGAAAAAGACAGTGATGCTGGGAAAGGTGGTAGTAGGCAGAAGGAAAAGAAGACTCAATACGAGATGGATTGACTTTCTTAAAGCAGGCATGTCCAAACTCCAGCCCTCCTGATGTTTTGGACCACAACTCCCAGAATTCCAAGCCTGCATTTCCAATGGCAAAGGACGGTGGGAGTTGTGGCCCAAAATATCTGGTGCGCCGAAGTTTGGACATGCCTGTTCTTAAAGGATGCCACAGGCTTGAGTCTACAAGAGTTAGGTAGGGATGTTGAGGACAGGACATGGGGAGTGTCACTCATTCATTGGGTGGCCATAAGTGAGAGGAGATTTGATGGCACATAACAAATCCCTACACATTTTTCAGGTTGAAATTTTGTAATCTATTTTAAAAGGCTGTCACAATCTTGGATCTGAAGTTCCTGTGGTTTCCACTCACACCTGAGGACCCTTACCTCCTCTCTGTGGTAATGGTAGTAACTTACTGCTATTCTCAAAGAATATTGGTGCCTTAGGAGGAGAACAGAGTGATAAACCCAAGTGCACAGCCTGTTAACAACTCCCAGTGACCTGGAGGGTTAGTTTTCCCTTCAATATCAGCCTTTTTGAGATGCCTTGGAACTGGATGGTTTTGCAGAGTGATGTTGCTTCTGTTTATGTAATAGCATCTTTAAGTTTTCCTTCCAGAGGAACCAACAGCTTACATGGGAAGCCCTGTTGGAGTCAAATTCCAACCTGCTAAGGAAGATCAGTAAATGGCTCTATTCCCTTTCTTTTTAGCAGCATCTCCAGTAATATTTCCTTGAATATTTATATTGTCAGCCCTTTTAACTGTTAAAGATTTAGCATTAGTTTAGTTAGTTAGTTAGTTAGTTAGTTAGTTAGTTAGTTAGTTAGTTAGTTAGTTAGTTAGTTAGTTAGTTGGGTGATTTCTAGGCCACCCATCTAGCCCAAAGGCTACTCTGGACAGTTTACAACAATATACAATAAAGTACAAAACATATAAATGAACCATTAGTAATTTCCATAATTCTCTAGGATGGTTCATATCTGTTAATATGGAGGCTGATGCTCTGTATGCACTTTCTATGTTCCTTGGTTGATTTTAAATACTGTATAGACATATGTCCACTCTCCATTTCATTAAGAAGGCTGCATGATCTTCACCTCCTCCTGTTCCTTTATTCCACAAAGGCAGAGGCTGAGTCTGCAACTGTGGTTTTCCAGAACCTCTATTATATTTTGCAGGGAGGTGGTGAGATCATCTAAGAGTTTTAGCTTTCCTTCCTGTTTCATGAAGTCTGCTTTATTAGACAAGGTTGATGGAAGGTTGTTTCAGTAATAAGATAATAAGTTTTTCATTTATTGGTGCCGAAGGTAGTTTCCAACTGTTATACAGTACTATTTCTAGTTGTATTAATCAACTCTTCTGAGTACCTGATCTTATTTTGGCCTCTTTGTTCTGCCCAAAGATCATGTTAGTATCATTCTGTTCTCTGTTCAACGGTAGGGGGTCAGATTGGTTTTCTGAAACAAAGTCCAAGATTAAATTGTATTCCAAGGGTTGAAGATTTATTTCATTCCCTTCTTTGTGACAAGTGTTGATTTGAGGTTGAGGTTGGGAAAAATAAGAGTTAAACAGAAAAGTTGGCAGATAGCATCTGTGCTGTCAAACTAAGCTACCACCTTGGTTGGCTGCTGGCTATTATATTTCCAAGATATTGGAAATATGTGTTGTGGGAAGTGGTGAACCTCATATATAGGTATAGAGTCACTGAGGGCGTTTATACACGACCCCTAAGCTCCGCCGCAAATGGCTGCAAGCTCCGGACGATAAAAATGTTTACCCACCAGCTCCGGAGTTTGCAGACAATTAAGTGCGACCCCGCCCACTTAGCGTGACCAAACAGCAGTTTTCTTGTACCTGCTTTTTTATGGTGAAAAATATTTGATTCGGAGACTGCCTGAGGTCTCCTCGCTTCTTTCTGTTGTTTTTCTTTTGCCTCCGCCCCTTAAAGAGGAACCAGGAAGTAAACGGAGATCGGAGCAACTTCCCCCAACACCGGGAGGTAAGCCTTTTATTCTTTTGTCTCTGTCTAAGGCTTTTTTTTCCTCCCCCCCTCCTGCAGACAGAACAAAGAAGTGCCGAGCGGGTGGGGAGGGAAGAACAGCAATGAACCCTCAAGATCTCTGGTCCGAATTTAAGGGACCAGCGGATCTTAGGGGTCGTGTAAAAAGGCTCTTACTATTTGGACAGACAAATTAGAGTTTACCATGCAAATGTTTTTTGGAAGTGGATAGTATTCTGTTTTATAATGGAAACAATCCTCATATGTTGCATGTGTAAGTCATCGGAACAACTGAATGTGAGGAAGACAAAATATCTGGTGACCAACCCAAAATGAACCCCAAATGTGGTATGATCCACATAGATGGTATTGACCTACCGATAACTGAGGAGTTCAAATACTGTGGTTCCACGATCACAGCGAATGGGAGTCTGAATCATGAGTCACATCAAGGATCAAGAATGCCTGGCTAAAATGGTGTACAACATCAAGCATCAAAAAGATAACAACCATTTAAAGTAAAAGATCTATTGCATCATTGTACGCTGTTGTGTTCTATAGTGCAGAATGCTGACCAGCGCCTATAAAGAAGTTGAACATTGGCTTGGTGTCATGGAGACCAAGATGCTGTGATTGACTTCCTGCCTCACACAAAAGGATCATGTGCGCAATGATGACATCCTGTCAAAATATGGCATTGCACCAATTGCTGTCAAGGTGCATGAAGCCTGACTGTGTGGGTATGGACACATCTTGCGTGTCGATGAGGAAACTGGCCAAAAAGAGTCTCACCCTGGAGGTCATCAGATCCTGACAAAAGACAATCAGAATAGCTCTGGATGAACACACCTTTGACAAGGACATGAAGTTCTCCCAGGTTCACCCAGCCCTTGCCCATGACTGTGCCAAGCAAAAGGCAAAAACAAGAATAGTGGACCCTGCTACTCAGACAAAGGCTAAGAAAAAAGAAGTCATCAGAGCAACTTGACATTTCCAGCAGAAGTGCAACTGGCCCTTCAAGTATAGATTATTAGGAATTTTAGTCTTACTTTTCTTCAGCTTTTTATGAGGAATTATGAACTAGATAAGGTGGCAAAAATGTTAAAACTGAGGCTGCCCTAACAATGGTAAAGAGAAGACTAAGAGAAAACAGCACCCTCACCTCCAGAAGCCGCCTCAACCCAGACCAGATATGCCTGCTCCTGGACCTGTGTCTGAACACCACATATTTCATGTACAGAGGGGACTTCTACAGACAGAAGCATGGTTCCCCAGTGTCACCAATCGTTGCAAACCTATACATGGAAGAAGTGGAGAAGAAGGCACTCAACACCTTCCCAGGGACAACACCATCCCACTGGTTCAGGTATGTAGATGATACCTGGGTGAAAATCAAGACTCAGGAAGTACAGGCCTTTACAGACCACATCAATGTGGTGGACCCTAATATTAGGTTCACTAGGGAAGACACCCAAGACAGCAGGCTGGCTTTCCTGGATTGTGCAGTCATCATCAGACCTGACCGTGGCCTGGGAGTAGAAGTTTACAGGAAACCCACCCACACAGATCAATACTTACTGTTTGACTCCCACCATCCACTACAGCACAAACTAGGAGTCATCAGGACCCTAAGCCACAGAGCAGAGAGCATCCCCACCTCCTCAGAAGCCAAGAAGAAGGAAGACAGCACTTAAGGCCTGTGGATATCCAAAGTGGGCCTTCAACAAAGCAGTGGGCCATCCCAGAAGAACAAGGGATCAGTCTGAGACCCAGACCCGACGGAAGAACCTGGTCATTCCTTACATGGCTGGTGTGTCGGAGAAGCTTAAAAGGATTTTTGGCAAACACCACATCCCTGTTTATTTCAAACCCACAAACACATTAAGGCAGAGACTTGTCCACCCAAAGGATCCGATACCAAACCATAAAAGGAGCAATATAGTATATGCGGTCCAATGCAGTGAGGAGTGTTCAGACCTCTACATTGGAGAAACTAAACAGCCATTAAACAGAAGGATGGCCCAACATAGGAGGGGCAACAGGTCAGGACCAGAATCAGCAGTACACCTCCATTTGAAGGACAAAGGGCACTCTTTCAAAGATGAGGATGTACACATATTAGACAAAGAAGAGAAGTGGTTTGAAAGAGGAGTAAGGGAGGCCATTCATGTGAGCATTGAAAACCCCTCCCTCAACAGAGGTGGTGGGCTTCCGGCATAGTCTATCTGCTACTTATCAGGCTGTGCTTTCCAAAGTCCCTAGGCAAATCAAAAAGCCTTCACCACCAAGGCCATAGCTAACGACCCATTCTTGATAGGTTTCAGCACCTTAGGGCATTGTTCACCTTAAGGCTAAGGATACTATTGTCTCCCTAACGAGCCTATTTAGGCCACTGTTCATCTTATGAGCCTAATTCAGGCCAGGGTGACAAGAGGTCAAAGCTGCCTATAAGATGGAGGATTTGCACTAGCTGTATTCAGACCGATGAAGCTGTTTGGTTGAACAGCGAAACGTTTCTATCTCTCAAAATCCAGTAGCCATGACTCAACCTCCAGATAAACTCACCTGGATGACTGAGAATCTTCACAGACATGAGGCTGCCCTACTTTGGGCAGATCAAGAATAGTCATGAAACATTGATGGTGGGAAAGGTGGAGGGCAGCAGGAACTTGTTCCTGAATCTAACACAGCAAAAGAGGAAGACCATGAACTGACTCTCTCTAAAGGAAGCCATAGACTCCATAGACTTGAATCTACAAGAGTTGAGCAGGGCTGTTGAGGACAGGATATTTGGGAGGCTGCTCATTCATAGGGTGACCATAAGTTGGAAACAACTTGATGGCACCAAGCAAAGCAAAGCAAAAAGCAAAGTGTTCTGCTTATATACCGCCCCATACCACTTCAAGAAGTCTCTGGGCAGTTTTACAGTTTAATTACAGTATGTGGACTACACCTTGCCCCCCCCCCCCAGCAAGCTGGGTACAACAACAAATGTGTGATAAATGCTTTTGACGTGAACAATAAGCCTTAATAAAAATAAAGTCCAAGAATGTCACGTATATCTGTGAAGATTCTCATTCATCCAGGTGAGTTTATCTGGAAATTGAGTCATAGCAACTGGACTTCATTTCTTGTGAGATCGGAACATTTCACTGCTCATCCAAGCAGCTTCGTCAGTCAAAGTAAAGCTAGTTGCGAGTCCTCCATTTTATAGTTCACTTTGACCTCATGTCACCCTGGTCTGAAATAGGCTCATAAGATGAACAATGGCCTGAGTAGGCTCATTAGGTAGACAATAGGCTCAAGATATTTATGTGAGTATTGAAAACCCCTATGTTAACAGAGGTGGGGGGCTCAGACACATTCAATCTGCTATGTATCTGGCTGTGATTTCAACAATCCCCAGACAAATAAAAAATGCTTCATGCCTTCACCACCAAGGTCATAGCTAATGACCAATACTTAATGGGTATCCACCTAATGAGCCTATTGTCCACCTAACGAGCCTATTCAGGCCATTGTTCATCTTACATTTCAGACCAGGGTGACATGAGGTCAAAGTGAACTATAAAATGCAGAAGTCACAACTAGCTTTCCTCAGACTGACAAACCAGTTTGGATGAGCAGCAAAACATTTCAGTCTCTCAAGAAGAGAAGTCCAGTTGCCATGACTCAACTTCCAGATAATGTCATGTATAATTATAAAGGTTTTATTTCTTCTTTGATTGACACAGGCTAGTAATATAAGCTCCTGGAATTTCATATGCAATTGTAAGGAAATTTTATTTTTCTGTTTCTTTGGCTGATCCATTTTGGAATATTGATCTTCACAAACAAATTATCAGTAATGGCCTACTAAAACAATTATTGAACTTGTTACGGAGGTCTTTGGTATGTAATAGTTGTCCTCTTACTTGTAATATTGTTCCTTTGTAGAATTTGTGGTTTATTGTGAAGACAGACTCTTTTGAAAAGGCAGAAGCTTCATTCCAAAGTTATTTCAACATTTGGTGTAATTGTGTGGAATCTTTAATATCTTTGCAATGCCTGGTCTGTAGCAGAAGGGTCACTGTGACCAGTTCGGTTATAACTGTTGACAATACCTTTCTGACATAATCTAAAGTTATGGGGTGTTATGTCCTTGTTTGATTTTTCAGATGCTTATATCTGAACAACAACAGGATATATGTTTTACAAAGGAAAATCTCAGGAGAGATATTTTGGCTACAAATTAAAGATAAATTTAGGATTTGCCAATAGAAACTCTGGGTGGGGAATTTTAAGTCCTCCAAGATGTACCAGATGCCCAAAAGTCCTAACTAAGATGGTCAGTAAAGAAATTGTAGGAGTCGAAGTCTGTAATATCTGAAGTCTGAAGCAAGTGTACTTCATAGAAACCAATCATGTATTTTTAAAAGAGAGAAACAGCTTTAGAAAAGGGAAATTTGGAACAGTGGGAGATGAGATATTGGTTCCATCCTCTGTTTGTAGCATGCCTGATCCAAATTTATTTCTCTCTCTCTCTCAAAAGAGATATCTCCCAATTGAGGTTCAAAAATGTATTATTTCAGCATTACAAACTTTGCAGAGGGATAAATAGTGGAATGGGAAGTCTTGCTAGTCCCAGGGCCACAACTGATTGCATGTAATTTTTATTTGGTTTTAAAAATTGCTTTTCAAATTGTTCTTAAACCATTTATAAAAATAGTTTTAGCTTCCTGGAATTTGGTCAAATCCATGTTGGTTGCATCGATGACACCATCCAACCATGTCATTCTGTGCTGTCCCCTTTTCCTTTTGCCTTCAATCTTTCCCAACATCAGGGACTTTTCCAAGGAGTCCTCTCTCCTTATGAGGTAGACAAAGTATTGGAGCCTCAGCTTCAAAATCTGCCCTTCCAGTGAACATTCAGGGTTGATTTCTTTCAGGATGGATAGGTTTGATCTCCAGGGGACTCTCAAGACTCTCCTCCAGCACCACAGCTCAAAAGCATCAATTCTGCAGCGATCAGCCTTCTTTATAGTCCAGCTCTCACTTCCATACATCCCTACTGAAAAAAACATAGCTTTGACTATCCTGTGATGTCTCTGTTCTTTAAGATGCTGCCTGGGTTTATCATCACTTTCCTCCCAAGAAGCAGATGTCTTTTAATTTCATTGCTACAGTCACCATCTGCAGTGATCAAGGAGCCCAAGAAAATAAACTCTGTCGTTGCCTCCATTTCTTCCCTTTCTATTTGCCAGGAGGTGATGGGATATGATCTTAGTTTTTTTGATGTTGAGCTTCAGCCCATTTTTTCACTCTCCTCTTTCACCCTCATTAAGAGGTTCCTTAATTCCTCCTCACTCTCTGCTCTCAGAGTAGTATCATCTGCGTATCTAAGGTTGTTGATCTGTGAAGATTCTCAGTCATCCAGGTTCGTTTAACTGGGAGTTGAGTCATGGCTACTGGACTTCTTTTTTGAGAGATAGAAACGTTTCACTGTTCATCCAAACAGCTTCATCGGTCTGAATACAGCTAGTGCAAGAGACCTTCTTATAGTCAGCTTGACCTCTTGTCCCCTGGTCTGATTGGCTCATAAGATGAACAAAGCCTGAATAGGCTCGTTAGGGAGACATTAGTGTCCATGGCCTTAAGGTAAACAATGGCCTAAGGTGCTGAAACCCATCAAGAATGGGTCGTTAGCTGTGACCTGGTGGTGAAGGCTCCTTGATTTGCCTGGGGACTTTGGAAAGTACAGCCTGATAAGTAGCAGATAGACTATGCCGGAGCCCACCACCTCTGTTGAGGGAGCGATTTTCAATGCTAACATGAATGGCTTCCCTTACTCCTCTCTCAAACCACCTCTCTTCTTTGTCTAATATGTGTACATCCTCATCTTTGAAAGAGTGGCCTTTTCCTTCAAATGGAGGTGTACTGCTGATTCTGGTCCTGAGCTGTTACCTCTCCTATGTTGGGCCATTCTTCTGTTTAATGGCTGTTTAGTTTCTCCAATGTAGAGGTCTGAACACTCTTCACTGCATTGGACTGCATATACTATATTGCTCCTTTTATGGTTTGGTATTGGATCCTTTGGGTGGACAAGTCTCTGACTTAGTGTGTTCATGGGTTTGAAATAAACAGGGATGTGGTGTTTGCCAAAAATCCTTTTAAGCTTCTCCGACACTCCCGCCATCTTTGACTTACTCTTTCTGGCAGAGGAGAGTTTGGCAGGAGGAAGAAGGATGAAGGGACCATGACAGGAGATGTAAAGGACAAATGGGTGAAGAACCTCTCAAACAGGGAACTCACCCAGACAGAGAGAGAGGTCCTATCCAAAGGCCTAAATTTTGCCATCACACCCAAACAGGTTCCTGTTGTGGATTTCATCACAGCGACAGAATCAGCCATTCACAGCAACAATCTGCCAGCAGCAGAAGCAGAACTACTCAGGATAAAAGTCTCTGCTGCACTGTCCAGTGCTCAACCACCACCATCCAACCTCACCAGCCAAGAGAGAAGTGCTGTGACATCCCTCAGCAGGGATGAGAGCATCACAATTCTGCCTGCGGACAAAGGAAGGTGCACTGTCGTCCTCAATTCTGTGGACTACCACGAGAAGGTTATCACACTTTTAGATGATCAAAACACATATGAAAAACTAAGAAGAGACCCCACCAGCAATTACAGGAAGAAAGTAATAGAATGCTTAAAACTCTTGGAGCAGGAAAACGCAATTGATAGGGTGACCTACCACCAGTTATATCCCGGAGAGACAGTCCCCTGCTTTTATGGACTTCCCAAGATCCACAAGCAAGGAATCCCCCTCAGACCTATTGTCAGCAGTATAAATTCAGTGACTTACAACATCGCAAAATACCTGGCAACTATCCTAGCCCCACTGGTTGGACACACAGACCACTACGTACACAACTCAGAAGAGTTTGTTTCTAAAGTCAGGGAGCTCAAACTGGATACAGAGGAAACCATGGTATCCTTTGATGTTACATCACTCTTTACTAGCATACCCACCACTGATGCACTAATAATGGTAAAGAGAAGATTAAGAGAAGACAGCACCCTCACCTCCAGAAGCCGCCTCAACCCAGACCAGATAGGCCTGCTCCTGGACCTGTGTCTGAACACCACATATTTCATGTACAGAGGGGACTTCTACAGACAGAAGCATGGCTGTGCCATGGGTTCCCCAGTGTCACCAATTGTAGCAAACCTATACATGGAAGAAGTGGAGAAGAAGGCACTCAACACCTTCCCAGGGACAACACCATCCCACTGGTTCAGGTATGTAGATGATACCAGGGTTAAAATAAAGACGCAGGAAGTACAGGCCTTTACAGACCACATCAACACAGTGGATCCTAATATTAAGTTCACTAGGGAAGACACCCAAGACAACAGGCTGGCTTTCCTGGATTGTGCAGTCATCATCAGACCTGACCGTGGCCTAGGAGTAGAAGTTTACAGGAAACCCACCCACACAGATCAATACTTACTGTTTGACTCCCACCATCCATTACAACACAAACTAGGAGTCATCAGGACCCTAAGCCACAGAGCAGAGAGCATCCCCACCTCCTCAGAAGCCAAGAAGAAGGAAGACAGGCACCTGAAGGCAGCACTTAAGGCCTGTGGATATCCAAGGTGGGCCTTCAACAAAGCATTGGGCCATCCCAGAAGAACAAGGGATCAGTCTGAGACCCAGACCCGACGGAAGAACCTGGTCATTCCCTACATGGCGGGAGTGTCGGAGAAGCTTAAAAGGATTTTTGGCAAACACCACATCCCTGTTTATTTCAAACCCATGAACACACTAAGGCGGAGACTTTTCCACCCAAAGGATCCGATACCAAACCATAAAAGGAGCAATATAGTATATGCAGTCCAATGCAGTGAAGAGTGTTCAGACCTCTACATTGGAGAAACTAAACAGCCATTAAACAGAAGAATGGCCCAACATAGGAGAGGTAACAGCTCAGGACCAGAATCAGCAGTACACCTCCATTTGAAGGAAAAAGGCCACTCTTTCAAAGATGAGGATGTACACATATTAGACAAAGAAGAGAGGTGGTTTGAGAGAGGAGTAAGGGAAGCCATTCATGTTAGCATTGAAAATCGCTCCCTCAACAGAGGTGGTGGGCTCCGGCATAGTCTATCTGCTACTTATCAGGCTGTACTTTCCAAAGTCCCCTAGGCAAATCAAGGAGCCTTCACCACCAGGTCACAGCTAACGACCCATTCTTGATGGGTTTCAGCACCTTAGGTCATTGTTTACCTTAAGGCCATGGACACTAATGTCTCCCTAACGAGCCTATTCAGGCTTTGTTCATCTTATGAGCCAATCAGACCAGGGGACAAGAGGTCAAGCTGACTATAAGAAGGTCTCTTGCACTAGCTGTATTCAGACCGATGAAGCTGTTTGGATGAACAGCGAAACGTTTCTATCTCTCAAAAAAGAAGTCCAGTAGCCATGAATCAACTCCCAGTTAAGGTTGTTGATGTTTCTTCCGGCAGTCTTTATTCTGGCTTGTGATTAATCCATTCCTGCCATTCGCATGATGTGGTCTGCATATAAGTTAAATAGGCAAGGTGACAGTATACAGCCTTGTTGTATTCCTTTCCCAGTTTTAAACCAATCAGTTGTTCCATATCCAGTTCTGACTGTTGCTGCTTGCCCCACATATAGATTTCTTAGGAGACAGATAAGGAGGTCAGGCACTCCCATTTCTTTAAGAACTTGCCATAGTTTGTTGTGGTTCTCACAATCAAAGGCTTTGGCATAGTCAATGAAGCAGAAGTAAATGTTTTTATGGAACTCTCTAGCTTTTTCCATAACCCAGCGCTGTTGGCAATTTGATCTCTAGTTCCTCTGCCCCTTCGAAATCCAGCTTGCACTTTTGGGAGTTCTCTGTCCACATACTGCTGCAGCCTCCCTTGTAGAATTTTGAGCATAACCCTGCTAGTGTGTGAAATGAGTGCAATTGTACGATAGCTGGAGCATTCTTTGGTGTTGCCCTTCTTTGGCGTTGGGATGTAGACCGATCTTTTCCAATCCTCTGGCCAGTTTTCCAAATGTACTGGCATATTGCATGTAGCACCTTTACAGCATCCTCTTTTAAGACTTTAAATAGTTGAACTGGAATGCCATCACCTCCACTGGCCTTGTTGTTTACAATGCTTTCTAAGGCCCACTTGACTTCACTTTCCAGGATGTCTGGCTCAAGGTCAGCAATTTACACTATCTTGGTTATGAAGAACATCCAGATCTTTTTGAGTTAATTCCTCTGTATATTCTTGCCATCTCTTTTTGATTTCTTCTGCTTCTGTTAGTTCCTACATTATATCCTTCTTTGCACAAAATGCCCCTTTAATATCTCCAGTTTTCTTGAATAGATCTCTGCCCCCCTTTTCTATTGTTTTCCTCTATTTCTTCGCACTCTTCGTTCAAGAAGGCCGTCCTATCTCTCCTTGCTATTCTTTGGAAGTCTGCATTCAGTTTTCTGTATCTTTCCTGTCATCCCTTGAATTTTGTGTTCCTTCTCTCCTTTGCTATTTGTAGGGCCTCGTTGGACAGCCACTTTGCTTTCTTGCATTTTCTTGTATTTGGGATGGTTTTCGTTGCTGCCTCCTGTACAATGTTGCAAGCATCCATCCATAGTTCTTCAGGCGTTATGTCCACCAAATCTAGTTCCTTAAATCTGTTCTTCACCTCCAGGGTGTATTCATAAGGGATTTGACATAGATTGTACCTGACTGGCCCAGTGGTCTTCCCTACTTTCTTCAGTTTAAGTTTGAATTTTGCCATAAGAAGCTGATCTGAGCTGCAGCCAGCACCAGGTCTCGTTTTTGCTGACTGTATAGAGCTCCTCCATCTTTGGCTGCAGAGAACATAGTCAATCTGATTCCGGTATTGTCCATCTGGTGATGTCCATGTGTAGAGAAGCCTTTCGTGTTGCTGGAAAAGAGTGTTTGCAATGACCAGCTTGTTCTCTTGATAAGCCTTTGCCCTGCTTCGTTTGGAACTCCAAGGCCAAATTTGCCATTTATTCTTTTTATCACTTGACTCCCTGCTTTAGTATTCCAATCCCCTATGATGAGAAGAGCATCTTTCTTTGGTGTCAGTTCTAGAAGGAGTTGTAAGTCTTCATAGAATTGGTGAATCTCAGACTCTCCAGCATTGGTAGTTGGTGCATGAGCTTGGATTACTGTGATGTTGAAAGGGCTGCCTTGGAATTGTACCAAAATAATTCTATCATTTTTGAGGTTGTATCCCAGCACAGCTATCCCCACTCTTTGGTTGACTATGAGGGCTACTCAATTTCTTCTATGGGATTCTTGCCCACAGTAGTAGATGTGATAGTCATCTGAACTGAATTCATCCATTCCTGTCCATTTAAGTTCGCTGATGCCCAAGATGTCAATGTTTATTCTTGCCATCTCATGTTTGATGACATCCAGCTTACCCTGGTTCATAGATCTCACATTCCAGGTTCCTATGCAGTATATTTCTTTGCAGCACTGAACTTTCCTTTCTCTTCCAGGCACGTCTGCATCTGGGCATCCTTTCGGCTTTGGCCCAGCCACTTCATTAGTTCTGGAGCTACTTGTACTTGTCCTCCGCTTTTCCTCAGTATTATATTAATTAAATCAAAGTATATATTAATTAAATTCAATAATAAATGGTTTTACTATACCATATACTATGCTGTTCCACTGGGGTCATTATTTTTTCCTTTTCTTTAGTGAATGAGATTTTAGATGGGCCAGTGGCCATAAAAAGGAGATAAAAATATTATGATAGTTTTGGGGTTCCATGAGTTTGCTCGGGAAGATATAAGAGTGAAGTAGCATGTGTGAGAAGTTGGAAAGAAACATCTGAGTTCGAAAACTCAAACCAGTATGGGACAGCCAAACTGTAAGGAGCTTATTGTTCTTCTGCTATTTATTTTTGTTATTTTTATTACTAATATTAAATAAAACTTTCCATCCGGAGACTACATGCAACAGGTTATTAGAAGTCAAAAGGGCTACTCTTCTAGAATGTTAACAGCTCTAGTGATTACTAAGTACTTTTTCCATGGTGGTGTGAGTCATAGTGAGTTTAGTCCAGGAATGTTTGAGATTTTTGTACTAGCTGTTGTATCTCCTTTAAACACTTGGTCCTTTAGCTTAAATGATTTCACTGTTAGAGAAACAGAAGGCTTTGGAGATGTACATTTCAGATGTACATCCACAGCAGGGAGCAGGAACCAAGGCCATTTGGCAGCCACTATGTGCTAATAAAAACTGACAGATTACCTCCTCAAGGGGGTCTGTGAAAGTTGTTTATTTTCTTCATCACTTGCAGTGATCATTTTCCTGTATGGATCCACCCACTTTAACTGTTAAAAATAAATTAACATTTCTAGAAAGCCATATCAGCTCCTCTTTTGCTCCTGAACTTTGAGCATTTACCATTTATGTGATTTTTAAAAATCTCTGTCTTAATTTAGATTACATACTGCATTTAGGATCTCAGTTCCCATGCTCGGAGAAGTATTTAGATAATAATGAAAGCTGTGCTTAATTTCCCGCATATAGTAATACCTTGGTTTAATAGTGTTTTGCAAGACAAGCAAACTTTTCTAACTTTTGCCTTGATAAACTAGCAATGTCTTGCAATATAAGCACTGGAGCAGGTCACATGATCACAAGTAAGCCAGTGGTGATACTTTCTTTCTTTCTTTCTTTCTTTTCTCTTTCTTTCTCTCTCCTTCTCTTTGCTGGATTGTGGGTGATTGTCTGGAACGTTCCATCTCAGGCAGCCTCCAAAGCAGAGGGAGGAGAGAGGAATGGGGGTCTCCCTTGTACCAGCTAGGAACATTTTCAAAGGAAAGTACAGGTTAGGATTTTGTTTTATTTTTCTTTATATTTTTCTTTAATTTGTTTTCAACATCCTTTCTTATTTTTCAAAGCATTTCTAGTCATGAGGAAGCTAGTCAAATGTGTATATGGCTACAAATTGCACTTTATTATTGTCACATTAAAAACACAGAGTAAAATCCAATTGTTAGTCCCAAACGGAACAGATTCCGCAGCCAGGTACCTAAACCATGATGTAGACAAGGGCTTCTAGCCAACTTCTTTTGTGAGTTTTGGCACTTTGTATGTACATTATGTGAGCTATGGGACTCCAGAAAGAATAATCTGAATTTCTATTATTTCTTATGGGGAAATTTGCTTTGATATATGAGTATTTTGGTTTACAAGCATGTTTCCAGAATGAATTATGCTCATAAACCAAGATATTACTGTATATAAGTACATAAGGATAGGAGTTGTTTTCAGATAAGAAAAAAGCCTTGCCAGAATTAATTCCTCAGTTATGATAAAATGGTGCTAATTAACAACTTGTACATAGTAATAGTAGATTTTGCATGGATTAGACCTTGTTTTTTTTAATTTCACTGCATGTAGCAATGTTCCAGTGACCAGCATTGGAGAAGCAGAAAAACCCATGATATATGTTCACACATTACATTGGCTTGTTGCTTTAGATGTAGCCATGTTAGTGTATGCTAGCATATCAGGCAAAAACAAATGAAAAAGAAAAAATAAAGAAGACAAAAGTATTGTGGCACCTTAAAGACTAACTGCTCTATTTTAATATGAACTTTCATAGACAAGTGATTTGTTGGATAATGTTGAGGGAGTAGCTTCCTTGCTTCTCAAAACCCACCCAAATACTCCCCCCCCCGGCTATGCTGGGACTGGGCTTCACCACATTAATAAAATCCTGCTTCTAAGATAGTTGTCTTCATATAGAATAATAGAGTTGGAAGAGACCTCAAGAGCCATCTAGTCCAACCCTCTGCCATGCAGGAACCCCATCACAATATTTTCGACAGATGGCCATCCAGCCTCTGCTTAAAAAGAAGGAGACTCCACCACCCTTTGTGGCAGCATATTCCACTGCCGAACAGCTCTAATTGTCATGAAGTTCTTCCTAATGTTCAAATGGAATCTCTTTTCCTGTAGTTTGAACCCATTGCCCCGAGTCCTAGTCTCTGAAGCCATAATCCATATTTGCTTATGGATTAGTTAGAAATATTCCCAAGAACAGTAAAGGTCTGTATTATAATGTACTGGCTGAAATCCAGTAGTAAGCCACAATAAAAGTAGGCCAATTGACTCAATAGAATTTATGTAGGTGTTGACTCACCAATTCTGCAGAAAGTCAATGGGACTACTCTAGCTGCAATTTACTGCTGGATCTCAACCATTATGTAATTGTTGCTTGTTTTTTTACCCTCATCAGAAGTCAATCAAGGATCTCTAGAAGAGTCTAATTACCACTGAAAAAGAGATAGTCCTGACATTCAGGCTTACAATATAAAAGATG
This sequence comes from Phrynocephalus guinanensis, assembly GCA_037367245.1. Classification (NCBI taxonomy): domain Eukaryota; kingdom Metazoa; phylum Chordata; class Lepidosauria; order Squamata; family Agamidae; genus Phrynocephalus; species Phrynocephalus guinanensis. The sequence goes on from CM074735.1 coordinate 110,870,073, forward strand.
CTACTCTCATACACAGATGCAAGACAGATTAGGAAGATATTTCAGAGAGACAGGATCCATCAGTTCTTAATATTACAAAGTTTTTAGAACAACCAGCCAAAATGGAAAAATCATTAAGGGAAAAAGGAAGGAGTAGCTGTGAGTCAGATTGTAGTCATGCGGGCATCCCTACTTGCAGTCTTCCCCACCGCTTGATGGAATGGCTGCTGTCAAGTGACAATTGCTGACGGGTGGAGATCTGTCTTTTAGGAGCCCCGTGGCACAACGGTAAATGCCTGTACTGCAGGTAAAACTGTGCTCACGACCTGGGGTTCAATCCCAGGTAGCCAGCTCATAGTTGAATCAGCCTTACATCCTTCTAAGGTCGGTAAAATGAGTACCCAGCTTGCTGGGAGGTGGGCAATGTGTAGCCTGCCTACTGTAATTAAACTGTAAACCGCCCAGAGACTACTTGAAGTGGTATGGGTCAGTATATAAGCAGAACACTTTGCTTTTTACTTCTGCTGAGGCTAGATCACAAAAGGAAATTTAAGAACTGGACATTCCTCTGGGCTTCTTGGAATGTATTATAAAACTGTACTTTAACCTCAAAGGGATTTTTTTAACACATGCAGGTTTAACATTCCTCTGAAATAGAGAGTGAGAAAACAAATTGGGAAAGTTTTGACCACTTTTTACTGCTAAACATAAGTATTCTTGGGACACCAGTTCCCACGTGCAGGAGTTGGTTCAATTGCTGCACACTCCCGGTCTTTGGAAGCTGCCCAATCTGCCAACCCCTTTTGTAAAGCCTTAACAGATTTATATTTCGCAGTACTTGACATTTACTAAACAGTCAAGCTAGGCAAGCATAACTATTTGTTTACATATAAATTATATTGTAAAAGAATGTCCGGTGCATGATGTATGAAGTACCTTGGAAGCTGTGAGGTGGAAAACAAGACAAAACCAGGATGTGACCTGTTATGGTTGAAAAAATAATCAACTACAGTACTGTTATGTTTTCAAGGTTTAAAAATAATTGCCATTATATTTTCAACATTCAAAAACCATATGTTGCAATTGCATTATAGCTAATGATATTATAGCTATACATTTAGGTACCTGTAGTTGTATTAGAATTATAATTTTAAACAAAAAATTCCTCTTTGGCAAATAGCTTAAGGTGAGTGTTTTAGTTTTTAAAATCTGAATGCTGAGATACAGGCCTCTGGTACACAACACATTGCCCTTCTGTTCACCTCTGTTATCTCTTCAGCATTCACAACAGAGGGCAAGCTAAATCATGTGCCAATATTTGAAATGTGTGATAATTCCTCCTCCATTATTTAGTGGAGCTGCGTGCCATAACTGCGTGCCATAACTGTAGCTAAATTCACAATTATACTACAAAATAAATGCAGTTACATGTTGCTAAATTATAATTATAATGGAGCATATTTTACCTTACTGAAAAAAGGAACTCTGACTATGTATTTCTCACCAGTTACTTCCAAGCTCTTGTTGGAACGAATGACAGTGATGATAGTAATAGCAGTTTCTCATTTCAGAATTAACAACACAAGTAGAGACCGTGGAACTCAAGTTCCAAAAATCTGCTGCTGAAATGAGCCATTATAAAGAACTATTCATGTAAGTTTATTGATTTTATTAAGTTAATTAACTTAATTTTACTCACATCAGTAAAGTTCTTTCCACCAGATTTTCCTGTAATTGTTTACTAAAAGATAAGATACAATAAATCCTTTAATCATGCTGAGTATTAGAAAAGTAGCATAGATCTTTATTTTACTGTTTTAAAACAAAACAAATGTTATTGTTTTTAGCTGTGTTATACTAAGTTCTTCTTCGTGGCCTCCGTGAAGCCACACAAATGGGTGTTCAAGTGTGCACGCGTTGGACAGGAAGAGCTCAAGCAAGGGGGGAAAATGTGTTAGTCCCTCCCCCTCACTGCGCATGCCTCAGCGCCTTCCCACCAAACTCCTCACTTCTCTCTAACCGCTGCCTCAGTTGGACATGAATTGCTTCTCTCCATTAGTCCATTTCAAAAATGGCCTCACTATATTGCTTCCCCCGATTCAGACATCTGAGAAACAAGTCCTCTCACTTTCTCGGATTCGATCAGGAACTATGTCGAATTCATCGCTTGCATGGCTCTTAACATTCCTACAAATCATCTGGCACCCCAACACTCTGATCATCTTTTTGACCAGATATCGTCGGATTCACTGCCCCTGTCCACCTGGGCATACTCCCATCATTTCAATGGCAAAGGAGTTCTTTCAGAAGATTCCTTCCTGTTCTAAATCCTGTTGACAAGAGAATTTCTACAGAATCTTTGACGATGAGGCTTCTTTTTTACTGAAACATCCACCTCCCAATTCAGCAGTTGTTTCAGCGTCCCAACTTCAATTGAAGTCTAAACAAGTACCAATTCCTCCCTTCAAGGAGGATCAAAAGTTGGATTTGATTGGCTGCTCTTTATTGAGTGGCTGCTCTTTCTTTTAAAATCTCCAACTACCAGGCTGCCATGGGAGCCTATCAGAGAGTACTCCTAGGAAAGCTTCAATCTCTACGTGATTCTGCCTTGGAGACCTTAAAGTCTATTGCCACTGCAGCCTTCGAGGAAGCCATGGTAGTGGCAGCCCAACAGATGCGCTCAGGTCGCCATGCATCTGACTCTGCCACCAAGTGCCTTGGATTTGGGGGGTGGCTTTTTGACATCATGCCTGGCTCTGCTCCACCATCCTTAGCAGATGATGCCAAGTCTAAAATTGAAAGCCTCCCTTTTGAGGGCCAAGGACTGTTTCATGCAAAAACAGATGAAGTCATGAATGAGCATCATAAAGGTTACAATACCACCAAGAGGCTCAACTTAATCCCACAAAAACAACAACATTCTTTTCATTATCAATGGAAGAAACCTTTCACCAGACAGCAGCCCCAGGAGACCAACGTCCCCTCCCTACTATCATCCACCTACTCCAACAAGGACAAACAACCTAAGTTCAAATTCTGCTCTTCCAACCATCACCAGGATAGGAGATCCAAAAGGAGATTCTGACTCTACATATCTTGCTCCATTCCTTCCATCTTGGAAAAATATCACTTCCGATAGATGGCTCCTCTCCATCATTTCCTTTGGTTACCATATAGAGTTCCATTCTCTTCCACCTACTGGCCTCCTTCTTTCAACCGATTCTTCATTTTGCCTTCAAGAAGAGGTAACCACTCTTCTAAACAAAGGGGCAATTTGACATTTCCCAATATCGGATATCCCCCATGGCCACTACTCATTTTATTTCACGGTCCCCAAAAAGGACGGTGGCCTCTGCCCCATACTCGATCTAAGAAACGTCAACCTTTGCATTACCACAACCAAGTTCAAAATGGTCACGTTGGAATCTATCATCCCTCTCAAGAGAGGGAACTAGTTTGGCATCATGGACCTCGAGGATACTTACTTTCATAACACTATTCACAACTCTTCCTCAGGTTTGCCATCGACAGTCAGGGCTTTGAGTATGTTGCACTCCCTTTGGGACTGTCTACAGCTCCATGAACATTTACGAAGTGCATGGCCCCCATAGCAGCCTACCTACAGACCCAAGGGGTGATAGTATTTCTGTACATTGACAACTGGCTTGTGGTGGCAGAGTCTTGTACCCAAATGTTTTCGTATCTCTGTTTCACCCTTGCCATCCTCCGCAGGCTGGGCCTTCGCGTTAACCACAAAAAAAATCCATACTCCTTTCAACTCATAGGTGCGATCTTGGATTCCATTCGAACATGAGCAATGCCGCCGCTTTCTCGTCTCTGAGACATTGCTTACATCCTTCAACAGTTTCTCCCAGGCACTTCAGTTTCAGCCCATGTGGTCCAATGCCTCCTTGGCCTGATGGCATCTACAACAGCTGTCATTCCCCTAGCTTGCCTGAGTTTGTGACCTCTACAGTTCTGGTTCCTCTCTCATTTCAACCTGGAGAGCAACTCCCCATCCAAGAAGCTTACAGTGCCACCTCATCTTCCACCTCTCCTGGCTTGAGGGACTTCATCATCCAATCTCACCATGGGCAGACCCTTCCACCCACCCTGCCCATCCATCCAGGTCACCTCTGATGCCAGTCTGTCAGGATGGGGGGGGGGCTTTCTGTCAGCAGTCCCAAGTTCACAAGAAATGGTCCCCATTAGAATCCCAGAAGCACATCAACGAGCTAGAGCTACTTGCAATATTCAAAGCTCTAAAAATGCTTTCCTTCCACTACTCAAGGGTCATGGGGTTCAGGTGGTGACAGACAATACCACTGCAAAGCATTATATCAACAAGCAAGGAGGCACCCATTCACCTCCTTTGTTACACCTCACTCTGACTCTGTGCGACTGGTGCCTCTCCCACGACATCCTTCTGATACCTATTCATCTCTCTGGGGGAAACAACTCCGTAGTGGATCAAATAAGATGAAGGACCACTCTCTCCCATGAGTGGGAGCTCCATCAGTCAATCTTCCATCACCTGGTAGATTCATGGGGCCAACCCATGATCGACCGATTCACAGCGGAGAACAACCACAAGTGCCACTCATTTTGCTCCAGGCTGGGAGTAGGACACAGGGGACACCTTTATGTTTCAGTGGAACAAGCATCTACTTTATACCTTCCCTCCCATTTAACTGATCCATTGAGTGGTAGCGTAAATCCAACGAGACGAGGTGCATTTCATTTTAATAACCCCGCTGGTGGCCTCACCAATCCTGGTTCACCCACCTCCTTTGAATGGCCTCTGACCACATTCAGTTGCCACTGTTTCCATCCCTTCTCTCCAGGAATCATGGGAAGCTTCTCCATCCCGATATCCATCACCTGCAACTGACAGCTTGGAGAATTCTCCCTTAATTTCTACCATTTGTACCACTGCCAGAAAGCCCTCCACTCGCAAGACTTATTCCCTGAAATGGAAGAGGTTCCAACAGCACTCAGCCTCCCATTGATTCTCCCCCATCAATCCACCCTTCACCTCTGTACTACACTTCCTCCTCCACCTTAAGAGGTCAGGTCTCTCACTCTCATCTGTCAAGGTCTTCCTGTCAACTATTGTCACCCTCTCAACCAATTATTTTTCCCAACCTATTTTGCATCTCCTTTGCCACCATTGGATTGTACCCTTCATACCTTGGATGTGAGAACAGCTTTAGCTTTCTACCTGTCAAGAACATCTCCTATATGTAAGTTGTTTTTTACATATAGTTCTAAACTTAAAGGTTCTCTGATTTTGCCCCAACGATTTTCCCGTTGGGTAGTTTCAACAATTAAACTTTTATTCATTAAACAAACAGCCTCTGCCCTCACCAGTCAGGGCCCACTCGACAAGGGCTTTGGCCTCCTCAGCAGCTTTCCTCAGGGGTATATCCCTAGAAGTTATCTGCAGCGCTGCCACGTGGTCAGAACCTTCAACTTTCATGAGATATTATCGAATGGATGCCTGAGCCACATCATCAGTGGCTTTTGGGAGAGCATTCCTTTCTTATGGTACACCATGACTGCCCATCATCCGGTAAGATAGCTTGGTATTCACCCATTTGTGTGGCTTCACGGAGGCCACAAAGAAGAAGAACAGGTTACTTACCTGTAAACGTAGTTCTTTGAGTGGTCCTCCGTGAAGCCACATAACCCCGCCCACCTCTCTTCTAGTGATCACGATTTTCATGTTTACTCACTTTGCTGTGGCGGCTAGAGAGAACTGAGGGGTTTGGCAGGAAGGTGCTGGGACATGCCCAGTGAGGTGGAGGGACTAATGGATGTGTTTTTTTCCTTGCTTGAGAAGCTCTTCCAGTCCAATGCTTGTGTGTGTGCTCTCTCGCACACCCATTTGTATGGCTTCACGGAGGATCACTTAAAGAACTACGTTTACAGGTAAGTAACCTGTTCTTATATTGTATCTGTTATGCTGCATCAAGAGATTACACACAAAAATCTTTTTGAAGAAGCAAACAAATTGCAAAAATAATACAACAAATTCTAGAAAATTTTTAAGGCTTCTTAAGTAAAGCCAATGCTGCATTTAATCTAGATATAGTTTGGAAGTCACTAGTTACAAGTTGCATGTAATTAATTCATTTTACATGTAATTAATGCATAACTAATTTTAAATTAAGTTGAATTATGATTGTAACAAGTTACACATATAGCTATAAGGGATCCTAACTAATTACATTTTGTAACCTAGGCCACTGCCTTATGGCAGTCTGATTATCTTTTAAAAGTAACTATTTAGTTACATTTGAATAACATAGTAAGTAATATTTTGAAGTGGTAACTATACCAGTAACCCAATGAGGAGGTGTTGTGGTGTAACTGTCATGAACTACTAAAGTAACTTTCCAAGTTCTGAATCTAGCATCCTTTTTCCTACAGTGGCAATAATCTTCCTTTCCCATTATTGCTACTCTGCAGCTAGTATTTTATGATATACTCTGTCCTGACCATAAAGATTATAGCATATAATTACCTGAAATATATGGAAAGATTGAGAGGCCCCAGTTCAGCTGTTTAGTACTGTTATGTGAAGAATCCTAGAAAAAACAAGATGAAGGGAAATTCATGGCGCTATCCGGCACCAAATTTGGAGCAGGCAGTTTTTTGTGACGAGTACAGCACACACACAAACCCTTTAAAAACAGAATCTATAGAATAATCTTATCCATCCCCCTTTCTTTCTTTCTTTCTTTCTTTCTTTCTTTCTTTCTTTCTTTCTTTCTTTCTTTCTTTCTTTTTCACTTGCACTGCAAGACAGAATATAAATAACTGATAACCTTATGATATATAAAAAGGTATATTAAATTGATCAGAATTTTAAAACATGTGTGTGCGTGCACACGCATGCACATACACACAGAGTTCCACCTGCAAAAGAATCTTCATTCATCCTCAAAGTGACTCTTTCACCTTCCTTATTTTTTTTCACCTTCCCCAACTCATCCAGTAAACTTCATTGCCACATAGAGTTAGATTTGAAGTTGTGTCTCCTTTGTCCTTGCAAACCAAGGTTCCCTATAAGGCCACATGCACGTGTGGGCGTGCACACCTTTGCCCCCCTCTGCACAGTGCTTTCCCCCCACCACACGCCTGTCATGACTGTTTTTGTTCCAGTTGCAATGGAACCCATGGTGAGGGGGTGAGGTGCAAGCGTGAAAACAGAACAGAGCCCTATGCAGCAGAGACAAAAATTAGAGTGTATGTTGCAGCATACTAAATGCCGTAACACACCACACCCTGTGCATCAGTATTCTGAACTATACAAAGTGATGCTTTGGAGGTGGGGAGAGAAATAGAACACAGTATCTTGCAAAACATTTTACAACAAACAGGGAAGAAAAAGGGGATAGCAGAAACCTGTAAGATATATATGTCATGACCTAAAAACTTGTTTGTACAAAGCTATTGACACTGTAGTGCAATATCGAGCAGCAGAAAAACAACCCGGTAGCATGAAGTGGATGTAATAGCTACAGAGAGAACAGGAAATCTTGCAAAGTCAGGCTAGGACTGGTGGAAGGACCAGAAAGGTTCTCACACAAAGTGGAAAATGTCTGCACAAACCAGAGGTAAGGTTTGTCAAGTAAGAGACTTTAGTAAAGGCTGCCACAAAGCTTGGGTGGAGAAAGCATTGCAGAGCGTGACTGAAGAGTATTGCAAAACCGCTTGCAGCCTCTCAGAGCATAAAGAAGCCTGTGGGTTCATATTGCAAGACAAAGACCTGTTTCTGATCATGAGAAAATGGTATAAGCTGTGTCAGAACCATACTAAAAAAAAGTGTTACTGCCACCCTTGGTTATGGAGGTCAGGAAACCTTCAAGACCAGTAGACCATGTGTGGTATGGGTTTCATACTAGTGTACGGTCAAGTTTCTTCCTCACATGAACATAGTCCTTCTAGGAAGCTAACTTCTACCCATTGTGACCACTGGTCCATCTAGCTCCCCATTGTCTACACTAACTCAGACTTCAAGGTTTAAAAAAGGGCTCCCAGCTATGGTTAGTGATCTAGAGCACACATGGTTTATCACTGAGCTACAGTTCTGATTTTATTAGGTCTTAGCCAAAGTTTGCAACATTAATATTGCACCTGTACTGACTGTGTTATAGATATGAGCCATATGTAGAAGTAATGCATTTATTCAATCATTTCAAATGACCAGCAATCACTATTGTTTCATAGAGTATGCATAAAGCCTGGACATTGCAGTTTATCAGGTGTACATTACACTTCTTGCACGTTCATTTTTAAATAACAGAACTACTATGTTTGCTAAGCATTCTGAAAGGAATACATACGTTTAGAGTCATATGTTTTTAGCTGCATTTTTAGATGTTCATATACTCTGCATTTAATTTAGCAACATAATGTCCTATTGCATTTAAATATAAATGAAAAGATTAACTAGAGTTATTAATAGGTAAAGTAATGTTATAAAAATTGGCAATTTCTTCAAGTTTCCAGCTCTAGTGTCATGTTCTGATGGTTGCCAGTTTCATTTCAATCCTAATGAAAGAAGTCAAAACTATAAAAATTCAATATTTTGTGGTTGCTACAGCAAATGATTTATATTACACTGGGAACATAGATTGCCCCATTTTAAAGTGTCAGGGAACACATCACTCACTTATAACATGTACGTGGCAGTCTCAAAGATGATGGAGAGTCTTTTCCTAATGTGTGGTTTCCATTTTCCCTGTTACTTCATGAAATTCTGCCCCAACAGTGGCTTGTGTTTATAGTTTCATTGTTGTCTCTGTGATTCATACATATGGGCTGGAGAGACAGGCAGGATATCTCTCAATGCCATTTGCAGGGAATCGTAAGCAGGTGAAGACATCTGTTTGGGAATATCCTGAAGCAAATGGTGAGCCACTGTGTGAGACAGAATGCTGGACTCGAAGGGCTGTGGCCTGTTCCAGCAAGGCTGTTCTTATGTTCTTATGGGTACCTCTGCATTTACACAGACAATTTGGGGAACATATTGAAACGTCAATCTTTCCGTTCAGCTAGTATACCAACTCCACCCAATGGTTACTCCTCAGTTCCTTCTAACTGCCATTTTATTTATGTATTTCTTCAGTTTTGACAGCATCTGGGAGCATCTGGAGCTTTGTCCATCATAATAACCATTTTCCTCTTATTCCCTACCTGTTTATCCTCCATTGGTTTTTTATTTCATTCTTCTGGCACTCCTGGTGCAGTGGTTAAATGCCTGTACTGCAGCTAAAACTGTGCTCACAACCTGAGGTTCAATCCCAGGTAGCAGGGTCATGGTTGACTCAGCCTTTCATCCTTCAAAAGTCGGTAAAATGAGTACCCAGCTTACTGAGGGGGCAATGTGTAATCTGCATTACTGTAATTAAAACTGTAAACCGCCCAGAGACTACTTGAAGTGGTATTGGGCGGTATATAAGCAGAACACTTTGCTTTTGCTTTGCTTTGTGTTCTTTGTATCCTGGGTTTTTTGTTGTTGGTCATTCATCATTTATGGTTTCTACATGCCCTATTTAAACACTCTGTGTCTTGTGCAGACAGTCACTAGAAGTCCTTCTACTATCTGGGCAGGGGTCTCTATACCCAGAACTGTAGACGTTCTCAAAACTTTACAAAAGTCACCCTTAAGAACAGACAGTAAAGACTGAAAATCTTCTTGTGGGAACCATCACTTAAAGCCATTGGTATCACATTTAATGAACAGGCTTCAACATTAACTCCAACCAGCTGTAAAACTCCATTTAGAACCACTATGATGGAGACCGTCATTAAAGATAATCAGACTACTCATCAAATCAAAGCCTATTTGCTTTCAAAACCCTCAGAATTGAGAAAAGGTTGTTCAGATCCAACAGGAAAACACAGATTGAAAAACATAAGTGAGTTTTAAAACATCAAAGCCCAGCTCAAAAAGTGCTGAGTTGATACCTGCCCAACTTAAGGAAATTGACATTTATGTGTCTCAAAAGGAAAAGATAGAAGAGGGTACTGTTCAAGACCAAACTGAAACAGATTCCTTAAGAGCTTTTGAATGCATTGTGGTGAGAAAAGTGGTACAGGTGATAACAGACATCACTACCACAATGTATTCTGTAATCAATAGGGGCTTGGGATCTCATTCTGTATCCTTTCTACTACTAATGACTTTCCTGCAGGTATGTTGTATTGAAATATTTACTTACCTTGTATCAGTACACATTTCTGGGGACGGCAATCACATTGCAGATGCCTCGAGCAGGAATCAGGCAGAACCATGAATAGGAGCTGTTAGACAAAGTTTCCAAACATAAAACATTGAAGTGCGGATTGCCAAAAGCAGACTTTTTAGCTACCAAAGAGATAAAAAATGTTCTTAGAAAACCAAGAGAGATAATACCATGAGAGATGCATTTGTACAAACTTGTTCAGATTCCCTCCTTTTCCTTTGATTCATCAGACAATTGTGAAAATCAAACAGGACACAAAGTTTGTCTGACAGCTTCCGTGTGTGAGTATGCATCCGATTCTTGTGATTCTATTAACCCCCTAGGTGGCAATGACAGTCATAGTTTGCAACAGTGCTTTCTAATTATGGTGGAGACTACATGTCATCCCAGACACTCTGACATGTCACAGTGGGCAAATCTGTTACCCGGACACGGAGATGTTAAAATTGACAGCATGGTGAATTCTCCCACTTTAACAAGGGTTCTTAGGGATCCTAGAAAGAAATCCACTAGAGTAATGTACTATTACAAAAGGAGGAAATGTAAGGAGTTTGCAAAATCTTATTAATGAAACATATTTACCAGCGAGTTTGGACTGTGTACTTCGTGTTTTATTAAAGAGAAGTGTCTTTGACAATCCTCTGTTGAGGTTATTTGCTTGCTATTGTATCATATCAGCTTGGGAAAGACACCTCACACACTAGACATTAGATGTGCTCTTGTATTTTATGTTGACAGAACGAGCTCCTTCAGAAAGACCAAAAAATTATTTATATTTTTATCAAGGAAACAGAAAAGGTAAACAAGTATCTTCACAGGGATTATCTAAATTTATAGTAAAGACCATCTCACTGTATAAAGATTAAATAAATAGCCCTTATAATAACCATGTGCTATCAAGTTGATTCAGACTTACACTATCCCTTTTCACAGTTTTCTAGGTAGAGAATATCCAGAAATGGTCATTCTCTTCTTTAGGGTGCATCCTGTGACTGTGCAGCATACCCAAGACCACACAGGTGGGTTCTAGTAACAGAAAGCACACTGTGGGATTAAATTCCTGATCTCTTGCTCTCTAGTCAGATACCTAAACCGCTGAACTATCCAATACCCCTTACCTATTTGCTTAAAGGGATATTTGACATAGGATATCCACCACTTTTTTTAAGCTACCAAAAGTATGTAGCGTTGCACATATTGGAGTAGTCCTTAGACTAATAAATAAAAGCTTTCAAGCAAAGTGTATATAGCTAGGTTTGTGACTTGCCATGCTGGTGTCAGGAAGCAAAACTGTAGCTCCTGTAGCCATCAGTACATTGTTTATAGACACATGATTATTTACCAGGCCACCCATAATGAAATGTTAGATGTCACGCTAGTACTGGCTCACTCTGAAGCCAAACTAAAGAAGCCCAGCTAAGTAGGAAGATGTGTGATGCCATTGGTGGTATATGTGGGTTAGGGGCAGGTGCTCTGAAACCTCTCATTCCCTTCTTCTTTTGACACAAATTTCATGCAAAAGCATGGCCTTCAATACTCTTTCACAGGAAACAGTTTCACGTACAAATAGTGTAGTACAAAAGTGATTTACAGATAAACCACAAACATGGATTAGGAGGATAAGTTGTCTTCTGTCCAAGTCTATTAGGTCTCCAAGTATTCACATCTAGTTATATAGTAACTCACAGTTTTAGTTATATATGGAGCATAGAATCAGAATGGAATTGTAGTGTATGTCCTTCAGCCCTGCCCAGGAAGTCCTCCACCAAAACAAGCCTGGCTAAGCTGCTTGTATGGAAGAATGCTTACGCACCTTATCAAACAACAACGTTCCTCAAGTACTTCTTCTAAAAAGAGCTCAGAAGTATATTACTTTGTTGTTGTTGTTGTTGTTGTTGTTGTTGTTGTTGTTGTTCAATTGTTCAGTAATGTCCAGCTCTTTGTGACCCCATGGATCAGAGCATGCCAGGCCCTCCTGTCTTCCACTGCCTCCCAGACATTGCTCAAATCCATGTTGGTTGCATTGATGACACTATCCAACCATCTCATTCTCTGCTGCCCCCCCTTTCCTTTTGCCTTCAATCTTTCCCAACATCAGGGACTTTTTCAATGAGTCCTCTCTCCTCATGAGGTGGCCAAAGTACTGGAGGTTCAGCTTCAAAATCTGTCCTTTAGTATGTTACTAGTAGTACTAAATTCACAGATGGATTTTTGACTTCAGTAACAAAACTCGAGATGTGAGGATACTTGTTCACCTTTTCTGTTTCCTTGATAAAAAATAAATAAATTATTGGTCTTTCTGAAAGAGCTCGTTCTGTCAACATAAAATACAAGAGCACATCTAATGTCTAGTGTGTGAGGTGTCTTTCCCAAGTTGACATGATACAATAGCAAACAAACAACCTCAACAGAGGATTGTCGAAGACATTTCTCTTTAATAAAACACAAAGTACAGTGCAAACTCGCTAGTAAATATATTGCATTAATAGATTTTGCAAATTCCTTAGATTCCCTCCTTTTGTAATAATACAATATTCTAGTGGATTTCTTTCTGGGCTCCCTAAGAGCCCTTGTTAATGTGGGAGAATTCTCCATGCTGTCAAATTTAACATCTCCGTGTCTGGGTGACAGATTTGCCCACTGTGACATGTCAGAGTGTCTGGGATGACATGTAGTCTCCACTATCATTAGAAGCACTGTTGCAAACCATGACTGTTGTTGCCACCTAGGGGGTTAATAGAATTACAAGAATCGGATGCATACTCACACACCGAAGCTGTCAGACAAACTTTGTGTCCTGTATGATTTTCACAATTGTTTGATGACTCAAAGGAAAAGGAGGGAATCTGAACAAGTTTGTACAAATGCATCTCTCATGGTATTATCTCTCTTGGTTTTCTAAGAACATTTTTTGATCTCTTTGGTAGCTAAAAAGTCTGCTCATGGCAACCCCCACTTCAGCCATGTCTTCAATTAAAGTATTTTCCATGTATAAGACTGTATTTTTGTCTAAAATTGTTAGACTAAAAATTGAGGGTTCTCTTATACATGGTAAGCTGAGGAGAGAACCACATAGTTGCAAAACTGTAATTTGGGGTTGGAAAAGTAGAGGTCATTTTATACATGCTGGTGTCTTCTAGGTGGAAAAATACGATAATCCCTCTTTATGCAGATGATGAGGGGGGCTGTTTAACTTTCTGGCAAGGCACAAAGTGACATTTCTGCTTACTTGAATGCCTTTCTGCCCATTTCTGGCCTGAACCACTTATGCTCATACTGTTTCTATTCTAACTGGTCTTGGGGAAGACTAGCCTGGGCATTTACCCTGCAACTTGCACAGATCAGATACAGATGAATTCAACTCATAACCTGATGACTTCCCAGTATAAACCTTAGTGCATGGAAACCTGTTAAGGAATCTTTTCACTAGTGGAGGAATTGTTTATTTTTGTTCAGCCAGCAGAGTTTGCTTAAATTTGTTTTTATCAGGCTAACATCACTTTTTTCCAGTTCCTGTCCTGTGTGATCACCTCAACCTGTTGTCTTGAAGCAATTTTTTAAAATCCTTTTAAACATTTCCACTAAAAGAGGTTAGCTCTATGCCCCTTCCTTAAAATTAGCATTCACACAGACACATGGTCTCCACTGTTTGCAATGTGGTAGATCAAAAGGTATTGCAAAGCCCCAAATCCCATAATTGGAGACAACCTGGAGAGACTGCATAGATCAACGCTTGGTGAAACTGAGAACTCACATAGACAGCTGTTACCCCAATCCAGTTTTTCTTTGCAAAAGTGATGGAGCTTGCTTCTGAGCAAGGGGATTCTAATTTGTGGCTGTCCAACCAAGCTTACCTGGGTATTTCATCTCTAGCTAATTGTGCATCTGCAAGAACAACCAAGAGCACCGTCAGCTTGGTCTGGACGGCCATGACGATTTCATCCACAAAACCCATCAGGGACTCAGTTTTTAAAAACCTGAATCAAGCAGATCAAAATCCATTCCCCCTATTGTATATCCACACCCTTACAAAGGTGCTTACTTACACAGATACAACAAGCATGAGGGGGCAGGGTACAGAGATCTGCACGAAGACAGAACGTGGCATGTTATGCAGCACAACAAATGCTTCCATAGCCCACTTTCCTAATGATAGAATCCATCATTCCTTGTTAAACCCCCCAGAAGGCAAAAATTATTTTTTTCCAAAATCTGGATTTCATACAGATCTTATGTTTGAATATATTAAAATTAAGTTAAAATCCTAGATACCGTAGTTATTCAAAAGAGGCTTGCACAAAATGTAATATATGCTCACCGTTGAGTAAGATGATTGACAACTGTGTTTAACTACATCTCTTAGCAAATACGGCCAAAATACTCAACAGTGAAAGATTGTTGGGTATGCAACAACTCAGAGGACCAAAGCTGCCTATCCTAACCCTCATAGGATTCAAGATGCAGTAGGTCATGCTTTCTTTTGAGATACTGGATGGCGTTTTGAGACTTTGGCAAGTTAATTTCCCAACTGATGTTCAACATGCCTTATCCCCAGGTATCCTGAGCATGTGCTAGTTCATATTTACCTTTATAGAGGGGATATTGATACTATTTCAGTATTTTATAAAAGATATTTCATAGATTGAGCAAGGGGGTAAGAGGAGGATGCCTGCTGCCTATGTGCCATCCCCTCTGCCCTGGGAAGGGAGGGCTATTCTGGAAAACAGAGCTAAGGGGGGCGAGGGGGGCGGCCGGCGGCCGGCGAGGGGCGGCGTGGGGACAGACAGCAGTGGCCAGGGGCGGGGGGGAGCAGGCTGGCCAGCGCCCCCTCTCCATTTTGGCACCCTAGGC
The DNA here is from genome assembly GCA_037367245.1 of Phrynocephalus guinanensis. Lineage (NCBI taxonomy): Eukaryota > Metazoa > Chordata > Lepidosauria > Squamata > Agamidae > Phrynocephalus > Phrynocephalus guinanensis. The sequence goes on from CM074735.1 coordinate 110,885,159, forward strand.
AACTGCCTAGTTTGCCTTATGGACACACCGGCCCTGGATGTGTGACAAGAAAAGTGAGTGCAGGCTTTTTACCTAGCAGCACTCTGCCACTGAGATTGACACAGGTGTTCATAAGGTTAGATTAATAGGTTGCTTGCTTGTTGTGTTCTTGGCTACTCTTGAGTCCTTTAAAAACAACAGAATTTTCCCTTTTTCGTCATTTAATTAGCAATGCTGTCATTACGAGAATTCAAAACGGGTTTCTTAAAAACAAGTCATGCCAGACCAATTTGATATCTTTCTTTGATAGAATTACAGGCCTGGCGATGAGGGGAATGCTGTGGATAATGCTTATCTAGATTTTAGTAAGGCCTTTGATAAGGTTCCCCATGGTATACTTGCAAAGAAGTTAGTAGAATGTGGGATAGATAGTGCCACTGTTAGATGGATTTGTAATTGGGTTGACTGATCCCACCCAAAGGGTGATCATAAATGGCTTCTCTTCAGCTTGTAGAGACGTGACCAGTGGGGTGCCCCAGGGTTCTGTTCTGGGTCTGGTGCTATTCAATATCTTTATTAATGACTTGGAGGAAGAAATAGAGAGTAGGCAGATCAAATTTGCTGATGATACCAAATTGGGAGGGGTTGCTAATACCCTAGAGGATAGGATGAAAATCCAAAAGGACCTTGACATATTAGAGTGCTGGGCCAAAGCTAACGGAATGGATTTCAACAGAGGGAAATGTAGGGTACTACATTTAGGTAAAAAAAATGAATTGCACAAATATAAGATGGGGGATACTTGGCTGGAGGATAGTACCTGTGAAAGGGATCTGGGAGTCTTGGTGGACCACAAATTGAACATGAGTCAGCAGTGTGATGTGGCAGCCAAGAAAGCCAATGTGATTCTTGATTGCATCATCAGAAGCATAGTGTCTAGATCGAGGGAAGTGATAGTACCACTCTATTCTGCTCTGGTCAGACCCCACCTGGAGTACTGTGTCCAGTTCTGTGCCCAACAATTTAAAAAGGATGTTGACAACCTTGAACGGATCCAGAGGAGGGCGACCAGGATGGTTGAAGGTCTGGAAGAAATGCCTTACGAGGAATGGCTTAGGGAGCTGGGAATGTTTAGCCTTTCAAAAAGAAGGCTGAGAGGGGATATTATAGCTTTGTTTAAATATTTGAAAGGATGTCACATTGCAGAGGGGTCTGGTTTGTTTTCCATAGCTTCACAGACTAAGACGCAGGGCAATGGTCTCAAACTACAGGAAAAGAGATTCAATTTAAACATTAGGAAGAACTTCATGACAGCTGTTCGGCAGTGGAATATGCTGCCATGGAGGGTGGTGGAGTTTTTTTGTATTTTTTTTTATTTTTAGAGGTTTTTAAGCAGAGGCTGGATGGCCATCTGTTGGGAGTACTTTGATGGGGGTTCCTGCATGGCAGGGGGTTCGACTGGATGGCCTTTAAGGTCTCTTCAAACTCTATGATTCTATAATTCTTTTCTTTTTAAAAAAAGTGTTAGTAACCTCCGTTTTCAAAAAACAATGGCTAGATTCCTGTTGGGTTACAGGATCATGTAAAGGCAATTGCAGAAGCAGGGGAAAGCATTTTGTATCTCTTATCCTTTGGTCACACAATTGATCACACAACCAGTCAGTGTTGAGCTGTTGGCAAACTATGAAAACTGCTTGTGCAGTTCTGCAGTTCTAAGATGATGATGATGCCCTTGTGTATACAATTTTTGCAATACAGTTCTGACCATTGTATTTTATATCCTTGTTCTGATGGTTACATTTGTAAAAAAAATCAATTAAAGCAAAACAAAAACTGTTGACCAATAAAAAGATCTGTCAGCTAGTAAATGTCATCTTCCTGAGATAAGCTTAAATGCTTTGCAAACTGGATTTTTTTTACAATAAATCCAAAATGTAGATTAATATAAATCACATTTATACAAACAATGACACCCCCCCCCTCCTGAAGTAATAACTCTCTCTTTCTGCATGAGAAGATTAATCATTCAGTCCTCATTCTGCCTCACCTGTCAGAAAGGATACTGGTTCTTGGTAAGGTTATTGCAATACTGAGACAAACAATTAGCAATTCTGAGCAATTCTGATTTAAATCAGTCCTGGCAAAGAGCTCGATCTAGTATCTGCACCCCATCCCCCAGTCTACATCTATACTATCATGCAAAATAAACTCTGCTGGCAATGCCAACTGGATAAGTATATCTTAAATAAAACAAAAACCCGAGGGAACTCCCGAGTGCTGGAATTCTCGAACACTGACAGAGTGGCATTGGTGTATTGCTTTGCAGTGGTTTCATTGTAACAGACCACAGTGCATTGCTCATGGTAGTTTGCAGTGACCAAAATGCCAGGATTCTACATAATATAACAAGCAAACAATGTGGCACACTATGAAAAACAGCCAACAGATTAAAAAACAAATTAATCACTTACAGCATACATATCTCAGCAAGGTAAAAGAGTCCTAAATTTAAATATGAAAAAAAATATCTTCCTCACTCAGCAGAACACAGCCCGTGAGGGAGGAGGGAGACACTGCATTTCATAGTATGTAAATAGATGTTTACAATGCAAATGTCCCTTTCAGATCTCAGGGAGCAGCAGACAGGTTCATGTGGTAGAAACTAATCTGTAAAGAGGATTCCCCTCCCCCCTTTGTACCTTTCAGTTCCCATTCAAGGATATGATTCCTTTGTGTAGTGCAGATAATTGCCTCTAAAGTGAACAAAAAAACCCCCCAAACCCCATGTTCAAGGGGATTTCCGTGTTTGTCTGTTACAGCAAAATCACTGAGTTCTGTGGTCGTTTTAAGATTACAGTACGACCCCCGTATCCGCTGATTCTCCATCCGTGGATTCAGTTATCCGTTGTTGGAAACCAGTGGGGGGTTTGCTGGGGGGAAAAAAGCTTTTTTGCCCTTGGCAAGCCACTCCTCCTGCCACTGGGCAGCATGGCAGACTGGGCGCTGTGAGGGTGCACTCCTGCATCACCCAGTCTGCCACCCAGTCAACTCGAATGGTGGCCCTAAGGTAAGTTGGGGTGGTGGCAACGGTGGACTCACCAGTGCAGCAGTTCTCCAGGCTGGGTCAAAGGCCCTGAGGGAGAGTCTGCAGGTGCGCCTGGCACGGGGATAGAGCTGGGGCTGCCGGGATCCCACTGAGGTGCTAGTTCGGTTGGCAGTGTGGCTTGCTAATGGGGGCCAAGGGATAACTTCTGGCAGCCCTCCACTGTAGCAAGGCAAACTGGCTTGCTCCGGCGCCAAGCTCTGCTCCTTCCCTCTCGTCTCCTTTGCGCTCCAGGGTGCAAACCACTCCATGGCCGCATCTGCAACTGCTGCTTTTCCCTTCCCTTCCTTTCCTCACTTGTTCCCTCCCTCCCTTTCCTTTCCCAAAGGAAAGAGCAGCCGCAGCAGATGCAGCCATGGGGCGATTGCACAGCGTCTTTGCCAAGGAGGTGAGAGGGAAGGAGCGGTGCCCGGCGCCAGAGCGCCCCAGCTTGACTTGCCATGGTGGAGGGCTCTGCTCTTCCCTTCCCTTTTGCAACTGCAAAAGGAGTTGGAGGGAGGGGGTGAATGAATGCTGCTTTTTCCTTCCATTCCCTTTGCAATTGCAAAAGGACTTGGAGGGAAGGAGCAAATGCTACTCTTCTCTTCCCTTCCTCATAGTCTGCCATGCTGCCTAGCGACAGGGGGTGGTGGAATGTCAGGGGTAAAAGCTTTTGCCCCAGCACCCCTCCACCCCTGTTGCCACTGTCACCCTCAGATAAGAGCATTTGCTCTTATCCGTGATTTCAGTATCTGCAGGGCAGCCCGGAACTAATCCCCTGCGGATACGTGGTCCTAATGTATCAGGTTTTATTTGGTGTTAGCTTTTGTGAGTAGCACTCCACTTCTTTGGGTGCCTCGCAGAGGACAGCTCTCTACTTGTCATCGGAGGAAAGGTCTCTGTTTTAATGGCATCCTGTATTTGAAGGGCTGTCAGTTTCAAAATAAGTTTAAAGGGAAAGAAGTCAAGAAGGAATTCCAGGGACCATGCTCATCCCTAGTGGGCCCCAGAGGACAGAATGAACAGCCAATCACACAGTTCACTCAGTTGATTTTATTTATTTTATTTATTTATTTACCTTTCTCCTTGGAGAAGTACCCAAGGCAGCTTACAGTAATGAATTTAAGCACACCCTTGCTTGTAGGAGCCATATTGCAAGTATGTTTAAAGTGTAGTAATTATTCCTTAATTTCCATCTATCCATACAAACTTAAATAAAGAAATGATATCCAGATCTATGTCTTATATTTTCTTTTTTCATAGCACATTTTTTTCTTTCCTGGTTAACCTTAAGTTAAAGCAACATACAAAATATTGGTATCCACAAAAATATATTACTACTATGTTGCATGGACATCAGATTACTCATTTTCCATTTCAATGCCTTTCTGAATATTTGAAGAAGGAGTAGAGATAACAATATTTCTATTCAGGTATTTTATCACAGCAAAAATAATATAAGAACAATATTTAGGAAGAAAAATGTAGCTACTAAATAAACTAAGAGGATGGACACATATTGGCCTGCAAAAAATGTTTTTATGGCATAAACAGAGAAATAAATACAATCCATTCATATGTATGCTTGCTCAGAAGTAGAAATGGGCTATTTGTTTCAGAATAGCCAGTAGAGCCAGCTGGTGAGCCCAGCTGGTGTTCTGAAGCCTCCAAAACGCAATTAGACAATCCCTTACCTTGCTGTGTGCCTGCGTGGGGTGGAGCTCCAACGAGGAAGAAGCCTCCGGTGTCATTGTTCCTTCTCCTTGGTGCTGGCCAATCAGACAGGGAGGCGGGATGATGCATTTCCCTGCACAGCTCCTGATTGGGCAGTGCCAGGGAGAATGAACAATGACATTGGAGGCTTCTTTCTTGTTGGAACTCAACCCTTTGTGGGCACAGAGCAAGGTAAGGCATTGGCTGATTGCATTTTGAAGGCTTCAGAACACCAGCTGGGCTCCCGTGTGTCATTTAAAAACCGGTAGCTTCCGAAATGAATAGCCTATCCCTACTCAAAAGTAAACCTGATTTAATTTGCTAACCTATTATCAGCTAACCATATCCTGTTATCAGCTAACCATATCCTGGGTTGCATAATCAGTCTTTTATAGCCTTATGACTTAATCCAAATACATATTATGCAGTGAAACCAATATTTACTGATGTTGATGTTGTGGAGGCTTTTGCTAGAGGTTAAACAGAAACATTTGTGGAGAGAAAATGTTAACCAGTATAAACCACCATGTGACAAAGATTCTGTTGGCTTTGAAATGAAGGTGCATTTATCATTAAATTTCTCCCCCCTAGAAAAACAACAAAAGAAGTTGAGGACCATCAAAGTGAGCTCCAAAAATTGTCATCTAAAATTGGAACAGCTGAGTCTAGGTACAGTAAAAGTTACAAATGCAGAAATATGGGTAATTAATCCTTCAGTTCAAAACAGTGGTTAGCAAAGTGGGTTCTTCAATATTGTTAAACTAGGGTACCTAAAACCCTTGACTACTGTCTATGCAAGCTGCGTAGATGCCCTAAGCACATCCGATCTCGCTTGATTTCAGTTGAAGCCAAAATTTTCCATGGCTTCAGAGATTAGGACACAAGGAAATGGTTTCGAGCTACAGGAAAAGAGATTCAATTTAAACATTAGGAAGAATTTCATGACAGTTAGAGCTGTTTGGCAATGGAATATGCTGCCACAGAGGGTGGAGGAGTCTCTTTCTTTGGAAGTTTTTAAGCAGAGGCTGGATGGCCATCTGTTGGGAGTCCTGTGATGGGGGTTCCTGCATGGCAGGGGGTTGGACTAGATGGCCCTTGAGGTCTCTTCCAACTCTATGATTCTATTATATGATTCTATGATTCTAATATTTTTTCCACTGCGATGGAGCGTTATCTGTCTGCACATAGGGGGTGCGGTTTCAGCAAGAACCCAGAAGTAAATACGCATTTACTTTTTCTGCTGCTGTGCACGTTATAATGAACATTGGCTGAAGGGTTATTTTTCTTTTCTTTTCTTTTCTTTTCTTTTCTTTTTATTATTTGCATTTGTCATTTTCATCTGGGGACTCATCTTTGGAAGCCACTGATTTAATCATGGTTTGAATCATTCATACATACATACATACTTTTCTTTTTGTTTTCGTATGTGTTATTTGTTTCCCTATTTTTTTGTTTTATTTCTGAAGTCTTTTCAAACGTGAATGCTTGAGGGGGCATCTTTTTTCATTTTTTAAAAAAAATTGCATCTACTCTCCCCTTCCATTGCTCTGTTGGTTCCAATTTTACTTTCCCTGATTTCTGACTATTTTAAACTGAGCACAGCTATGGGCAGCAGGGTTGATGTGGATTTTTCTCCCTTAAAGTTTATAGAAACCTTACATTTTAAAACATCAATATTATTGATAATGATGTTTTAGAATCTCATTTCTCTTTCATTTCACACATTTCATCGGTTCACTAGTTTACCAGAAGAAAGCCCGTTGCATAATTTACTGTAAGGTCCGTGTGAAAATACATTTTAGATATGCTTTCTGAATGTTGCAGTCGAGAAATGTGGTCACGCTTGCTTTTAGGTTTAATCACACTCTGACGGAACGAGAGCAGTCTTTGCTGGCCTCCCAACAAGCATGCCAGCGTTTACAGGAAGAAGTGTTTGAGAAAGAGAGGACAGAAGGAGAACTTAAAAAACAAGCCCAGTATCTGGAGAGTGAACTGGAAACAATTAAGAGTCTTCTCAAGCAGCGAGAGGAAGAAGTGGTAATGCTTAAGCAAGAAAGGTAATCAGAAATGACTGATCATGCGTGCCGTTACACAGGACAGGATGTTCCGCCTAGGTTTCTGAGAATGCCATTGAACTAAAAATCCCTCCGCAGTGACTCCTTGCAGTTTTCCACACCCCAAATAAATCATCACACGACACAATATATTTCTGTACAGTGAAAGCAGTATGTTTCAAAAGAGAGAAAAAGAATGTATCAGCTGCTTGGGTTGCTCAGTGAGTTAGGCAACTGGCTGTGGAACCCAGAGGTTGGGAGTCTCCCGCAACCCACCCCATTGTGCCTCCTGAGAGTAGAGCCAGCCTGTGTAGCCTTGAGCAAGCTGCACAGACCCAGGGCACCCCGGAGAAGAACAGAGTACACCACTGAATATTCTCTCTCTAGAAATCCTGAAAAGGATAAACGTAAGTCAGAACTGACTTGACAACGCATCATCATCAACAATGTGTAACAGGAACAGAAACATGGGACTCAAGGGACCTATTGCGGGGGTTAGGGTACCCGACCCGCAATAATGGAAAATCCGCAATAAGCAGATGCTGGGTCGGATCACGACTGGCGGGCCTATCTGGGGTGTCCTACACTTATGTGAGGCCTGGCACTGCCCTGAATGGGCCTCCGATGGGCTTCCCAGGCCTGTTGGAGTCCCCAGAAGTGGTTTGGGTGATCCGGAAATCACCTCTGGTTTTCTGGAAGTGACTTCTGATTCACTAGAAACCACTCCTGGGGCCTCTAACAGGCCCAGAAAGCCGTCAGAGGCCTGTTTGGGGCAACACTATTATGAGACTCCAAGGAAAGATGATTATGATAACATTCATTCTAACTTCAGGGCTGCTGATAATACTCTTATACAAGCACAGCTGGTCTGTCCAATTAGGAGATGCTTCCCTCCTCCCATCCAGCTAATCTCAGCCACCAAGCACAGCTTTTTACAGACTTCAGGGAATTAATTAACCCTCTCCTTCCTAGTTTCATGACATAGCCCACTGCATTGGCTGGTAAGGTGGGATAGTAGATGCTGCTGTCTTGTCGCTTAGTAATGACCTGTAAGGAGAGAGAGCTCTCCACATCCTGATATTCAAAACCCATTGGAAAGTGAGGGTGCTTGCACTACCCCTTTGACATCTGACATGAAGGATATGGGGACCACATAATGTTATTTAAAGTTCAGCAGCGGTGACCACATACTTAGTATCACTCTGCCAACCTTGAAAGGTAGACCAGTAATACTGTTCCTTAGATCTCTGATGTGAGTTCTAGGATATAAGATCAATGGCAAGAAGACATACCTAATGAAAACAATTGGGGGGTGAGTCTAGTAAAATGTGAAGCAAAAGAATTATGAAGAATATGTCTGTAAGGGTTAAAGAAAATTGTTATCAGGTAGCATGGAGATTAAGTTAACACCAGTGAAAATGATTGCAGTATATTGAATAAGAATTTGTCATATCTGTGTTGGAGGTGTAAAAAAAGAAAAAGAGACATATTTGCATATGTTGTGGTTATACGATACAAGGAGGAAAGAATGGACACGAGCTTTCAAAGAGAGTAAGGAAATAATGAAATTGATACTCAAATGTCCCCGGTGATTGTTTTACTGAATACAATTAATGACAGTGAATTGAAGCAAGAAGAGGAAGATTTAATCACTATAATGCTTACAGCAGCAAAGAATGGTAAAGAGAAATGTGGGATATGGCAATTAATGATAAACTAACACATGGAAGTAAGAAGTGGTTCATCAAAGAGCAATGACTTTTTTAAAATATGGAATTTAATTCTGAACTGTGTATTTTCAAAAGGGGAGAGGTATATACTAGGAGAAGAATCTGAGTGTTTTGGAGTTAAAGTTTGTGGAATGAAATGTAAGAATACTAAAAGCAGATCCTAGACCTGAAAGTGGACATTGACATGAGTTAAGTCAGGCATGTCCAAACTTTGGCCCTCCAGATGTTTTGGACCACAACTCCCACAGTCCTTTGCCTTTGGAAATACAAGCGTGGAATTCTGAGAGTTGTGGTCCAAAACATCAGGGGGGCCAAAGTTTGGACATGCCTGAGTTAAGTAATACATATAAGAGAAATGAATTAATATAAAGCTGTGTGAATGCGCTCTTGGTTTGGTTTGTGCATGTTTGTTTTTTGTTATAATAAAATCCAGTTTTAAATAAAATCACTGATGTGGATTCAAGTCAACCTAGGTGTAGTATGAGATTATACAACAGTATAGTCTTCACCATAAAAGGTATGTTGAATGTAAATGTCAGGAGTAGATATGGGCACGGAACGAACATTTTTTCATTTCCGTTACCGTTTGTCGTTTCCGTTATGTAACGAAACGACAAATGAAAATTGTGATGAAAATGCAACGAAACAAACAGAACCACGAAAATTGTGGTTGTTACTTTCCGTTTCCGTTAATGGCAACGCGCAGTGAAATGAGCTGTTTTAAATGTTAAAAAACGCCCTGGACATCCATAAAAACGCAGCGATAATTATTTATATTGTCTGATAATACCTACCAGGGGGGGTTGGGGTCCTTAAAACGTTTGTTTTTGTCTTCTCCCATCGCGATGTATTTTTCTTTTCCCTTTAAAATGGATGTCGCACCAGCCACAAAATGGAGGCAAGCCATGTGATGGGATCATGTTCAACCAATAGCATGCCCAGGTTGCAGACTGGGCGGGCAGGTCTGGCAGCCACAGAGGGCATAAAAAGGTCTGGCAGCCCCCATCCTCCTTGCAGTCTCTGGTGGGAGTTAGGGTGGGATTGCTGTCTCTGCGACTCTAGCTTCAGTCCTGCAGCCTCCCTGTGTGCGTGCATGCTGCGTACCTCTCGGTGAGTACCCTCCCTTGCCCCGCAGTGCAGTCACTCTGCAGCTGCCTTGCACCCTGGGCAACGCCTGCTGCTGCCTTTGCAGCCTCCCTGCATACCTAGTCTGTACTGTGTCTCTGCCAGCATCCATTTTTTTAGTGTTTTCCCTCTGGTCTGGGGTGTTGGGGGATGCCTGCGCACGGAAATGCTTTAAAAATCGCGCAAAAAGCGGGTAGAAACGACAAACGAAAAAACGAAAAACGGTAACGAAATTTTTCCAAAGATTCACGACAAACGGAAACGAACCGAAACAGACCTCTCAACTACAAACGAAAAACCGAAACGCTATTTTTTTGTTTCATGCCCATCTCTAGTCAGGAGGTTTATAATGCCCCATGCCCCTTTGTTGTCACTTCGGGCATCTGTATGTTTCCCCACTATGGGACAGATAATAATAATAATAATAATAATAATAATAATAATAATAATAATAATAATAATAATAATAATAATAAGAAAAACAACTTCAATTCAATGAACAAAGTTTTACTTCATTGAACTATTCCCCCCCAAGAGAATTTATTTATACGGTTCTCATAGGAGGTGTTTAACAATAAATAAATAAATAAATATTATTTATTTATTTATTTATTTATTTATTTATTTATTTATTTATTTATTGGATTTTTACCCCACCCATCTTCTGAAACGGAACTCTGGGCGGCTTACAAAAGCTGAACAAGTCAGCAAACAATACAATATGGGCAACAAACAAAATTGGGGCAACAATACGAGCAATATAAAAACAACGTAATAAAACAACTTGGGCATCATGACATCTTGACAAAGCAATCACAGGCTCAATGGCCACGGTAGTTGGAGAGCATGTAAATGGGGGGGGGGGAGAATTAAACCAAACCGCCAAAAGCCTCGCTAAACAGCAGAGTTTTTAATGCTCGGTGGAAGGCTAACAGGGACTCTGCAGAGCGCACTTCGCTTGGTAAGCTGTTCCAAAGGGAGGGGCCAGCAACCGAGAAGGCCCGGTTACAGGTGATGGATTTTTGGGCCTCTCTAGGGGTGGCGACCCAGAATGAGTGCACTCGCGACTGCCGAACTGGACGGGCCGAGGTTGATCGCTGGATGATACGCTCTGACAGGTAGTCCGGGCCCAGGCCATGGAGGGTTTTATAAACTAAAACCAGGACCTTGAATCTGATCCGGGATGCAACGGGCAACCAGTGCAGGCGAGCCAGGACTGGGGTGATATGGTCATGACAACGCACACCTGCCACCAGCCTGGCTGCCGCATGTTGTACCCGCTGCAAACGCCGGAGGAGAGTCAAGGGCAACCCCATGTAGAGAGTGTTACAGTAGTCCAACCTCGAGATCACCAGCGCTTGCACCACTGTTCTCAGAGAGTCGCCATCTAGATTTGGGCAGATCTGGGCGATTTGACGGAGATGGTAAAAGGCAGATCTGGACACAGCGGCCACCTAGGCTTCCAACGTGAGCGCCGGGTCCAGAACCACGTCCAGGTTCCGAACCCTATCCGCCAGCTGGAGGGAAACCCCATCCAAACTGGGGAGAGGGCCTCCACATCCAGATGGGGAACTCCTGAAGAACATCACCTCAGTCTTCTCGGGGTTGAGCCTGAGCCTGTTGGCCCTGGTCCATGTCAGGACCGCATCCAGGCACCGGTCAAGAGTTTGGACAGCTTCCACTGCAGAGGTGGAAAAGGAGAGATAGAGCTGCGTATCATCAGCGTACTGATGACAGCAGACTCCAAATATCCTAATGACCCCAGCCAGCGGCCTCACGTAGATGTTAAACAACATGGGGGAGAGAGACGAGCCCTGCGGAACCCCACAAGGGAGTATCCACGGGGCTGACAACTCTCCGCCATGTTGCACATACTGGGGACGGCCCTCCAGGAAGGACCGGAGCCAACTGCGAGCAGTGCCTCCGATTTCCACCTCGGAGAGCCGATCCAGCAGGATACCGTGGTCGACGGTATCGAAGGCCACTGACAAATCCAGGAGAACCAGCAAAGTAGAGGAACCCCTGTTGGCCGCCCGGATTAGGTCATCTTGTAGCTCGACCAGAGCTGTCTCGGTTTCCCAGCCAGGCCTGAACCCGGACTGGCATGGGTCAAGGCACTGATGTTCCTCCAGAAAAGACTGAATCCGGACCGCAGCCACCTTCTCGATTACCTTGCCCATAAAAGGGACATTGGCGATCGGACGGTAGTTCACCAATTGGTCCGATGCCAAGCCTGGTTTTTTAAGAATGGGCTTAACCACCGTCTCCTTCAAACGGGAGGGAAAGACCCCCTCGCCGAAGGAGGCAGTGGCGATGGCAGGCGCTCATTCCGGCATAGTCCCTCTGGCTGCTTTTATCAGCCAAGAGGGGCAAGGATCGAAGGGGGTGGACGCGGGCCGGCAGTGGGCGATCGCCCTGGAGGCCTCCAAAGGGGAAACAGGCCCAAGCTCATCCAAACGAGGAGAACGAGGGGGTGCAGCGACAGGGGATGCCGGGGGAGGGCTAGTGCAACCGGAGTCGAAGCCGGCACGGATGGCCTCTATTTTGGATCGAAAAAAGACTGCGAAGTTCTCACTACTACATTTAAAATTGGACTTCAGCATATATGCTTTGTATGAGTTTGGTACCCAATGAATGCAGAGATCTTTAGCCAAAAAGAGTTGTCTTATTTTTTTTCCTGTATGGTGCTTTCTTGGAGACAATCCACTCAGCAGCACATTTTGGGGGTCATTATTTCAGGCCATTAAATTATTATTAGAGTAGAGGTTCCCAACTCCTGTCAGCTTCTTTGAAGTCAAAATCTCTTGCAGAAACATCTGCACATCATAGAAGCAGTCGTTTGAATCTTGGGATTCAGAAAGGTACCATCAACATTTCCTACTTGGCCAACTGGCAAGCTTCTTCTGAGCAGAATTTGGTCATGACAGAAATTATATCCAAATTAGCACTTACTTTGGGGGGGCAGGAATAAGACTAGGGGTGTCAATACCAGCTTGACTTCTGCACCTCTGTTCTTAAAGAGGAGAATGAATGAAGAGCTATTGGGCCATGGAAATTAGGGCTGAATCATATGATTCAAGCAGCATGTCCAATTTGCTAAAATAAATTGTCTTTTGTAATATGGTTTACACTCGGTGGACACAATTTCCAAACAACCAGCCCTTTGTACACTCTGCCCGAAGTGCTTTTCTGTTAGTATGACTGACGTATGTTGCAGGAAGGAGTCACATTGGAATCTACTGCATTTTCATGTATCATACCTGGAATGGCACAGGATACTTTTGTGACCAGAGTGGGAAGAACAAAAGAGGCACTCTGGCCTACTGTAGTCTTGTGATCAGGAGGAATGCTCTAGTTCACATGGCTACTTCATCCTGCACTGAGGTCTTTCCACCCAATTATTTATTCAGGCTTAGCCACTATGGGAAAGAAGAGGTTGAGCTAAGCATTGGCCCGGTTCAGCATGGCTGGGCTTCTTCTGTTCATATTATTTAGGCATGAAAGTGTAAGCTGCTAAATGATGTCTCAAGGTCATTTCTGTTTATTCATCTGCTGAACTGATTATTAGGCCTCGTACATCTATCCCTAGCTATTCTGCTGTATAGCTCTGTCCGCACAACGTGGGGATGTGACCAGCAGTGGTCGGCAGACTCTAAGTGGGGTGCACGTGCCTATCACACAATGATATGAAGTCATGCGTACCCACAACTGAAAACAGAATTTTTTATTTAGCATCATTCTTCTGCTGCCAGTGATGCCACTTTCATTAGCAGATGCTGTTGTGCAACAGGATACTGGTCAGTGTATCTAGAACACTGGTTCTCAACCTGTGGGTCCCCAGATGTTCCTGGATTGCAACTCCCAGAAGCCTCCACCACTCGCTGTGCTGGAAAGGGTTTCTGGGAGTTGTAGTCCAAGAACATGTGGGGACCCACAGGTTGAGAACCCCTGATCTAGAAGGACATATGAGGGATGTGTTCTATGTGTTTTGTGATGTGCTCTGGAGCTGGCACTTAATTTTGTTGTACGAAAGTACAATGACAATAAAGTTTATCTTATATCTCTAACATTAAGCTGGCTGGAGAACTTGGGGAACAGAGCCAGAGCTTGAGAGTTTGGTTCGCTACTGTACCTTGCACATGATCAGCGAGCCAGTGCAGCTTTGGCTAACCTGCACCACCCCACAGTACCCACAGAAGGAGGAAATGAGAAAGCACTTCTGTATATCTATGCAGCCTTGGGTCCCTTTGGGGAGAAAGGCGGCATAAAAATAAAGTTGTTGTTGTTGTTGTTGTTGTTGTTGTTGTTGTTGTTGTTGTTCTTCTTCTTCTTCTTCTTCTTCTTCTTCTTCTTCTTCTTCTTCTTCTTATTCTTCTTATTCTTATTATTATTATTATTATTATTATTATTATTATTATTATTATTATTATTATTATTATTATTATTATTATTATGCCCTCTGGTGATGACTGCCATAAGTTGGAATCCATCTGATGGTGTGCAGTTATAACTATGGCTGATACTTCACGTCCCTCTCGCTGCAGTTCGCGGCCCCGCTGGAGACCGGTTTGAAGGAACGGAACTTCACGTCCTTGTGGGGTCAATCCAAATTCGAAGGAACAGAACCTCATGTCCTTGTGGGGTCAATCTGAGTTCACCCCGACCACGCCCCCTGAACTGCGCTCCAAGCGGGGTGAGAAATTCCTGTCCTGGAGCTCGGGAATCTTTTCAATCTGCTTCTCGATCCGTGTTGAAAACCGATTTCAACACGGAGGCAAGTTCACCTCGGCTCGAGGAAGGACGTGAAGTAACCACCTATGTAATATTAAAAACTCTGTATTAAACAACAGAACTGAGGTGATCATAATTAAAGCATCTACAAACCTATAGGTTCGTTGAGTTTGCAGAAGCAAACAGCATGCATTGTAAAACAGTAAGCGTGCATTGTAGCTGAGTTAGAAAAAGGAAGAGAAATCTTATAATCTGAAGCTATTTTCATGAACTGTTTGGCTTCAATATCTCATTTATGGATCTTTGTTGTGTTTAGGGAGTCTGTGCTGATTTCATATCAGAGCAGGCTGGAGCAGCTGCAGGAAACATTAAAACAGAAGGAGCGCGATGAAAAGGGCTGGCAGGAAAAGGTAATATTGGGACTTCCAGCGATCGCTTTGTTTGTTTCAGTTAACTCCCGTCAGCTGTCAAGCTGAAGCATCTGACATTCATTTCCTGGTAGCTTCTGTTCTACAGTTCTTGAGTATTCTTGCTCCAAAGATAAGGTGACTCCACAAAGTAATGTCATTTGTTTGCTTATTTAATAAAAATGGTTACTCTGCCACATGAGCCCTCCAGTACGTATACATTAGAAATGACAACATAAGAAACATTGTGGAAGACCAAGTGTAAGAAAAGTAGCAGTTTTTAAAAGTAACAAAAATGTAAATAATAATGTAGCCTCTCCCCCTCCTCCCAAGTTTTAATTCCAATTGCAAATTCTCTTTTCTCCCTTTCCTTGAAAGCTGATGCAATCACTACGCAATTCCCATGGCTTGCAGTCATCTCACTGTTCGTTTCCTTTCTTCTTTCCGTTGCCGGGACAATTTTTATAGTTAACTATTAAATTGTGACGTTATAACTTTTGTTTATAAAACTTCATTTCTGGGAGAGTTCTGACCTCATCTCAGTGATTTTTGTAGAGTATGTTATAAGGGCACTCTGCAATCCAAACTTGGATCCAGAGGTACTTGTGCTGGGCTCCTATGTACTCGTTCCTCAGTCAGCTCTCTCACAAACAGAGAGGAGCCTCTCCTTCAGAACAGTGCCAGGATGCCAGTGGGTTATCCCCCCCTGCCACCGCCAGCACTTTTGAGTTAAACCCCACCCCTAGAAGTCATTTCTATTTGACTCCCCGAGCATATCATGTCAGACACCCTGGAGGCATCTGCCTCTATAGAGGATAGAGCATTGCACAAAGTGTTGGAAGACCTGGATTCAAATTCCCACTGGCCCATGAAACCCTCTCTTCTCTCAGGCTGGCCCACCTCACAGTGCTGTTGGGAATAGAAATGGCAAAGAAAAGAGAGCATTGAGGTCATTGTAGACAAGACAGGATGTAGCTATAAAAATCATTTTAGAGAATTATTTAAAGAATAGGCACATGCAAAACCAAACAGAATCCAACTTATCTTGGGTCAGAGAAACACCATACTGGATCCTTCATATCCTGTTCAACATGGGTTGGATAAAAAGATGGTCACTCGGTCAGTGCTGTCAACTGAGGTAAAGGGAAATTGAAAGCAATGCAGTAGGTAGAATTGCTGGTATCAACGGACAAGGTGAATGACAGCTGAGCGCCTAATAAAGTACAAGATTTCCCCTGGTTATTCTAACTGTTGAGGCACAAGACAGGGCTCAGGCTGAGGTCACTCCATGAAGTGACCTCAGCCTGTATCCCTCTTGCCTGTGAATCTTCTGCCTACTCCTACTAGAAACATATCTTGTTTGACTTAGTCTTCATTTGCTAGACAGTGAAGCAAACAAAAAGCAAATGAACAAAACTCTACACAAATCTTTCTTATACTACTTGCTTCTAGGCCACGGATGGCGAACCTATGGCACGCGTGCCAAAGATGGCACGGAAAGAGCTTTTGCCTGGCACATGACATGCTCCTTGCTCCCCCCCCCACTTCCCCCTCCGCTGGACCAGCCATGAGGAATTTGTGGAGGGGGAAGTGGGGGGGGCAGGGAGCATGCCGGGTGCCAGGCCAACCCTACCGTCGCCATTGCCATCACCGCCCTTGCTGCCCCAGACCCCGCCTCCGCCAACCCCACTGCCAAGACCAACCCCATCCCTGCCGCTGCCGCCGTCGCTAACCCTGACCCCATTGTCCTTGCTGCCCTTGACCTCGCCCCACCCCTGACCCCCCGCTGCCACCGATCCCAACCCCCACCGCCCCGTCCCCATTGCCATCGCCCTTGCCGCCCCTGCCACCGCCACCCCGACCCCACCTCCGCTGCCATTACTGCTGCCATCCCTGCCCCTCCCACCACCGACGACGATGATCCTGACCCCACCCCCTCCATCACCCTTGCTGCCTTCGCCCCCTTCCCTGCCCGCTGCCGCGGATCTTGACCGCCGCCAAGTTTGGGCACTTGGTGGCAAAAAGGTTCACCATCCCTGTTCTAGGCTATGACCTTAAGCATTGCAGGACATGCCAAATGCAAATAAAACAGTGGGTTCTTATATGTATCTAATAAGCCTTCTTGGGTTTAATGGGACATGTTCCCAGAAAAGTATGTATAGTATATAAGGCCCTTTGTACACGACCCCTAAACTCCGCCGCAAATGGCTCCCAGCTCCGGAGCTTAAAATTGTTTCCCCATCAGCTCCGGAGTTTACAAATAATTAAGTGCGACCACGCCCACCTAAGCGCGTCCCAGCGCACTTTTCAGGTACCTGCTCTCTGGAAGTGAAAATTCCTGATGCGGATATAACGTAGTGACTTCCCGGCTCTCCTTGCTTCTGTTTGTTCTTTTTTTGCCCCCTGCCCCTTTAAGAGATCTGAATGCAGTGCCGGGACGGCAGAACGGAGGTAAGCGGCATTCTTTTCTTCCTTTTTTTCTCCCTCCCCTCACGCAGCCAGCAGCCAGGAGTGCGGAGGGGGTGGGAACGCAGGAACAGCGACAAACCCCTAAGATCTCTGGTCCGAATTTAAGTGGCCAGCGGATCTTAGGGGTCGTGTGAAAAGGCCCTAAGTTTGCATCTTAAGGGGAAACTTTTCTAAAATCTTATCATGTTAGTGAGGCTGCTGTTGGTCTTAGTTTCTGCAACCAATAAGAAGGAAACATGATCAAACACCAGACAGTGATTTTAAAACCTTCTTTGTTCACACATGCATCAGTTCCATTAGTCACTACACAATGCTTCCCAACTGAATGTGTGAACTGACTCCACTGAAACCCATTGTATCTGGTGTAATGCGGATTTTGATATGTATTTAAAATAGTGCTGGGTTCTTGATATACTTAAGCTGATTTGTCCATGCTGTCTTTAAGAGATAACCCTACAGTAGTTATACAAACATAATACAGTGGACCCTTGTATAACAAACAGCTTGTATAACATAAAATCTGTAAAACATAAAAAATTCCAGAGATAGGGGAAATTTGCTTAACATAATCACTTATGGGGAAAATCCTTACAACATAAAAATGGGATTACTCCGTTTTCAATGCATTCCTCTGGGAATTTGTATAAAGGAAAATTTGCTTAACATAATTTCATTTGGAACGAATTAATTCCTTTATACAAGGTACCACTGTACATATATTTTACAACTTCTATTGCAAATGCTTCGACTAAGGAATCAGCAGTCTTGAAATTTCTTAAAAGTCTGCTTCTCATGGCTGGTCATTCAACTTCATGTTTTGAACACCTGGTTTTCAGATATTCATATCTTTCTGCTTGTTTTATACTGCCTGTATGCACTCAACATAATTTTATGCTTTTATTAATAAATATATAAAACTTTCTTACCTGACTTTCTCACACACAGGATATAATTTTAGCATGAGGTCAGTCTGTTTGCAGAATTTGTTGTGCAGCTTGCCATTTAAAATGGGTAATGAACGATGAGGAATAAGAGACAGCAGTTACATATTTTCTAACAGCTATTAAAATGCGCTGAATGTCAAGTGTTCAGAAAATGTTCTCATCAGACCAAAGACATGTTGCCGTCTTTTTCTTGGGTCACTGTGCCATTACATAGGCATAATGTGTTCTCTTTTTAAAGAGGAAAAATATTTTCAATCCATGTATTTGTCAAAAGGGGGAAAAATCTCTTTCAGAATTAAGTTGCTTAAAGTGGTGTTTTGGCATTTAATGTGTTGGGTAGGAGAAATGTTCTACAAGGGGAAAGAAATCAATTGTTGCTATGCAACTTGAACAAGATAATTGAGAAATATACTTCATGCCTCCTCATTATTGTTATTATTGGTTATCCTAATTTCAGGTGTTAGCCAAAATGGAAACATTTACATCCTGAGAACAGCTTCTAATGATGTCAGTACTGACATAGCAGCAATTATAGTAATCTATCGTTGACAGTGTTTGGAGAATACTTCAAGCCCCACCTGACCTGCACACTCAGTAAACTCTTGTGCCACACTTCAGTCATTTACAAAAAAGCATGTTGTGTCCAAGTAGGAAAAGTTCCACTTTCTTATGCTGCACATATTCTGAGTGGTGCTGAATAAGAAGGTGAGCATTCTGTCCCCACTTTGGCCAGTCAGTCGCCCATGCTCACAGGCAGGAGATGCACACGACAGCAGCATAGCACCTTGTATTGGGAATTATCTGGCTACAATATGGGGGGATAATTTACATCGATCAGGGGTAATAGCTATTGGTACCTTTATACTTCATGGTCTTACTGTTTGGCTTCACGGATGACCCCAGAATCTAATACTGTATTATGAGAGACCTACAGCGGTGTATCCCAGCCAGTTAGAAGCCCAGCAAACTCACTGTTTATTTATTTTTATTTATTTATTTATTTTTATGCTTGTTAACTGTCATGGGAACTCTGGGCGGTGTACGACATGTTGCGAAAAACAACTGCCCAAACATACAAACCCTAGACAAACCCAAACAAAGTACAAATAATGGGGGAAATGATAAAAAATAATAATAGAAAAAATAATATATAGAGTATTAAGAATAATAAAAATAAAAATGGACATAACAGAGCCAGGTCTTTAGTGCCCTTCTAAAGGCCGGCAGTGAGTCCACCAGCCTAATCTCCATAGGCGGTTTGTTCCAATATGCCGGGGCAGCCACCGAGAAGGTGCGTTTCCGGGTAGACACCCTTCGGGCCTCTCTAGGTGTGGCCATCCGGAGTGAGAGGGACAACAAAGCTCTGGTTGGTCAGGACAAGGTTGATCTCTGTTTCCCATCCACCTCTAGTTGGGGCCAGATGGCCAGCTAGGCGTTCTCGAGGTGACCAACTCACAGCACGTTCCTTTCACAACTGACTTTTTAGAGACATTTGGTGCTTGTGTTTTCACCAAAAATATAGGGTCAATTCAGAAGATAATTTACTCATGCCCAAACTTGTACTTTTTAGGTTGAATCTGAGAGAGCAAAAGAACAGGCCTATCAAAAAGAGCAGATTCTGAGACTCAAAGAAGAGGCCAGAATGGAGCTAGACATTGAGAAACAAAAACATCAGGAATTAATCGTGAAATATCAGAAGGATCAGGATGAACTGTTACACACAAAGGTTTAAACTACTGGAAATAAAGTGTCTCGAGATTCTTTCAAATGGGCAGGGGGGAAAGCTATTCATTTATTTTAATCATGAAGGTCAAATGGTACAATGGGATTGTTAAACACAGTCAAAGTGTCCCAAGTTCCTTTCAAATTTTGATGACCTACAGCTGACATTAGTAAACAAACCCAGAATCAACCATTTTGCATTGACGGGGCAAGCAGAGGACATGTCAGTCACAGCACGGTATTCAAAATGAGAGCATATATACAATGAGGAATCAGGGATTGTCATCTCTGAGGAATTCTAGGGAATGTCAGATTCAAACATGCTCCAGTCTTGGGTCATTTACACATCATTGTTCCTCTGTGCATCATTCAGAAGCAGGAGCCTTGCTTCTGTACACAATTGGTCTTCCATAGGCTCAAAGAAGATATGCATTTACTGCAATTAACCTTTTCCCCTTAAGCATGCAGTTTCTTCTGAACTTCATGCTTAAGCAGTTGGGCTTGGAAAAAGAACTGCAGAGCTGAAAGGGACCTGCAGATCATAAGGCCCAGCCTCTGGCAAGAAAACACGGCGGGGAATTGAACTCCCAAATTCTGACTCCGCAGCACTGAACTATCCATTCAAGTGATGTACCTGGAACACAGTAAACATAGCAGTGCTAAAATGTGTTTACTGTGTTCCATGTATATCACAATGAATAGCTATAGGCAAGCCCAAAGCTGTTGCACAATAGTGGCTTTCCCTAAGGCAGGCATGTCCAAACTTTGGCCCTCCTGATGTTTTGGACCACAACTCCCAGAATTCTAAGCTTAGCTTGCCAATGCCAAAGGACTGTGGGAGTTGTGGTCCAAAACATCTGGAGGGCCCAAGTTTGGACATGCCTGCCCTAAGGCATGGGAGGTCCCTGCTGCAATAGGCATAATTGAATGATCCTATTTATTTATTTATTTATTTATTTATTTATTTATTATTATTATTATTATTATTATTATTATTATTATTATTATTATTATTAATAATAATAATAATAATAATAATAATAATAATAATAATAATAATAATAATAATAATAATAATAATAATAATAATAATAATTTATACACCACCTGAAAGTACTGCTGATCAATATCTTTGTCATTTGGTGAATTTACAGCTTTCTCCTTGTTTTAAAATCTCACCTGTTTTAAATCTCTTTAACCAAGGAATGAAGTTTATGAATGTGAGATTTCTCTTTCAGATACCTCTGTTGATATCCAATGCTACGCATAGCCTGAAAATGGAAATTGAGGCACTTGAAGAGCAGCTCCAGGTAGCCCAGACCAAGCTTACAGAGAAGAATGAAAAAAGAGAAATAAAATGGCAAACCCTTAAAAACCAAGTTGCAGAGCTGGAATTGCGGTTGAAGGAAGAACAGAGTACCCATCATTCAATAACAGAAGAAATAAGACAAGAAATGAAAAAGAAGTCTTATGAGCTGGACAGACTGACTCAAGAGCAAACACAATTGATTCAGAACTTGAATCAAGTTCAAGAGGAGGTATGAATTCAACAAAGGCTTAGACTTCATTATTGATATCTTAAGCTCTTTTCATATATATTCTTGGTTGAGGCATAGCAAGCTTGGTCCAATAAACATTGCCGAACAGGAAGCAAGATATGTGTGGTCATGTATCTTGCTCCAGTATGTCTTGATTCCATATACCATTTCTGAACTGGGAAATTGCTTTAGCTATATTTATAAATAAATATCAAGCCAAGATCAAGCTTTGATATCATAACTTGGTGTATAAAATGTGTTCAAATGCATTTATGGCTTAGCTGTCATGAAAAGCTTTTGAGAAACGGACATTGAATTAAGGCATAAGGGAAAGCATAAAGAGAAAACACAGGCACATAAATCCTTCTCAAGTGAACAAACCATTAAGTTAGGATCATTAGGTCCAAAACAAGACTTAGTTGAATGTGTGGAAAAGAATTGCATTGCACATGTCGTCTCCACTCCCAGCTAACCCACGTTCTTTTGACTATCTCCATAGACTGCATGTGGAATACTGTAAGCCTTTAGGGCAGTGTTGGCGAACCTATGGCACGGGTGCCAAAGGTGGCATTCAGAGCTCTTTCTGTGTGAACCCGACATTGCCCCATCACGGCCACCTGTACTCAGGTTAAATTGCTGTATTGGCAATTTGCGAAAAATTAGTAGGTTTTGAATTGCATTTGGTGCACTCGGTCTCTAAAAGGTTCGCCATCACTGCTTTAGGATATGCATTTTAAATATATATTCTTGGATATATGGGGCTTTTTTGCTCACTTCTGCTGCTGAGAGGGTCTCTGCAAAAAGCTCTACTTTACATCGTCCAAAGATGCAGACAAAAATAGATGGGGAAGATGATTTTACCAGTACACTGCCCATCGGCAGTGCAAAGGGCTATTATGAGCCACAACCAAATGCAAACACAGCCCAGTAAAAAGAACATTGCTTGTCACCCTCACTTATGAGAATCTATAAAGTTTTGATAAGTAAGAATGGGAAAAGACAAAGGGGGGAGAGGCAGATTATAGGGACTGGGGGTGGGTTTTAAGCACAAAAGGGAAAATAGAAATATCCTAGAACAATGATGGATCCCCAGATGTTCTTGGACTAAAACTCCCAGAAGCCTTCATCACTAGCTGTGCTGGCCAGGAGTTCTGAGATTTGCAGTCCAACAACAATTGGGGATCCAAATCTGGGTAAAGTCGTAGAGAAAAGATCCAAGTGCGCAGGTGCCAGGTTTCTCATTTTGGGTGAACAAAAAGGATGTTAACTGAGTAGCTTGACTAAATCTCCAAAAAAAAACCACCAGATATTCTTCTTTGTTTGCCATCTGACCAAGGGCATGGCTTGTTCTCATACAGAAAAGCTGAGAAGGATGTTAAGGAAAGAGCCTTTTGGAAGTCACTGATTCCTAGGTTCATGCTAAGTGAGAAGTCACTTGACAGAGGATATAAAACAGCACTGTTGATCCATGAAAACGAAAACGAAATCCAAAGTTCAGAGAGAGTTTTATGAGGTCATAAGAACATAAGAACATAAGAAGAGCCATGCTGGATCAGGCCAAAGGCCCATCTAGTCCAGCTTCCTGTATCTCACAGCGGCCCCACCAGATGCGTTTGGGAGCGTGTGAGACTAGATATCTGTCTCCTGATACCACTCCCCTGCATCTGGCCCTTGAAGTACCCTGGTTTCTCCATCATGGTTTGTAACCTGTGATGGACTTTTCCTCCAGGAATCTGTCCAATCCCCTTTTGAAGGCATCCAGGCCAGATGCCATCACCACATCCTGTGGCAGGGAGTTCCATAGACTTACAATGCGCTGGGTGAAAAAATATTTTCTTTTGTCAGTTCTTACTCTCCCAGCCTTCAATTTGAGTGTATGTCCCCTAGTTCTGGTATTTTGGGAGAGAGAGAAGAGCTTCCCTCTATCCACTTTACTCATGCCCTGCATTATTTTGTATGTCTCAATCATATCCCCCCTCAAGCGCCTTTTTTTCCAGACTAAAGAGGCCCAAATGTTTTAGCCTTTCTTCATAAGGGAGGTGCCCCGGCCCAGTAATCATTTTAGTCACGCTCTTCTGCACCTTTTCCAGTTCCACTATGTCTTTCTTGAGATGCAGTGACCAGAATTGTACACAATACTCCAGGTGGGGCCTTACTATTGTTTTGTATAATGGCATTATAATGTTGGCTGTTTTATTTTCAATCCCCTTTTTGATAATCCCTAGCATGGAATTGGCCTTCTTGACCACTGCCACACACTGGGGAGACACCTTCATGGAGCTGTCCACCAACACACCAAGATCTCTTTCCTGATCCGTCACGGATAACTCAGAGCCCATGAGTTGATAGATGAAGTTTGGATTTTTTGCCCCAATATGCATTACTTTACATTTGGTTACATTAAAACGCATTTGCCATTTCTCAGCCCATTCCCCCAGTTTGGAGAGATCCTTCTGGAGCTCTTCACAATCTTCTCTGGTTTTCACCACACGGAAAAGTTTTGTGTCATCTGCAAACTTGGCCACCTCGCTGTTCATCCCTGTCTCCAGGTCATTTATGAACAGATTGAAAAGCATCGGTCCCAGGACAGAGCCCTGGGGCACACCGCTTTTCACCTCTCTCCATTGTGAAAATTTCCCATTGACACCTACTCTTTGTTTCCGGGATCTCAACCAGTTCTCAATCCATAAGAGGACCTGTCCTCTTATCCCCTGACTGTGCAATTTTCTCAGCAACCTTTGGTGAGGGACTGTATCAAAAGCCTTTTGAAAATCCAGATAGACTATATCCACCGGTTCACCCAAATCCACGTGCCTGTTGACCTTTTCAAAAAATTCTAAAAGGTTTGTCAGACAAAATTTATCCTTACAGAAGCCATGCTGATTTTCTCTCAGCAAGGTTTGTTCTTTTATGTGTTTTAAGATTTTCTCTTGGATGAGGGTTTCCACCATCTTCCCTGGGACAGATGTAAGGCTAACTGGCCTGTAGTTTCCCGGGTTCCCCCCTCCTTCCTTTTTTAAAAATTGGTGTGACATCTGCCATCCTCCAGTCCTCCGGCACTGTGGCAGTTTTAAGAGACAAGTTGCATATAACCGTTAAGAGATGTGCAATTTCATTTCTCAGTTCCCTAATAACCCTTGGGTGGATGCCATCTGGGCCCGGTGACTTGTTAATCCTCAATTTATCGATTAGTCCTAAAAACCCCTCTCTTTCAACCTGTATTTGATTTAATTCTTTAGTCAAGAGGGGCGGCTCAGGCAGCAGAATCCGCTCAAGGTCGTCTGTCGTGAAGACAGACACAAAGAAGTCATTCAATTTCTCTGCAATGTCCAAGTCCTCCTTAACCTCCCCTTTTCCTCCCTCACCATCCAGAGGGCCAACTGGTTCTCTGGCAGGTTTTCTACTTCTAACATATTTAAAGAAGCTTTTATTATTACCCTTTATATTGCTAGCCATGCGTTCCTCAAAATCTTTCTTTGCCTCCCTTATCATCTTCTTACATTTCTTTTACCAGAGTTTGTGTTCCTTTTTATTTTCCTCATTTGGGGAGGATTTACAGAAAGACCTCTCCTTGTGCTTTAGAGCCTCTCTAACTCCACTCGTTAACCATGCCGGTGTCCTCTTGGACTTAAATGAGCTCTTTTTTCTTTGTGGTATGCACTTGTGCTGGGCCTCTATTATTGTTGTTTTAAACAGGCTCCATGCACTCTGAAGAGATTGGATTCTTCTAACTTTCCCCTTCAATTTCTCTCTAACTAGTTTCCTCATCTGAGGGAAGTTTGCCCTTCGAAAATCAAGGGTTTTTATGTCTGATTTGCTTGACACTCTTCCTCCAACATGCATGGCAAAGGCAATTGCAGCATGGTCACTGTTCCCCAGAGGCTCAGTGACATTCACATCCCTGACCAGGTCCTGAGTATCACACAGAATTAGATCCAGAGTTGCCTGTTCTCGGGTGGGCTCCATGACAAGTTGCTCTAAGGCACAGTCATTCAGCAAGTCGAGAAACCCGGTTCCTCTTTCTTGCCCCGAGCTCGCATTGGCCCAGTCAATGTGGGGATAATTGAAGTCCCCCATGATTACTATCCTGTCCCTCTTAGCCACCTCCATGATTTCTCTCCTCATTTCAAGGTCCCCCTCAAGTTTTTGATCTGGTGGACGATAGAATACTCCAACTATCACATCACTCCTGGGACCTGGTAGTTTAACCCACAGTGATTCTATGGTGGAGTCAGACCCTCTGTCCATCTCCATTCTGCTGGATTTTACCCCTTCTTTGACATAGATGGCCACTCCTCCTCCAACCCGCCCCTCTTTATCCCTTCTATAGAGTTTATAGCCTGGGATTGCTGTATCCCACTGGTTCTCCACATTCCACCAGGTTTCTGTTATGGCTATTATATCTATGTTATCCCTAGCTGCCAAATGTTCAAGTTCTCCCATCTTTGCTCGGAGGCTTCGAGCATTGGCGTAGAAGCACCTGTACAGTGGGTCCCACAACAACAGCTGCTGCCTTGTTCTTTTCCCCTCACAGCTTTTATTCTCAGTAGACAAACTGTCACAGTCCATTATTCTCCTGGTGCTAATACCTGCTATGTCATCTCTATGTGATTCTCTACCCTCTCCAACCTCGTTCCCCGAGGATGAGGTGTTCCGAACCGGATGCCACTCAGCTCCTGTCGGCTTTCCCCCAGTTATCAGTTTAAAAGCTGCTCTGCTGCCTTTTTGAGGTTGAGTGCCAGCAATCTGGTCCCATCATGATTCAAGTGCAACCCATCCCTCCTGAACAGGTTTGGCTTGTCCCAAAATGTTCTCCAGTTCCTGACAAATCTAAAGCCCTCCTCTCGACACCATCGCCTCATCCACGCATTGAGGCTTCTGAGTTCTGCCTGCCTGACGGGTCCTGCACGAGGAACAGGTAGCACTTCTGAAAATGCTACCTTGGAAGCCCGGGACTTCAATCTTCTACCTAACAACCTGAATTTGGCTTCCAAGACTGACCGCTTGGCCTTCCCGACATCATTGGTACCAACGTGTACCATGACCACTGGCTCCTTCCCAGTTCTCTCTAACAAGCTATCTAGATTTCTCGTGATGTCTGCAACCTTTGCACCTGGCAGGCAAGTGACCATACGGTTATCATGCTCCTCACAAATCCATCCCTCTGTATTTCTAATTATAGAATCTCCTAGTACAAGGAGCTTCTCTCCTGCAGCCTGCTCATCTACATGTACCTGATCTTGTATCTCATCAATAGTGATGAGGGAGAGATCCTCAGGTGGAACCAATTGTTCCTCGGTGTGTGCCTCATGAGGTGTGATGAGGGAAAGAGCTTCAAATTGATTGTGCAATATCAAATTAAATTCCACAAAAATGTGCACACTTACAAATAATTCAGAACTGTGCATCAGGGTATTTAGTATGAAAATCAGAAATGAGGTGAAGAGGAGCTGCAACTAAATTTGGCCAGATATTGTAGAGGGCTTGAGGCCCACTGTTAATCTCAGGACCAAAATGGAGATTTCAGACTGGAGAAGGCAAGCGTGCAGGTATTAGATTACACCAAGCAATTCTGATTAGGATGAAGAAGACATGACGGCTGTCCGTTTCTCCAAGGCTCAAGGCAAGTAATTCTGAAGTGATTTCTAGGAATTCTGATTTTCCTCGTCACTGAGTGATCTCATCCTGACAAGGACTTTCATTGTCAGTAAATCACTCAAGCTACTGGTTTGAAAAACAGGCAGCTCATATTTATCTCAGTTGAACTGCAACACAATGATGTTTCTGTTGGATTGTGCCCTATGACAGGAAAGTGGGCTATGCTCCATTTATTGACGTAATGGAGCTTGAGTAACTAATACTGTATTAATGTTACTAGGTTTCCCCACCCCTGCAATTTTACACCTCCCCCCCCCCAGTTAACCTTCATGGTAATTCTATTTGTGAAATTGTGAAATTGAAGCAGGTAACTCTGGGGAGACATTAGAAATGTGATGCATTTACACAATACTGAATCGTGTATGGTGTTCCCAAATACATCACCTTCCAAATGTACAGGCTTGTGGCTTCTGCTCTTCCCAGCCATATTGCTTAAATATGATGGAGATTGTATCTCTGTTGTCAGGCTGAACAAAGTGTAGCTCATGGGCTACATGCAGTCCCTAGCCATTTTTTCCAAAGGTCTCCCACAAAAAAATAAGAAGAAAGGCAATGCACAATTGCTATTGCAGACTATGTCATCTCTAGCGCTACAACACTTTGTGGCAGCACTGAGTTTCACCGCTGTTGTTTCCCTTTTTTAGTTAGTGTGATTTTTAGTTAGTTAAGCACTAAAACCTATGAAAACCTATGAAAATTACTTTTTGGGTCCTAATTATTTTAAAAATTAATTAAAAATCAAAAGTAATTGTACTTTGGCTATGCCCCTCAGGTACGTGGTCTTCAGAATGCCAGCAATCTGGGAAAGAGGCCCTCAATCCTGACTGACATATCTGGAAATCAGATGTGTAGGACAAGAGTTGACAGATAGATGTATTTTCACGACATCCAAGACGAGAAAAATGTAGCAGCTGACACTTGAGGAACCTGGATACATTGTGGTTATCCATAATATGGCCACAAGTGTTTCAGCACATAACCTGTTTCCTTTGCACTCCTTTCCCTCAGTACTCTCAGTTTGGAGGGCTTCAGAAAGCACCCAATATTTTACCATCTTTTGTTTTCGTCTTGACAGCGTCTTATGAAATATGTTTCCCTTTTGCTTGCAGAATGCTCTTCTCCAGGACACAGTGCGCAGGGAGTGTGAGGAACGCTATGAGCTCACTGAAGCTTTAGCTCAAGCCAGAGAACAAGTTGTGGAGCTAAAGAAACTCAGTGGAAATTTCCCGTTGTCACACTGTTCTCTTAGTCAGGGCAGCCTAACCTCTTCCACCCCGTCGGTCAGCAATCATGGGCAGAAAAGCTCAAACTGTGAGAAAGGAACAACGTTCGCAGGTCTTTGTCGGATTTCAAGAGCCACTAAAGCACCGATCTGCAGCAAGTTCAAGAGTAGCGTGGACTTGAGTTTACCTGCTTTGCCAACTCTGCCATCCTCAGGTGGTCGAGTGTCTTCCCTAGATGAATCCAGGAGGAAGAGGATCACAGCAGTTATCAAAAGACAGCTGAGCGAGCTGTGATTAGTGAACAACCACGTTCTTTGGATAAAATAGGGCAGCCAAAGAAAATTGTTGGCACGAGTCAAACTTTAGCCAAGATTATTTCCTGCCAAAGCACAATTTTATAGAAATGACATCAAATTATGCTTTAAAAAGAACATTCAAATGTTTATGTTCCAGAATGCAATCATGAATCAGCATTTTCCTCAATAAATGTTGGTGATTTAGGCCTAGTTGTTGTTAGAAGCATCATGTCTGGGCTTAGTGGTTGTTTCCGTTCACATGGGGAATACCTGCTCTTGTGATTCAACATACCCCCTTATAAAGCATTCCTTCCATAAGCAAAGCAGTGAGAATGAGAATCTGAATAGGGCTAGGCTAGACATTTTTTTCTTTTCCCCTTTCTGTTTCTTTTCTTTTTCTTCCATTATCCCTTTTTCTGTAGAGAAAATTGTTGTGTGTTAAATGAGACATTGGCTACACTGGCTAAGGGAAAGAGGGTGTTACGAGCACAAAAAACAACCAAAATAAAACTTCCTAAGCTGTGTTGCCATATTTATTTACAGAATTTTTTAATTTACAGAATTTTTTAGCCACCCCACTACCAAATGGTCTCATATCTCCATATTAGATAGTTTCCCTCAATCTCTTTTCTCAGTGTACTAAGGGCCTTTTCACACGACCCCTAAGATCCGCTGGTCCCTTAAATTCGAACCAGAGATCTTGGGGGTTCGTTTTTGTTCCTGTGTCCCCATCAGCACTTCCTGCTCCTGTCCGCGTGAGGGGGGGGGAGGCAAAAAAAGGACAAAAGAAGCCTTTACTAACCTGCCCGTGCCGGTCGAACTTGCCACGAGCCCCATTACTTCCTGCTTCCGTCTCAAGGAGCTCTTAAAGGGGCAGGAGGCAAAAAAACAACAGACAAGCCAGGAGAGCCGGGCACTCTTATCTGCATCTAATTTTTTATCACCTCCAAAGAGAAGGTACAAGGAAAGTGCGCGGGGTCGCGCTAAAGTGGGCGGGGTCGCACTTAATTGTCTCCAAACTCCGGAGCTGGTGGGAAAACATTTCTAAGCTCCGGAGCTGGGAGCCATTTGCAGCGCAGCTTAGGGGTCGTGTATAAACGCCGTAAGTAAATTCTGAATTACCTATAAATCAGAGTCTGAGGACAGCAGTAGTAACATCAAAGGCAGATATTGTGTGATTTGTATTCCTGCATTGAGGATGGAATTGGACGTGATGGTCTTGTAGGCCCCTTCCAGCATCACTGTTCTATGATTCTATATTTTAAAAGTCAGCTTCCTTCATAAGCTTCTGGTTAGCAAACATCCTTTTTCTTGTACATCCGTGTTCTCATTTCCAAGGCCTAAATTGCTGTTGCTGCCATGAGTCCTACCAAGGGCCCTGCCCCAGCCCAAACCTTCAAAATTCCATGAGACACGAAGCATCTTGTTCAGCCAGAACTTTGCTGAAGTGTATGGTTTATTTCATAGGAATAATGATATGATTCATGGACTGCAAGGTTTGGCGGACTTTGGTGCACATTTTGTCTCCTTGCAGAACAGCTCAACAAAAGGAACATGGTTTGTTCTTAAATGTTCCTTTAGTGGGGATACATTGAAAAACTCCAAGGGGTGGTTTTTTTTCCCCAGTGGCTTTGCTGTGTTGTGTGTGGAATATGGCTGGATTTCACTAATAGCATTGTGTGATCTCTGGAACAAATCAGGAATGGCACTGCTGAATTATTATCTGTTCTACTGGAAGACTGCAACACAGAAAAGTTGCCATCAAAGTTAAGGAGTTCAGTGAATGGAAAGGAGAGAATTTGAGTTTGGATTAGTGATGTGGTACTATATTACTATGATGAGGCAGCTTTTATGGGCTTGAGCAGGCCATGTGTCTCTGGTGGGTGATTATATTGTGGTAGAACTGCACATAACCTGGCATCTTGTATTAAAACCTGAGCAAGTGATTATTCACAGAAGGACAATATGAAATCATTATTGTAATGTGAATAGAAATCTGGTACACCTCACTATTGCAAGGAACACTGACTGCTCAGTCTGCTTCCAGCTGCAAACTGTACTTCAGGGCCGCCTTTCCCCTCTTTAATGGCTAAACTGGACTTTGATTAGGTAGCCTTTCAAATTGAGGAATGCGCTGTATTGTATAGTAAGACACATGCAGCCACCCTACAGTTGTTGTGAATGCTACCACATCTGTAGCAGCTATAGCCAGGTGCTTTCCCTCGCTGTTGAGTTTCTGAGTGAAGGTACTGTATGTGGGCTGCTGGACTAGTTGGAGCAGAAAGGTGTTTACAAATCCTGCAGGATCAAGGCGGTAGAAATGCAAATGGAAAGATAGTTGGCCATCCCTGCAGGTCATAGTGTGACAAAAGGACAGCAAGACATTTGAGTCTCCTTTGCCGTTATCACATTGCATCTAAAAAGCACATTTTTTTTATTTTTTAAATTCACATCTGGAGTACTGGTCCCCACTGTGATGTGCTTCAAAAAATACACGCCTCTGCCATGCCTCCTGAAGTGCGACCCACTGCATTTTCCTGATCCTTGCCCCTCTGGTTGTAATTTTTTGATCTGCATTTTTGGAGAATTGAAGGGCGCATCAGAAGTAAGTGGGGTGTTGTTAGTGTGCATTTTTTGTTACTCTGCTCAATTTATTGATATTTTCTTACATTTATTTGCTCTTTAAAATAAAAAATGGACTACTGGTACAGGGGGGAAATTGTTTGTCATGTCTTCCAGCAGTAAAACTAGAAACTCGGCATGCCGGTAATCAAAGCGTATTAAGGGGGGAAAATTATACCTTGTATAAAGGAAGTAATTCATTCCAAATGAAATAATTTTCCTTTGTACAAATTTCCCATAGGAATGCCTTGAAAACAGAGTAATCCCTAATTGCAACCATTTTTATGTTGTATGGATTCGCCCCATAGGCGATTCTGTTAAGCAAATTTCCCCTATCTCCAGAATTTTTTATGTTGTACAGACTGTTTGTTATACAAGTGTCCACTGTATATACAGATATAGATATAGATATATAACAGCAATTAGATGTGCTTTTGGCTCATGGGGGTGTGTGAATAGAGCATCAAAAATGCTACCATGGGGACGGAAAGTGTACATCAATTGTCATGTGACCAGTCTTGGAGAAAGTACACATCAAATCAACATGCACATTTAGTGTGTATGTGACAGAAGCCCTTTTCAACTTATTAAAGTCTCTTCAGAAAAAGAGTCAATACCAATAAAATGTTGTGGAAGCATAGCAAATAACTATAATTGCCAGCTCAACAATATTGCATTCCCTGGAATTTCAAGACCTAAACCCGAGACAATGAGTGAGGGTTAGGAACAGGGACTTTTGGTGTCACAGGGCAAGCACCTGTGATGTCATGGGGTTGGTCCCTGTGATGTCACAGGCTAGGCAGTGTAGTAGTAGGAGCAAGACTGGCACCACCCCGAGTCAGTGGAAGGGTAGTAGTTCCTTGAGGTGATAACTTGAACCTTAGCAATCCCACTCTTAGTCAATATTAAATTGTATACCACATTTCCCACTATGGTTTATATATTTCCCTTGTCCTGCTTAAGCCACTTCACAAAAAGTGCAATAATCCTAATTTCTAGACAGGTAGGTGGCTACCAGAGACATGTATGGCCTGGTAGATCACACGATCTAGCTATTCTCAGTTTTTCCGGGGCCATGGCCATAAATATAATATGAAAGAAATATAGGCTGAATCAGTTGCATAGTGAGCCTTATAAGGTGGTGTGTGAAGAACTGTTTCCAGTCTGTGGCCCCTTTCAAATGTGCCAGGACCCTCCAAGTATCCCTGTGGTCCCTGTTCAGAATCTGTAGCTACAGAAGCAGCAGTCATGTGACACCTTAAAGACTTAACATAAAGACTAACAGCCCACATCTTCAGATAATGCGCACATCATAATTTTAGCTCAGCTACAATTTATTTAGATGGCTCAAATGTTTTTGCTTTATAAAAACCAAACAAGTCACTGATGCTTTTCAAATACCAATATTGTATAATCATACAATCGTAGAACTTCGGAGCTACAAGGAACCTCACAGCTGCTACACGTAGCACTAAAACGCTCAGGTTGGTCAGATGAAAGAACTTGTCTGAGTTAATCATATTCCTTTGTTAAGTAGCAGCATAGTGGGAAGACACCCCATGCACTTTCAAAACATATGTCTCACCAGCCTCTCTGTCCCCTATCGCTAGCTGCAGGGATTATGCCACCCTCAATATGTCATGCCACCCTCTCACAAAGAAAACAGGACTTGATGTTTTCTTTCAGTGTGGTTCAATTACTCAAAAACAAATCTTCAAATTTCTGTAACTCACTCATCCTTCATAGAGATTCAAGAAGCAAGTATTGTTGGGTGTGCTCCCTGTCCTCTTTTTAAACACTTTATAAATTATATAGAGAAATAAAGAGAAAAGAAGGGAAGAGAGGCAGGCAAGTACATACGCAGCACCCTTTTTTCAGTGTTTTCAAAAGTTCACTGCAAGAGGTTTTTTTTTGCATGGAAAATGTAAGCACTAGAGGTCTGTTTGGTGGAACGGACAACCTGAGGCGTGTGCGGAATCCTTCCGGAATGATGAAAAAAATCCCCACAAGAGACAACGCCTTTATAATGTCATGTGGTTGCCTCGCTCTCAAGAGACTTTTCTGTTCCTGAGCACAAATACGACGACAAACATTCCACCATTAAAAGTTTTCCATCCAGATTTTTACCTCATGAATATAATTCTGTGCCAGTATATAAATGACCGTGCGTTCCTGATGAATAAAAGGAAGCTCTCATTGTACCCTCATGCTAGCAAAGACTCCGTTATCAGAGAGTTACACAGAGTTCTTTACAGTGTAGTATACAAGAGAAACAACCAAATTGTCCTGATTATTGGAACAAAGAGAGGGAGGGATGTGCGTATGAGAATTAATA
Source organism: Phrynocephalus guinanensis (assembly GCA_037367245.1). NCBI lineage: Eukaryota > Metazoa > Chordata > Lepidosauria > Squamata > Agamidae > Phrynocephalus > Phrynocephalus guinanensis. The sequence goes on from CM074735.1 coordinate 110,918,787, forward strand.
TGATTTGATGGAATATTTCTTGTGTTCTAAGTGGCAAACCATGAAATATTAATTTGTATTTAATCCCATGAAGTAGTTAAAAGTGCTTCACTGGTATCTTTTTTAAAATTCCTCCCTGAAAAATGATTGACTGTTAACTTGTCTCAGAAGAAATACCCAATATTACTTACAAACACACTGTACCTATCACAGGACAGAATGTTATTTCATAGGCTCCCAAAACTCCTGACCCCTAAGGGTTAGTAATACAGCACAATCTAGCCAAAGACACCTAGTTCTGGACTTCATCAGCCGGAAGATCACAGCGTACTGTGTTATTAACACAAATCCTTTCACACCAAAATTACTGACTAGAATTGGCTGCAAAGCCGAGCTCTGAGTCAGTAAGACTGCGGGCTTTGTCTTCATCAAAATGGCTTCCTTTGCCAGCCATCCACACTGGTAGAGACTTGACAAAATGTTAACTGACAATATTGTTTTGCTGGATGTCTATGGTATTTTTACCAAAGGCATCCACCCTCCCTTGCAAATATTAGTAGTTCCATTTTGTTAAAAAGAAAGAAAAAAGCTTGCATTGTAAATCTTGCAGTTTCAGAACTGGCACTTCTGCAAAGACTTGAATGTGTAGTGTATTTTAAAGTTAGACAGAGGCCTGGCTAGAAATTGTGCTAAACCGCCCAGAGTGACCTCATTGCCAGATGGGCGGTATAAAAATAAAATAAATAAATAAATAATGAATTTTTGAACTGCAAATCTCCAGATTACTCAGCATGGTCACTTCTCATGGTGGCTGAAGGATTTGGGGAAGTAACTTCCTTTATCTCAGTTCCCATGAATGTGATAGTGTGGGTTTATCAATATTTAATAACAAACATCAAGTTACTTTAAAAATTATCAACTTAGTCAGGATTAGCCTCCTGGGTTAATAAATATATCGACCTTAGAGCATTTATTGCACAACCTGCTCCATCTTTGTGCTAAACTTTCTGGCTATGATTGCAAACCTGCCTTCCTATATGAGACTTCCCTATTCCATGTTATATTAAGAGTTAATCTTACACCAAGTTCCTGTTTTCTGAACTTCTGCTTGTGAGCCAAAGTAGCAAAATGATACACCCTTTATATCATCTCTCTATCATCAGAAGCTGTATTGTGCCACCCAGGTTTCCATCATCATGCTTACAAATAATCTTTGCAACCCATTCTCATATTCTCAGATGGTTATTTGCAGATTGAACTTTCCTATGTAATGTTTGAACAGGGGCACTTTTATACTCATATGAAAACAAGGTTGGAGTGGCCAATAGATGGCCACAGAAAGATTCCTTAGGATGCAGTGAATGTTTTCTGCATAATTTAAAAGGATGGCAATACTTCTGTAATATACTCATTGTCACGTTGAGGGAATAATATTTGGACGGCCTTCCCCAGATGCCTTGACCAAGTGAAGGATGCTGTGTAACTACTGCGTAAGTACTATGGGAAGCACCCTTTTGATGGTAGCTCTCTGGTTACAGAATGTTCTCCCAATACAAGTTTGCTTGGAGCTCTCCTTGTATCAATTCCAGCTTGAGATAAAAACTCTTTTATATTCTAAAGCGCTTTAAAGCCTTTGTACTTTTGACTCTCTGAATTTTAGATCTGCCATTTCTCTTCATAATGCAATATATGTCGCTGCAAGACTCATTGTGGTGTAGTAAATAGCGTGACAGTCTTGAACTTGGCAGACCTCGGTTGAAGTCACTGCTTGGCTATGGAAATTCACCAGAATGTAGTGACTGTGGTAAAACCACTCCACAGATATCTCAAGTACCTAGAAAACTCCATTATGGTTGCCATAAAATGGAAGTGATTTGGTAGCACATAAGAAATCATCTTACAGTGCCACTGTATCTGCTGATGTTGAATTATTTTATATAAGTTTTTTGCTGTGTACTGTGTGGGTTGTTAATGGCCTCTTGTACCCTGCCCAGGAAATTCTTTTACCACATGGCATATAGATAGCGGTGACTAGAATATGAAAGTGTTTCTCAAAAGCAAGTTCACTATTAAATTTGGGACACCATTCAAAGTCCAGGATCAATTAAGAAACTACAGACCAAGCACTGACTGCCAAAATCAGTGGGTTCTAACCTTGCTGCTCTTAATGCAACTCCCATAAGATTTCGCCACTAGCTATGCTGGCCAGGGATTCTGGGAGTTACAGTTCAAGAATTGCCACCCAACAACATCTAGAGGGGTAGAAATTTCCCAGCCCAAACCTTTAAAACTATGCTACGTCTTTGATATGTCCCCTGTCACGGAATAGGTTACTTGAGGGCCATTTCAAATGTCAACCTGACAAGGAGGTTATTTTAACAAGAGGAGGACATCACGGAACCGTAAACATGCCAAAGAGAAAGACTTGTGGAGGTCTGTGTTGGCTGTAGTCCAAAGAACGACAACTGCCTTCTCTGCATTTTTCTCTGGGCAACGCTGGTAGCAGATGCTTGTCAAAACGTCTTGTTTTACTCTTGTCCATCCAATAAAAATATATTGATTCCAGGCATTAAGGTGTGGGGCAGAAGCTGTGTTTACAGCTGGGGAGATTTCAGAGATCTGAATGTCTCATTGCGGCAGAAAGTTGAAGTATAATCTAGCATAAATAGACATTTGATTACACTGAACAGATTCAAACTCAAAAGGCCAGCTGCTTTGCTGTGAAAAGGTCTTTAAAACTCGCCTCAGATGTTTGTTTTCAGGGGGACAGGAGTGGGTAGTAAAGTGGAGTGAAAGGATTGATTTTCAACATGTCCCCACCAGTCTCATTTTGGAACCCACCCACCCATCCATTTCTGGCACCTGTGGCCATTTGAAGTTAACAAATGGGACTCCTCAGAAAGTTCAGGGGGGCTGGGGCTGGCTGGCATTCATTTCTGTGCAGATGCTCAACTTTTTTCTGCAACCCCAGAATCATATTCAGGGAAGACTTGAAATTCTGAGAAAATAAGCACAAAGGTGTATAATGAGAAATCAAGACCTGGCACTTGAAACCTTCCATGTAAGCATTTGTGTAGAAAATAAGCAGAGCTTGAGAAAGGTTTTTTGTTTTTGTTTACCTCCGTTATTAGAATGGTCATGCTGGCTGGAGAATACTGGGATATGTAATTTTAAAAAATTGTACTTCTCCCCACCACCACCCCACCACCCACCCAAAGCTCAGCAAATCAACTAGCGCTTTCCTAGTCCAAACAGTTTCCTGCAAGATAGATGGCTGTGGAAAGGCCTATAAAACCAGACTAAAACATCAAGGTGAAATTCAGCTCTCATTCAGAGAAAATATAACTGTAATTATTCAGTTTCATGACAGGAGACATGACTCCTTTCATGTGTGTGGTCATCATTTACCTCACCCAGATTTTGCCCTAGACACCAAAATTAATGGCTTTTGGTCATGAGTTTCAAACAATAACTTTGCTGGTGATATATAAATAGGTACAAGCCTGCATTTTTTCTAGTATTTTTAAATGTCAAATTATATTTGGACCTTTAGCTGCAAACTAAATTGTCAGAAAACCTTGCTCTGTTTCTCTGTCACTTGTGCTATACTCCAGATATCAGAGCCTGAAAAATATACTTTTTGAATTCCAAAACCCTACGTTACAGGCTAGGGCATTCTGTGGTTTGTTATCTAAAAAGGTAATTTCCAACCTGTGTGGAAAAGGCCAGCCAGATTACTTTGGATAAATTTCCTTGACTGCAAGTTTAGCTCAAAGTGCTAGTTGGCAGGTTGCATTTTTGTCTGTGTTTGGTTCTGTCCACTCCATTTCTAATCACAGATCGTCACTGTTGAGACCTGAATCAATCTGAACAGTGTTTTATGTATTCAACAGCAGTATCCCTTGGAAAGCTGCAGTGAACTTGAGCCAGAAATATTAACAACACATTAAAAACAGTGAACTTCCAGGAACGTGGTTTGAGGGACTGAGATCTTCATTGGCCATCGTCAGCTCAGTCCAACCAAAACAAACAGGCCGACTTCAAAGGTGGCTCTACAAAGAATGACTTTCCAGGTCACCAGGAGATGGCATCAATGGTTGCCCTCATCAGGTGCTCCTGTGTCACAATGGTAGACTGACCATTAAATACCAGAGCCGCTTGGGCTCTTATCCTGTTGTCTAAGGATATTGTAGCTATGGAAACAGCATGGCTGGGGAACCAAAATTATTAGAGGCTACAGAAGGTCCTTTGTTAGGAAAGGTTAGCTTGTGGGATGGAAGGTAAGAGAAAGGGCTGGTAGAAACCCTCCCCAAATAGAATCATGTTTGTTTTGTGGTTCCTCATTCCTAATACTAGAACCTATGGCCATCCGATAATGCTAAACAGTGGAAGCTTTATGGCAAGTAAAAAGGAATTATTTCTTCATGAGGACACATAGCTAAAAGATGGAATGTGTTGCCATATAAGATGGCTGAAGAAGTGCCATGAGATGAGACATTTACCAGTTTGGGCAGTTTCTAAAGAGGGCTAGACAAACTCATGGGTGTTCATGAGACAGTTGTAAGGATTGGTTCAGGAACAAGCACCCAAATAGGGCTGCACATGAACCGTGATTCTCAAAGAGGAGATTATGTGCCAACAGCAGATATATGATTATTTCAGGACAGACGTTTGAGAAGAAAAATCAACATTGCATTTTTTTAATTTCAGAAAAGGGAGAAGGGTATTATTTTTCCCTTATATGCTACTGTAAATTTCTTTGAATGCAGTAAGTCACCACTGGTTATCTGCTGCAAAGTTCTTTGCATGTGGGCAGCCTCCATTGGTTACCCATTGTGTCCTAGATCAGGTTCAAGGTATATAAAGCCCTTTATGGCTTGGGACCACATTACTTGCCAGAGTGTTTCTTCCCATGCCATCTGTCCAAAACACCAGATCATCTCAGGCCAGGGTCTTCCATGTATCCACTCGAAGAGAGGCCTGAAAGTCATATACTAGATGTAGGACCTTCTGTGCAATGGCACTGAGGTTATGGAATCAACTCCCAGAAGTGCTATGCCTGGCCCTGGCCCTGTAGTCATTTAGGTGGCAGTCAGTCAGTCAGTCAGTCAGGTAGATAGATAGATAGATAGATAGATAGATAGATAGATAGATAGATAGATAGATAGATAGATAGATAGATAGATAGATAGATAATTACCGGTATCTATGGCTCTTATTTGCTTTACTAAGACAGCAATGTATATACTGCTTTTTTGCAATGATGCATCGGTAAGAATAAAGAAAACATACTTCATTCTCCATGTTTTACATTCTGGATTCCTGAAACATGACATGGATGCTAAGGAAACCCTAGGAGTGTATATCCCTTATAAGGGGCATTTTGTTTTTAACATTAACTGGAATCAATTCCTCAAAATCTGCCTATAGCTTTAATTATCATCCTTATCGACTAGGCTTATCGCAAGGCTCAAACCCTTCCTAAAAACAAAGCCACTGTCATGGCTGGAATATTCATTTCCCCAGAGGATCTCTAGCAAACTTCACATCATGTTTCCCTCTGCAACACTTCCATCATCCCTCAACTCAAAGAGAAAGCCCTCCTGTCTGTTAAAATATGAGGAATACAAGGAAAGGCTGGACTACTGCTTGGATAGACAAAGAAAACATGATAAAGCAGAAGAATGAGGGGAGAGGAGAAGAAGAAAGGCAGTTGGAATAAAGGGTTTTTAGTCTTAAAACTTGGTACTTCTACTACTCCAAAGTTATTGTTCTGCCTAGGTTTTAGGCATAGGACTCTTGTATTCCTTGGACATCAGTCTTCAGGAATATCTCCAGCCAGAACTGACTTTAGCCAAGAAATCAAATCCTCACAGATGTTTTCAGTTACTAGGAGCAGAATGAAGGCTCTGTCAGCCATTTTGTTCCTGTGAAAAACTGGTGGGTGTAGTTAAACTCCATGGGAATTGCAAGGGATTAGGGGACTGTAACAATTTGAGAGGCTCCCTAATGGACGAATGGCCATTGTGCAAAGAATAAGGTTTAATGGGAAATCAAACCACCTGTCCTCTAATCCCTTACAACTCACACAGAGTTAAGCCATCCCTTTTTCTTCTGAGTGCAATTCAAAAGCCCTGTAAGATGTTTGATTTCTTAGGTAGGTCCCCCAGAATTCTGGCTGGTGGAATTCCTGATGAAGCCCAGTGGCTGAAGTCCAAGAATTATAGAAGTCCCAAGCCTAGTAATTTTATTTGGCTTTCTGTGTAACATGAATATGTGAAACTTAAGGATCTGAGTTACTACCTGTATTCCTTCATATGAATGTTCTGGAGGATCTCTTGGTATCAGCAAGGTCAGTGGTATATATACACACACATTGCACTAGAAACACATTGGCATGCTTTGTTGGGTGGAGAGTCTCTGAGGTCATTACCAAGAAGTATTATTGATTGTATAACTGAGTGGGCATGTATTCTCTCTAAATCTGAAGCCATACTTAGGCACTCTTTAGAATGCAGTTCTTTGATAAGATTGAGTGGGGAAAACTCCAGCGACGAAGGAGTACTCTTGTGCTCATTTTTGCAATAGTGATCCCACAGCTGTTTCATATCTTTTCAGGGGCTCTTCAGTCAACCACTCTCTATTTTTGGAAGCAAACTTTTCTGGATTCACACTAGGCAGAGAAGGAGATGCAGTCACTAGTAAGCCTTGCAAAATTCATTTACCTTCTCTTACAGCAAGGTGATAGTCCCAAACACTACTCATTGTAATTTCCCCTGAATTTACTGATAGTTGTTGCTGACTAAGCATGGTCAGGATGGTTTGACGCAACAGCATTCATAAACACCATGTTTAAGATAGGGATAGGCAAAGTGTGGCAAGCCCAGTGTTGTTCACTTCAACCTCCTTCCGTGTCAGCCATCGCAGCTATGAGAGCTGTAATCCAGCAACATCTGGAGGGCTTCACTTGGCCTGGCATTTCTAACCAGGTGAAATTCACCACAGACATTTCTGCAATTCCTCAGCTGGATGTATAACAAACCAGTAGAAATCTGGCCAGTGAAACTGCTTCCTGTGTAAAGATACTGAATAGCTCAGTGGTTTAGATATCTGGCTGCAAAGCCAGAGGTTGGGCTTTCAATATTCCACTGGGCCTTCTTGACCAGGGCTAAACTCAATGATCTATAGCAGTGGTTCTCAACCTGTGGGTCCCCGGATGTTCCTGGACTGCAACTCCCAGAAATCCTGGTCAGCTCAGATAATGATGAAGACTTCTGGGAGTTGCAGTCCAGGAACATCCGGGGCCCACAGGTTGAGAACCACTGGTCTATAGGGTACCTTCCATCTCAACAGTTCTAAGATGACAATGGTGATTTCTATCCCAATTCCCTGTCCAAGGCATAACAGTAGTGGTTACAAAGACCTGCCTCACTTCCCATACTCCAATATACTGCCTTATATACTGACACCAAGTCTAAACACTGCATTCAGAGAAGACTGCAAAGGTTTACCAATCCTAGGAGGCCAGATTCAGGTGCAGCCTCATTACCATAAGAGAAAGAGAGAGAGTTTGCTCTTGTCTATGAAAAGCAATATTAGGTTTGAACAAACAACATCCTGAAAAGCATGTTGCTGGCCCGGGTCCATCTATTCCAACAGGAAGCATGTGCTTGTGTAGTTCAACTCTGTCAGCTGAGGTACAGTGAAAGCTGGGCTTCTTTGTGCGACATCCTGTCAAGGGACAGTGATGGTGGTAGGATTCAAAGAACTGTAAACCAAAAATGTGATTTCCTCTAAGCTTTGAATAGAAAAAAATACTGGTGAGATAAAAAATAAATTCTCCAAGTACAAAAGCACTTGAAATATGAATGTAGTACAAGATGATAGGAACTTCAAAGATTGAGAGGGTCACCAATGAAACGCTAGTGCAAATGAATAAAGACTAAGATACCACAGAGCATATACAGCCAGTCTCCTATTGCTTAAATTTACTGAGCAAGAGAAATAACAGATGTATCCCATGACTCTGGTAGCAGTCCTATTGTGGTAAGTTGTATACGCAGTATTATAACCAGTGTGACAATGGGCTTCTAAGAGGGAGGAGAAAGAAGTCAGGGAGGATGCTTGCACTCTTCCTTTATGCTCAACATTAGGCAACAGAGTATTGCAGAAAGCAAGAATCTTTTGGCCATGTAATGGGAAATGAAAAGTACAAATTGTTATGGCTGATCATTGAATGCAAAATACTTGGGGAAAGAAAAACAAAAAGAGAAGAGTTTGGCTAGAAAACCTTCAAAGCTGTTTAGGGCTGGCTCATCTAGGATCAAAATAGCTATGATGGTGTCCAGTCTCTAGTAGCAGAGGAATAAGAAGATAATTCAGTCATGCATTTATATCAATTCAGTTTAATTCACACAAGTAGATGACAGCACGTGATTACTACTACTAGCTACCCAGCAGAACCAACTTACTTTCATCTAATTAACTAATAACTCAGTGGTTTAGGTATCTGGCTGCAGAGGCAGAGTTCAGGAGTTCAGTTCCCACTGTACCCTCTTGACAGGGACTGGGCTCGATAATTTATAGCAGGCCTGCACAATGCATCGACTTTGGGTGACTGGTAGCCCGCAGGGCTGTCAGACGTAGCCTGCCAGGTCTGTGCCAGCCTCCCGATTCTCTGCCAGTGTTGGGGGGGGGGGCTACGCCTGCCTGCCGTGTGCACTTTGCCCTCTCTGGCCTGGCTGAGTGGCTTCACAGCCGTGGCAGCAGCTATGGTAACGGGGGGGGGGGAGAGGGCCAGGCTGGGTGCCAGTTGCGCTCACCCCTCTCTGGCCTGGCAGGGCGTCCACACACACACTCCTGTAAGTAGACCACGGGGGCCCTTGGAGAGATCAAAGTAGACCACAGGGCCGTTTGGGAGAAAAAAGTAGACCAGCCCTGATTTATAGGGTCTCTTACAGATCTATAGTTTGAAGATGACGACTCCATCCTTGGGTGGCCATGGCTCTTTTGCCAAAAAGAGCATTCTTACAAAAACACTACTTTCGGAATGCATTTATACATTTATACTTATACTGTACATTTCTAGAACTGATCTCACATCTGACGTTTCTAAAGAATTACTCCCATTCATCAATGTTGTATCATTGCTTATGGTTTTCATCTTTATTTAGAGAAATTGACTTTGAAGCAGTATTTTAGGTTTCTATAAGAAAAGGGAATTAGTATATTTATAAAATGTTTGCAGTGTTGCTCCAACAACATAAAAACAAAACAAAAGAGAACATTGGTTTTAAAAAGAGCATGCATTTTTAAAAATGGAACCACTTTTAGAGGAGTCTTTCTCAGTTTAGATACTATGTTAAATAAAGGTAGCAAAAAGTATGGAGACTTGGCTGTGTTGGCATACCTAATATGGAATCTTTGGTAAACTCAGAAATGTAGCAAATATATTGTTCTAAAGCTGCAGTTTCAGAATTTTATAAAATTTTATCTTTGCTCTCCCCCAACTCATAAGATTCTATATATGTGATGGGACTGTGATAAGTGTGAGGGAATTAAGAGTTTGCAAGAGTTTTTTAAATATACAGTATATCACAATTGCCAGAATGCTTCAGCTGGCATGGCTACCGGTGATGCAGACAAGGAAATTTGGAGAGCTGTTAAAAAAAAAGGAACTTTTCCAAGTTCTCAGGTACAGCAGATGTTAGTATTGTACTGGTGCCACAAAATGGTACTTGGACATTTCCAGACTTTGCAGTTGTCGTAGTCTGATTCGTTTGCTGTGTTTGTGTTCATCATTTGCTATATTTGGGTTCAGCCTTTCCCCCATAAGTCCCCCCCCCTTATTATTACAGCAATACTGTGCTGGGTCTGTAGATGAGGCTGAGGAAGTATGACTGACCCAAGATTATTTGCTGGGATGGCTCAGTTGCTTAAGTATCTGGGTGCAGAGTCAGAGAATGTTAGTCCAGTTCCTCTCTCTGCCTCCCAGGAGAAGAGCCAGCCTGTGTGGCATTTGGTGAGATGCACAGTCTCACAATGTCCCCCAGAAAATGAGACTAGTAAACCACTTCTGATAACTCTCTACCTAGAAAACCCTAAAACGGGGTGGCCATAAGTCTTGACACACAGAATTATTGTCATTAATATTATTCAGTGAGCTTCATGACCAAATGGAGATTAGAACTTTAGGATTCCCAAGTCTTAAGCCAACGCTCTCAACATTGTACTGTCCTGCTTCTCAGTCTGTTAAAATATAAGTTTGAAGAATGGCTTGGGTATGAACAAAACACCTTGGGTTTGCTTTTGTGTTAGGGAAGGAGGAGAGGAAGAAGGAAAAATGATAGCCTTGCTGTACTTATCTTTCAACAAGTCCTTTAGGTCAAGTGAAAATACAGCTTGGCAGCTGTGTAGTATTATTACATTTCAATTACTTAAATGGAGTGCTGGGGTTCTGGTAACACATTTTATGGACTTAACAGTCCATTAAAATGTGTACAGGAGACATTTACACCTTGCTTGGTACTTAACGTGCAGCTACTGCAAACATGTTCTCATCTGACGTGACATCCTATAGGCCCCCCAAATGAATCCCTGATACTGGAGGAGGCGGCAGACTGGAGCCACTCAAGGCTGCTAAAAGGTTTTTTTAAAAAGGCAACACTAGACAGCAACAAAATGAATAGGAGGTGGCAAAGGTCTGAGTGAGACAGTGACAAAGAAGAACATCAAAGTGTTCTGTGAAACCAAGAGAATGCCCATGAAAACATGCAGACTCAAAATGAAAGAGGAAGTAAAACTGAATAAAAAGAACACTGAGTCAAACTAGACAATACAATTATCATGTTATGAGATGCAGAACACATGAGGTAAAACATGACTGCTTATCTTAGTATCAGCATCCCTTGCCTGACTCGGCATGTAGTCAATTAGATGGTGTATACAGGGGGCCTTTGGAGTGTGGTGGCTCAACGGACTAAGGCTTCAAAAACTGTTGGCTGCAAAGTCGGCAGCTCAGTGGTTCGAATCCCAGGTGCCACGCAGCAAAGTAAGCTCCTGGTGATAACCCCAGCTCCTGCCAACCTAGCAGTTCGAAAGCATGTAAATGCAAGTAGATCAATAGGTACCACCATTAAAAGGGGAAGGTAAAAACAGTGTTTCCTTGCAGCCATGCTGGCCGCATGGCCATGGACTTGCACAACACTGGCTCTTCGGCTTGAATAAGCAAATGAGCACCGCCCCTAGAATCGGACACAACTAGCACGCATGTGCGGGGGGGGAACTTTACCTTTACCTTATATGGGGCCTTAAAGGAGCTGTATATCTGAAGGGAAAAACTTGGTTCCCTGATAGTTTAAACATACAGCTTTTGCTTCTTCAGGAGTCTTCTCTGCTAATGATATGTGGTTTGACCTGAGAGTGCAACTCTGAAAAAAAAAGCCTTGTCTGGGAACACCCACATACCATTTTAGGATTTAAGTACAGATCTCTTTTGTTGCAAGAGAGATGGATCCATGTAATGTGTTTACAATTAGTCAAGACAGCAATGTGTGGGCACAAGTCAAAGGGCTGTTTGTTTTGGTAACAAAGGCCAAACAGTGTCAGTGTCAGGGTGATGGCCACAAAGCTTGATTTCTAAACAAAGTGAAAGCTTGGTAGTAGCAATATAACTTGTTCCTAGAATAAAGTCTGACCTTCCTGGCAGACGTGGGAAAAGATGTTTTTGTTTATCCTCCACGTGTGAAGCTTCTCAGAGTGGAGGGAAATTTTAAATGACACCAAATGGAAGACAACTTGGATCTGCCTTGCGAGAAAGCTCCATCAGTGTGTCTGTCTCCCGAAAGCTCAGTAGATAAATTCATTGCTCCAAGTGAGTTGTTTCACATTAAACAGAGAAAGGGATCTCACCTTATGATTTTTCTGAAACAAAGACCTGGTAATCCTAATGATAAGAAAGCCCATGGGTCCCTAAACTAGACTTGGGGTGGGACTGGGGGGTATTTTAGATCAAAACAGGGATAGACAAGTAAGGGATCCCTCTTTTTTTACTCTAGGACCACTCTGCAGGGGCCACATTAGCCTTTTCAGATGAATCATAGAATAAATGAGTTTGTTTATAAGGCCATCAAGTTCAGCCTTCAGCTCAATGCAGACTTCCTCTCCATCCTTCTTATTGTCATTCCCACCCCCACCACCTAATCTTTTTCTCTTTTCTCCTTGTCCTCCATTCATGTGCTCTTTCATCCTTTTCTTTTGTTGTCTCTCCTCCTTTCTCCCAACTACCTGGTAGAAGGATCCTCTCTTGATTTTAGGTATCTAAGGACCAGATCATATGGCCATAATATCTCGTATTATGGCCATAAAAATTATCACGGATGCTATGCCTTTCTTGAGTGCTGGAAGGAATGTACATTGGCATCCTATTATCCTAGTATTACTGTATGAGTAGTACTAGGATAATATGTATTACTGTATTATACATACTGTAGGGGTGTGGTGGCTCAGTGGACTAAGGCTTCCGAAAACTGTCGGCTGCAAAGTCGGCAACTCGGCAGTTCGAATCCCAGGTGCCACACAGTGGAGTGAGCCCCCACTGATGACCCCAGCTCCTGCCAACCTAGCAGTTTGAAAGCATGTAAATTCAAGTAGATAAATAGGTACCGCTGTAAAAAGTGGGAAGGTAAAACAGTATTTCCTTGCAGCCATGCTGGCCAAGGACTTGCACAACACTGGCTCTTCGGCTTCAATATGGAGATGAGCACCGCCCCTAGAGTCAGACACGAGTAGCACGCATGTGCGGGGGGAGCCTTTACCTTTACGTTACTGTATTAGTAGCACTAGGAGCCCCGTGGTGCAGTGGTTAAATGCCTGTACTGCAGGTAAAACTGTGCACACGACCTGGGGTTCAATCCCCTGTAGTCGGCTCGTGGTTGACTCAGCCTTCCATCCTTCTGAGGTTGGTAAAATGACTACCCACCTTGCTGGGGGGACAATGTGTAGCCTGCATACTGTAATTAAAAACTGTAAAACCGCCCAGAGACTACTTGAAGTGCTATGGGGTGGTATATAAGCAGAACACTTTGCTTTGTATCCATTTTCCTTGGTGAATATGGAAGTTATGGTAGCAGTTCACTTTACTGATCTTGGGGAAGCAAAAGGTCCTGTCTTGGATCCAACCTATACAAGGGGGGAACTAGGAAAAGAGAGAAAAGTGTAGAATTAGACGTGATGTTTCCAAAGAAACAACAATTCAAAGCTGCCATATCTGCATCATCAGCTTGCAAATGAAGCCCACGCTTATTCCCTGATGACCGGGGAATAAACAAAGTCCACGCAATCTATAAGTGGCACAGCTGAGAAACTTCATCCTGGGTTGAAGTCAAATCAATGTTTACCTTATAAATGAGCCCTGTTCCTAATGGCAAGGCGTACTGTAACTTTAGGATCGCAGATGAATAGGAAAATAAAGGTGTGACCATGCAGACGTTTGCCCCAGGATGATGTAAACTTCTCTATACGGCACCTAGCATTTAAGTCATTGGTGTTTTTCACACATAAATGTTTAATTATTAGGGGAAGGTGTGGCTCAAGAGGGCACACATCACATAGTTCCCCTTCTCTGCCATTCTCAACACCCTTTTACCCACCTCGGTCCCCAGAATTCAAATCCCTTCTCTCTCTCTCTCTCTCTCTCTCTCTCTCTCTCTCTCTCTCTCTCTCTTAATATTCAGCAAATGAAATAAAACTAAACTGACAAACCAAACCCACACAGAAGATACAACTCTGTGGAGATTTTGAAGCCCATTTCCACAGGCTACGACTCAAAGAACTCAATGGAAAAAAAACCAGAATAGAAATACTGCATCTGTACCCCAATACACACAACAAGATGTGGAGATATCCCACAAAAATAATTTCACTTGGACTCCCCCAGAAGGCCGCAACAAAGAACTTGACCTCTACATCGAATGCTTCCATCACTGGGCCAGGACTGAGATGATCAACAAGGAACCACACTTAACATATAACCTCACAAAAAAAAAAGTACGGGATGCTATACACAGCCTCAGGAGCAATCCCAACTATAGTCATCAAAGAAGCTGACAAGGCCAATGCTGTGGTCATCATGGGCGAAGTGCAAAGGCTAACACAAAACTTTCTCAAACCCTATGCTACCAATGAACCCAGTTATGCAAGGGACACCACAGACTTCCTAAGGAAACTTCAGTCCACGCAGAACCTACCTAATAATACCATCCTAGCTACAATGGATGTAGAGGCTCTCTATATCAACATACCACATGTAGATGGACTACAAGCTATCAGAAACAACAACCAAAACAAGGAAGAATCCAACATAATCACCACCCTCTGTGACTTTGTGCTCACATACAACTATTTCTTTTTTGACAATAAAAACTACCTCCAGATCAATGGAACTGCAATGGGCACTTGCATGGCCCCACAATATGTGAACATATTCATGGCTGACCTGGAACAACACTTTCTTAAACACTGCACTCAGAAACCACTTCTCTATTTGAGATACATTGAAGACATTTTTCTGATCTGGACCCATGGAGAGGAATCCCTAAAAAAAATTCAACCAGGACTTCAGTGGGTTTCACCCAAACATCAACCTCACCCTGGAACCATCCACACAACAGGTGAACTTTCTTGACACCACTGTGAAACTACAACATGGGCATCTGAGTACCACACTGTACCGAAAACCAACCGACCGGTATACCTATCTACATTCTTCAATCTTCCATCCTTGAATGTGATTGATAAAATCAATCATATACAGCAGTACCCCAACTCAAGGTCAGCTCGACTTAAGAGTGGAAAATTGTTGGCATTTTAACTGCCGCCTTACAAATTTTAGATATGGTCTGCTCGGCTTACAATTTTTTAATTTTTTAATTTTTTAACATTTTTTCCAATTTTTTAGTTAGGTACCCCGACTTAAGAGTAGTTCGACTTAAGTGCATGCATTCAGAACAGATTAATTTCGTAAGTTGAGGTACCACTGTATAGTCAAACCCTTAGATACAACCACATCTGCTCTGACACACAGGATAGAGACTCCAAACTCAAGGATCTACAGAATACTTTCCTCAGACTACAGTACCCACCTTGCATGGTTAAGGAACAAATCAACAAAGCAAGACGCATACCCAGAAATAACCTGCTACAAGACAGATCCAAGGGGCCAAATGACAGAACACCACTCGGTCTCACTTACAGTCCACAAGTGAGACCACTCACATGCATTTGCACATTTTCACTGCCACCACAGAACAGTACAAAAGGTCCAGAGGCATTAATAGATCCCTCATATGTTACAGGTAGAGATGAGGGCTTTTACCTTAGAAACTAACAACTCTTGCCTTTCCTGGTGCAAAGCCATTGATGAAAACATCACATCTTGTAGCTGCAGCACCACTAATTTCAGATCTAGGGAACAGGAAAGGTGGGAGCAGAGAGAATGGACAGAAACAGCACAGTGAAGAGCAGGTTCCCTGCCTTGCCTTTCAAAGGAAGAATCAAAAAGGTGTGTGCCCATCTGTCAAGTTGTTAGACAGGTGTGGACTAGGCCCTTAGAGAGTATGTTCTGTGCCATCATGTCAGAACTGATTAGTAATGTTCCTTGTAGGACTCTTAAGGAAGTGAGATATTTAAAGATTGCCATTCCCACAGTGAGTTTCCATAACCAAGTGGGGATTTGAACCCTGCTCTCTGGACTCAGAGTCTGTCACTCTTATATACTACACCACACAGGATCCTATTATTATTATTATTATTATTATTATTATTATTATTATTATTATTATTATTATTATTATTATTATTATTATTATTATTATTATCATCATCACACAGCAGACAAGATAACTATGCTGGATTTTGTATTACAAATCACTAGTCAAACACTTCCCAAGCGTTTAGGACTATGTGATATATCGGCGAATTATGCAAGCTGATCCCAGTAAGGTGGCTTTCTGCAGCAGACTGATGGTGACTTTATCAACTCCAAATTCTTCTAAATACTTGCTTAGTTCTTTAGGCACCGCACCCAGCATGCCAATTACCACTGGGACCACCTGTACCGGTTTATGCCAGAGTCTCCGAAGTGGTTGTTGTTGTTGTTGTTGTTGTTGTTGTTGTTGTTGTTGTTGTTGTTGTTAGTAGTAGTAGTAGTAGTGGTAGCAGTAGTAGTGGTAGTAGTAGTAGTAGCAGCACTAGTAGTAGTAGTAGTAGTAGTAGTAGTAGTAGTAGTAGTAGCAGCAGCAGCAGCAGCAGCAGCAGCAGCAGCAGCAGCAGCAGCAGTAATAGTAAAGATGTTCTGCTAGACCATCACTGCTGCACTGTATCACTAAAATTAATTTTAAACATTTTATTATATATTCAATTTATATGCCACTCATCTGGCAAGAAGCCACTCTGGGCGATTCACAATTGCCATGCAATTTGTTCTTGACCTTCCTTATTGGGCAATATGGAATTTGTGGCAGACTTCTGAGAGTTTCTGTTGTCATAGCACCTGAAAACAAACACAACAAATGGAGACTACCCAGTTTACTAATTACTTGTTAAGCCTATGATGAAGAAGCAAATACACTACAAAAGATAGTAAGTCAATCCAAATTACCTTTTGGATTCAGCACATGATTCCATCACTGTCAAAATAAATTTGTTAACCCCAACCAGTGCTGCAGCAAGGGTTGCCAGCAACCAGGGTGGAGTACACAGGCAGGAGGGCATTAGCCACAGAGGGGACTGACTTCCTACCAGCGCTCCACCGGCTCCCACACTGGAGACTCGGGTGAGTGGGTGGGTGGGTGAAGAGTGATGCAAGGAGTGGGGTGGAGAAGCCTGAAGCTGGTGCAAATTCTCACCCTTTCTGTCCCCAACCACGCATAATGGCAACTAGGGGTGGCTCTGCAGGTCAGCCTCTGGGGTTAGGACCCCTGGAACCCCTCCCCTCTTCCTGAGTCAGCAGCACACTCAGTGGAACCCACACTTGCCTTGGCTCAGGCACTGCCACTGCCCAGGGCAAGCCGGAAGGAAAAAAGGAGGGTGGGCTGCACCCCCTAAAATATTGCACCTAGGCCAAGTCACCTCCATGGCACCTCCCATGCTACACCACTGTCCCCAACCAATATAAATCTAAGAAGGTAACTCAAGTTTATTTAAAACCATGAATCTATACTATAATTGCTTCACCACAGAGCAGTTTTTCTGTTGAGTTGAAGAGGGCTGTGAAGGATCTCCATCCGCTTAAAAATGAGGAATTGTCAGGAGATTATATGCACTTGCTATTGAGCTCTCCTTCAGTTTTAGACATGAACTGTAACACAGTGTTTTATAATGCACTAGTGAAGGCATCCAGTTTCATAAATGTTTGAAAAACTATTTGTCCCATTTCCAATCCACTGCTCTCTGTCTTCTTTCTTCCAACTCTTCCTTTCGACATGGTCTTTCTCTCTCCTCACCCTGCTGCTCTACCGACAGAAGTTTGCACGGACCATATTTTCCTGGGGCAGAAAAACTTCTGTTCTGCCCTCATCACAGTGCCGTTTCTCTTCTGTCCTCCATTTCTTCTTGTTTTTTAGGCAAATCTTTTTTCCCCTTCCACTCCACAGCTTGTGCAGCCTTGCCCTGTTCTAATTTTTCTCTCCATCCATATCAGGCACCTGGCATCTCTCTTTCTGTCATTCGAGCACTCCAAATCCAGGGGGCCAAACTGGCGTATTGTGAAAAATTATGTGCACAGGATGCAAATTATGTGGCGGCTCATTAAAGGGTTGATCAACACACACACACACACAGAGAGAGAGAGAGAGAGAGAGAGAGAGAGAGAGAGAGAGAGAGAGAGAGAGAGAGAGAGAGAGAGAGAGAGAGAGAGAGAGAGAGAGACAACCTGTTAACTGCCCGCTCTGAGGCTCTCCTTTTGAAATTGCTATGTACATTGGAAACTGAACCGTGGGGTTTTAAGACTATTTCCATGTAATGCAGAGGTGCACCTCTTGATCTCTTTTTCTTGACCACTTGTTGACCAACTTTTAGCCTCAGAGACCCCCTGTGCTCTTTCACAGCAGCAGCGAGGATTTTGCCAAGAACGAGGATTTTGTTGGCAAAGGACTCCTGAATAGGGCTTTCATCCTAGGACTTTCCAAACTGGCGAGGAGGCTGGTGGCACCAGAACCGGTGGCTCCAACAGCATGAAGGATGCTGACCATTAGGACAGACTTGTAGGGATCTTTTTTCCAGCACTTTGAATGTTAACTTTACAAAGTTCATTTGTTTTAGTAGGCTGTAAGATTAATTTGCCGTTCTTGAAAATTTGTGGCAGAAATACTTAATGTGTTCATCTTGATTTTTAAAAGAAATAATTGTCTGTCTGTACATCAGAATTCTGATCCCATGCAAATCCTGCCAGGACTGCAAAAGGGGACTCATTTTACTGCAAAAAAAAAAAAAAACACAGCAGGCTTTAAATGGCTTGTGTGATCTCTGGTCCATAGGGAGAAAGGTAGAATAATAATAAAATAGCAAGTCCTAGGTCCCTATTTATTATTAAAAAGCAATTAGTGTGAGGTTGTTTCCCTTCTGTTACTCAAAAAAAAAACTCTCCCAGAAATTTAATGCACAACATTCTTCTTCATGTGTTGCTTCTCAGCTCTGCTCATTTATGTCACAGTGGCCCTTTCATACATATGGGAAGAACAGCATTGGTCATTGTCTTCTCTCCTATTTAAAGCTAGTCTGGGGGCTTGTTTGATGGATTATATTCAACTGATATGGCGAATTAGTTCTGGGAGTGTTACATGCTGGAAGCACTGAATAGATGGGCAAAACTCAAATCCATCCTGAGTCATAGAAAACTGCAAACAAGTCTTCTGTGGAGTGACACCATGTTTCTAAAACTGGTACATTCATACTGTTCTGCCCAAGCTGGTTGCTTCCTGTAAATATGGATGGAACATTATTTTGGGAGCAACTTTTATTGCCCAAGTAACCAGTTCTAAATGGAAACCTTCATCCTTGAGGGGTTTTTTTAAAGGGCTGTTGTGTATGGCAGAGGAAGTCCAACCTCATACAGACACTCTGTAAAGTAGTAAATAATTTCCAAAGGAAGGTCAAATGTCAACTCAAATGGTCTGATTCCCTGGGTGTGGTGACCGACAGATTGTGCTGCTTTCGTGTGCTGTACATGCCCTGCTTAATTTCTGTTGGTGGCTGTTGACGCTGGTTTTCTAAAAATAGCTACCTTTCCTCTCTCTGGGGAACGTAACTGTAAAAAAAACTGAAGAGAGATTGTGACTTTTGTGAGTGTAATCAGGCAGCCTGACATACGTGATGTGCTCCAAAGTCTGTGTTTGCTTTCAATAACCTTTCAAGCACAATTCCTGAGGACTTTTTTTTTTGGCTTTGTTTTTAAGAGAGCCATAAAGAGTTTGAGATTTAATGGCTAACTTCTTCCTGTTAGACAACAGCTTCTGAGGCTGAACAGGCATGGAAAGGTCAAAGAAAGAAATGGTGTTTCATGGCGGCAAGACACAGCAGCTACGCATCACCTCCATGAGCTACCCATTATGCCGCTCCATCAGAATTGCTAGGGAGTGGGAATGATATTGGAACTCTTGGACCCGTAGGCTTTTCCTTGGGGACTGTGGGAATAGGATCCAGGACTGGAATAGAGCTTGGGCAAGTTACTATTGTGGATTACAACTCTCAGCAGGTGCCTGCAGTTGTTGTCCAAAAAAGCCATTTGCTTGGATGGCATCTTTGACCTGATCAGACCTGAGGATCTCTCCTCATTACTTCTACTTCCAGGACACTTCATGCTATCCCAGGATAACAACTGTTCTTCTGCTCTAGAGGCATCTCTAAGGCCGGGTCCTACCAGTGTTTTCCACGTAGTTCTCCAGCGGCGAACTGCACAGTAAAAGATTGCGTGATAACTGGGAAGAGAAGTAAATTCTAGTCCTGGCCGACCACGCCCCTGGAACAGCAGTTTCAGCGAAGTTTCTTAAACCACCGCCAGGGGCTGGATTTAGAAACTTCGCTCGAAAATACTTATTTGCTTCTGTAACCACGACAGGACCCTGAAAATACGCAGTAAAACCAGTTGTTCCCCTTTATCACCATGGAGGCTTGGAAACTATAGTCAGAAAGCAGGAGAAAATGTGAAGGACAGGTAGAGACCAAACCAGAATACGAAAATACAACGCAGAAGAGAGGACACTAACTGCAGATTAAAAACAACGTGACTGCCCAGAAAAAAAATACGCAGGGAATTTATATATGAAGAAAACTCTGGTAAGACCACGGCCTTAAGTGAATTAAAGCTAGACTAGGAAAGGTGACAAAATAAAGGGCAAACACCTGGCACCTTCAAGAAAAACTTATATTTTAAGGGAAGCTTTTATGGATCTTCTCCCACTCCTTTAGGCATAGGAGGCAGAAGACAGAGATTAGCATGACAACACATTCATTGGGAGGTTTCTGGAAATTCAAATGTGATCTGCTTCCCTCCTGTTGTAGAGATGGGGAAAGTTGTAGTTTACAGAATATCCCAGCCAACTTGCACATGAATAGACTGTGTAGCGCAAAAAATGTAACTTCCTCCAGCTCTGAGCACAAGTGTACAGTACTTGAAACTGACACATGCCTTGTCCTGGGCTTGCTCTCGAGGCCATCATGTTAAATGTGTGCCCCCATATACAATATTCTCCAGTACCCCATTGTATCATCTCTCAGGAACTACGTGGGACATTCAAGCAAGGGTTTGTCACTGTCCATTTCTGCCATCAAGTAAGTATATAGGCAGCAGCACTTTGATAAAAGAAGTGTTCCACTTTTCATACTGGCAAAAAGCAAAAGCAAAGTGTTCTGCTTATATACCACCCCATACCACTTCAAGTAGTCTCTGGGTGGTTTACAGTTTAATTACAGTATGCAGGCTACACATTGCCCCCCCCCAGCAAGCTGGGTACTCAGAAGGATGGAAGGCTGAGTGAACCTGGAGCCTGCTACCTCGGATTGAAACCTACAGTTTTACCTGCAGTACAGGCTCTGGTACAAGATGTCTAGATCATGCTTTTGATCATTTTAATTAACACATGTACTCACATGCATACCACCGCCACCGCCACCACCAGTTTTATATACTGGCTGGAATACTGTTGGTGTGCAGCTCCCTGTATATAAGGCCAGTGATGTCATCCGTGGTGGCCTTCCATCTTTAATTAAAGGTTTCGAACCCACTCTGCTTTCAAGGCTTCCTAGAGATCCCCTTTCTATCTGGGGAAAACTTTGAGCACCTCATGATGGAGGTGGGGAGACGTTAATGTTTGAACATCGCTGGTGGTGATCCTACCTCTTCCTGAGATTGCAAGGGATTCTTTGGGAGTCTGAGAAATTGGATGGGATAGTGGAAATTTTTAAAACTAGAGACAGAAGGTCTCAGTGGATAGTATCATCAGCCCTATGTGCTTAGAACTCCATCTGCAGGGTTCCAGCCATGACTTTTCATAACCTTTTTATGGCCATTTTCCCCTTGTATAATAATTCTGACTTCTGGCTGATGTATTCATAAAAGACAAGAGGTGGCCCAGTTAAATCTGCAGTGGTGCTCTGCTTTTACTGTATCCACACTAAGATGACCTTTTTTCATGCGTCCAAATAATTAGCCATCACAGAGAACACACGTTCCGCAGAGTGATTGCTAACGGAGACTGACATTACGTGCTGTAAAACCTTCTAAAGCATTTGTACAGAGAGTTCCTCAGTGTTCAGAAATTAGCATCTTCAGCACACAAATTTTCAGCGTGCTCCTCCTGAGTATCTCTTTTTCCAAAAATGTATCTTTTATTAACAAACGGGAACTCTGAATAGAAAAGTGCCTGCAAAACATTTGTTCCACTTTCACCGTTGCCAAAAGGCAAACACTCCTGGGAGATCCCACTTCAGCATAAAATTCCGAAGTCAAGGCATTCTCTGGGGAGTTGTTTTTGCATTATTTTTTTGAGGGGAAATGAATTCTGAAAGACAAAAAAGTCCTTTGCTCACAAGGGCGGTAAAAAGCCAGTTTAGATTAGGGACTGGGGGAAATGTCAGTTTTGGCTTTTATCTGGCCAGAAACAGATGCTAGAGACAACACATAACTGGAACTGAAAGGACGTTACTGTGACAGAAGGGGGGGGTGCTATTCCTTTGTTTATGAAATCCGACTTTAAAGGAATTGCATGCTTAAATCCTGAGGCTCAATCACTAAACAATGCAAGTCCATCTGAGTAATTCCAAAAGTGAGAAAATCTTCTGGAGTGACACTCAGATGCTTACTTTAGTTAAGACTTTCTCTTTTCCAGTCATGGGCTATCTCCACTGTACGTTTCTGGTCCCAGTTCTTCATTTTTCTCATCTTAGGTTAGTTCCAACCTGTCTGCAAAAGTTGATCAAAAGTTTCATGTACGAAGACTGCCTTTCATTGTAATGCTCCCCATTCATCTCCAAAAACAATACTGTGTTTCCCCGAAAATAAGACGCTAGATCTTATTTTCAGGGGATGTCTTATTTTTCCATGAAGAAGAATACGGTACACATTTATTGTTATCTTATTATCGGGGAGGCCTTATTTTTGGCAGATGCCTTATTTTTCAGTGAGAGGCAAAACCGTAAGTAGGTCTTATTTTCAGGGGATGTCTTATTTTCAGGGAAACAGGGTAGCAAAGGTACAGCAACCAAGGAACAATGAGCCAATTCACATGTGAGTGTATCTGCACTACCCAGCTACAGCTGTTTGTTCCCACTTTCAATGGTGCTGCTTGCTGACTACTTTCTAGAGAACCCTGGGGGTTTGTAGTTTAGCCTAGCTCTTAGAATTATTTGCTATAAAGGCTTTAATGCTGCAGTTCAGGCCACACCAATTAAAGTGATACTAATTTGCTGTAATTACATAATGTAGACACACTAGACTTTTTGTTAGGCTTTCCCGTGGGATAACCAATGTGCTGGAGTGGATAGTGTAATGAAGGGCTGTTCAACTTTGAACAGGCCGAGGTCTACTTTTTCCAGCCCAAAGTGCCTGAGGGCTACTTCACTACAGCCTCTACTTACGAATTTTATCCGTTCCGAGCCCCTGCTCATAAGTAAAAAAAAAAGTAAGTAGAGCAGTGGTTTCCCATAGGAATGCATTGAAAACCAATTAATCCATTCTGGAGTGAATAGATTTCAATGTGCCATGGCCCCTGAACTGCCCTGCTCAGCTCAGACAGTGGGCTGGCAGACCCAGAACTTTGCTTGGGCAGTGGTGGTCCTTAGGATGGGGCAGGAAGGGGGCGAGAACTTATCTCCTCACTTTTTTTTATTAATGGCCGGCAGGCTACTTTTGAACAGCCCCCAGTCTGGTGTAATGGACTAAGACTCAAAATGCTTGGGTTTCAATTCCTGCTCAGCCATGGAAACTTATTGGGGGATTGGAACTGGTAAAACCACTCCTTAAAAAACACTTACTTTAAAAGCTATAGGGCAGTGTTGGCGAACCTATGGTATGGGTGCCAAAGGTGGCACTCAGAGCCCTTTCTGTGGGCACCTGGCATTGCCCATTCACAGCCACCTGTATTGAAGTTAAATTGCTGTATTGGCACTTTGTGAAAAATTAGTGGGTTTTGAATAGCAGTTTGGGCATTTGGTCTCTAAAAGGTTCGCCATCAGCACTATAGGGTTTCTGTGAGTTGGTTCCAACTTGAGGGCACATAACAGTAAGTGATTTACAAGCTGGGCATGGATCGGCACAGTTTGAAAAGGGGGGGGGGAGGAAAACACTGTGTAATTTAATCCAAAGCAAAAAAGCAAAGTGTTCTGCTTATATACCGCCCCATACCACTACAAGTAGTCTCTGGGCGGTTTACAATTTTGATTACAGTGTGCAGGCTACACATTGCCCCCCCCCAGCAAGCTGGGTACTCATTTTACCGACCTCGGAAGGATGGAAGGCTGAGTGAACCTTGAGCCTGCTACCGGGGATTGAACCCAGGTCGTGAGCACAGTTTTACCTGCAGTACAGGCATTTAACCACTGCGCCACGAGGCTCCAAGTGGTTGTCTCCACTGCATGAAATAAATAAATAAGAAGTAAGGCCAATAGCTGTTTTTGTAGGGCTCAGAACGCGTTCTGAGGACCAATTTGAAACATCTGTTTGTTACAAGTCATGTTTTATGTGAACCACATTTCCCTTCCAGCTGGTGGTTTGTCATACACTGATCCAGATTTCCATGGACAAATTCATTATTCATAAATAGTTGCCAACCCATGTGGCTGAGTCATTTTGTCAAGCAAAGGTTTGCTCAGAGATCTGTTAGCTAGACATGTGGCTATTTCCCGCCCCCTTTTCCACATTCCGATTTCTGCTTCCTTTGCTGAAGAATACATGACTGTAAACAGGAGATGAATGTTTGTTATTGTTTTGGAAATATTTTCAGACAGAACACCCTCAGCTTCACGGTTTATTACTAGACTACAGAGCACTGATTGTCAGCACTGCTCAGCTATTCCCCAAAACATTTCAAGTAACTAACTATTATTATTAAGGAACCGTATGACCTTGGGGCTGCTTATACTAGAAGCAGACATTTAATTAGAGCTGAAGGCACATTAATGTTGCAGGGAACGACTGAGGCAGAAGTGAGACTTTAAAAGACTCCTTGTGCTTAAGCCTTAAGTCCAACCACCAAACAAAGCAAGTTAATTTGCATACTTGTCTGGTGACAGAAATGAAACCCAGAGCTCATTCACGCCCTATTTGCTTTGTTTAAGTGATGACTTGGTTGCACATTGATATGAATTAGTTTAACAGATCTGCATGAGGTTTATTGGAGACCCAAATCAATATTTTCAGGATTACCTACCTTCCCTTGGCTATCATTTTAAAATCTGAGTGCTTCCTGATCTACTGTTCCTGTCTATTCCCTTGTCCTAACCTGATTCTTATGGATCAGAATTTTATGGATTAGAATTCCCCTGACATTAACTGGAGGTCAGCTGTAAGAGGATTTTCCTCAGAAGGAGTGGACTCTTGGGCCTTTTAGGAAGTGCTCATCGGCTACTCCTGGCCCCTCTTCTTGCCCTGATCAGAAAATCTCTTTCAATTTCACAAGACTATTGAACTAACATTATAGAACTTTGAACAGCCCGCAGGCTCCTTTTGCCTGCCACATGTTCCTGTGGGTTCCTATCTGAAACACTGCACACACACACTCCTCGCCGCTGCTCCACCCACCCACCTTCAATGGTCCCCTGTGCGGGCAGCAGCGGAGCCTTGCCTGCCCCCCACCCCCCACCCACCCCAAGGTCCCTGGCACTGGCGCTGGCAGCAGCAGAGCTGCCCACCCCCACCCCCCAGGACCCTGGCACTGGCAGCGGCAGAGCCTTGGCTGCCTGCCCCCACCCACCCATGAGGTCCCCGGTGCTGCTCCTGAGTAGGAGAGTGGAGTCTCCTACTGAGGAGACAAGTGAGGAGGTGTGGCACGGCAGCAGCAGAAGGGAAGGGAAAGCTAAAAATCAGGAGTAAGCATCTGGGCGGGTTGGTGAGCAAAAAAATAAATAAATAAAATCCCTGAAACCGCCACCACTGGCGGCAGTTCAGGCGGTGGGCATGGACCTGCAGGCTCCTTTTGCCTGCTGCATGCCCCCGTGGGTTCCTTTCTGAAGCACCGGGCACACACACTCCTCGCCAGTGACCCGCGGTCGATGGGTTGTGCAGGTCTGTTATAGACGAATGGATTAAACAAGTGTGGCATCTTGGAGCGCATCATTATTGATCTGTGGGGGAAAGAAATTGTGTTTCCAACCCACATCGATCTGATGCACACTCTTGGATTGGCCCTCTGATGCAGGATAAGTCCATAATATTTCCCTCATGTGACAAGGGTCCATGTTTCAGAGTTGGATTTGGGCTCCCATTCTGGAGGCTTCAGCTCCTTTCGCCATGCCTCTAAGAAAATAAATGAGGTGTGGTGGGCAGATACATATCCCTACTAAGGTATGTGCACATAAGCATGTCTAGGTGAATATTGAAGCTTCATGTTGCCTCGCCTGCCATGTCACACACTGAGCTAGAGAGGCTTACGGCCAATTCACACAACCCCTAAAATCCACTGCAAAACAATTGCAGATCTGGAGCATAAAATTGTTTTCCTGCCAGCAGCGGACTTTAAAAAATGAAATAAAGTATGACCACGCCCAATTAAGTGCGCCCTAGTGCACTTTACAAATACTTGGTCTCCAGAGGTAAAAAAAAATTTGATACGGATTGTAAAGGTGTAAATGCCTGGCTCTCCTCCGCCTTCTGTTTGTTTTTGTTGTCCCCTGCCTCTTTAACAGATTGGAATCCTTAATGGGGCTGCTGCGGCAGGCGGAGGTGAGCCTGCATTTTTTTCTCCCTCCCCTCACCGCAGACAGAAGCAATGGAATCAGAGTGCGGAAGGGTGGGAACACAGGAAGCAGAACAAAACCTACATGATCTCTGGCTGGGGGCATCCGAATTTTAGTTGCCAGCGGATTTTAGGGGTCGTGTGAAAGCAGCCTTAGTTTATACTGTTTAGAGGAGCTTTGAACCCCCCCCCCTTTTTTTTAACTCGAGTTCTCACAATTCCCAAGCCAGTCAGCAGTTCTGGGAGTTGAAATCAAAAAAACAAAAAAGGATAATTTTCTAACCTCTGCTATACAGTACAATCATCGATTGTTAATCGAAAGCATGAAATGTTGCATTGACAGTAGCTCAGCTGATTCTGTCTTCGCTGTCTCTCAGCACAAAATGTCAAAGTACAGCTTTCTTTCTGTATTTTCCATAGTTACTCATCCAGGCAGTAAAGCAAGCTGTAACTATTTTGAACTAAGTACAAACAGATCTATTGTGAATTTAAACATTCTTAAGATGGGGAACGGGAAACCAAACTGTTATACTAAGCACAATAATAGCAGGAGGAAGCAGCTGTCAACAATGGCCCTTTTAGACCATTCACTGTGGAGGCAGTGAATGCATGGGAGGCAGCCTCTATCTCCCCTGTCTCTCTGCATTCAGAAAAAAACAAAACAAAAGGAGTTTCCCCACCCCCAGCTATGTAATTAGAAATTCTGACAAATCTGAGATGCCACCTCAGTGATGTACAGTCACTGGGCTGTACATGAGCATGTAATACTTTTTTTTCCAGCCCTGCATACTTGGGCAAACACTTTTTGCCATTCCAGGGCCTCTATCACATGCACAGCACACTAAATATGCATGTTGATTTGATGCGTACTTTCTCCAAGACTGGTCACGTGACATTTGATGTGCACTTTCCGTCCCTACGGTAGCATTTTGATGCTCTATTCACACATCCCCATGGGCCGAGAGCACATCAAATTGCTGTTTTGAAAAGCTGTTTCCTCTGTCACTATATATATATATAATTTTTTTATTAATACACTTTGATTACTGCCATGCCGGGTTTCTAGTTTTACTGCTAGAGGATATAAAAAAACCTTTTTTCCTTCTGTACCAGTAATCCACTTTTTATTTTAAAGAGCAAATAAATTTAAGAAAATATCAAAAAAATGGAGCAGAATAACAAAAAAAATGTGCACTAACAATGCCCCCACTTACTTTTGATGAGCACTTTGATTCTCCAAAATTGCGGATCAAAAAATTACTACCGGAGGGGCAAGGATCAGGAAAAATATGGTGGGTCACGCTTCAGGAGGTGTGGCAGAGGCATGTATTTTTTTTTGAAGTGCATCAGGGTGGGGACCAGTACTCCAAATGCGAATTTTTTAAAATAAAAAATGGTCAACTTCTCTATCAGTACTTCAATGTCCCTTTCCAAACTTTGGGTTTTTAGTAAACTGTCCCTTTGATGGATTCACTGCGTCGCTTGTAGGGACACAAAATTCCACCAGACGTTTCCTCATCTGTAGGTGGGCGGAAGGAGTGATGTAGGGCTGAACACTAACTACCAACAACAGGGGTGGGAAGCAGAGCTCCCCCATCTTTCCTTGTTTTTCTTGGTATTTTCTGATTTCCTGGCCTCTTCTTCAGGGGGGCCTTTCCTTTTGTATCAGGCTTCCTCATTTCAGGAACTCTCCTCCTCTCATTGCCTTTCTCCTTCCACCCCCACCCCCAATCTCGTTTCCCTCAGAAAGAGGGATTATGTGGATTAAACACCACTTCACCAGGTTTGTAGTAGTGTGAAGAACTTACAAACATTCATGGCAAAATTGATATTGTATGACGATCTTTTAGTGGCCTATAAGATTCCATCATTTTTACAAAAAAGGCTGAAACCCCCTCTTTCCTCTGAAACCTCCCATATACCTTAAAATCCAACTGTGGAAGGCTAGGAAACCGTTATGGGTTGCAATATGAGGGGAAATAAGAACCTGTTCCACTGGTCTCCAATACCAAAATATGTTACTGGGTCTTGGCCTGTATTTGCAATAACTAGAAGATGAGTAAAGGGTTTTGCCTGTTTTTGCATTTTAATTTTATTTTGTTTGGACCACACGACTACATTTTACTCCAGTGTTAATAAAAAAAACCTAAAGGTGTTCAAGCTAATGTTGGGTTGATGCCAAAGAATGTTGAGAAAGTCCATTTTTAATAACCAGCTGTAAAGTTGTAGGAATAGAAAATACCAAGGCTTTCTTGGTTTCTAAAAGGCATATTTTGAAGTCTCAGTCCTTTTTCACATGTGTAGAGCAGCGAATAAACATGTCAATTAGATGCTGTCTAGATTAGGGAAATTGTGGATTGATGCATAAAGATCTGTGCGTACTGCACTCTGTGGGGGGGCAACAAGATATATCAGCTGCTAATATACACAATGGTTTGTCTTTGTGCAGAATTTGAATGGATATTTTTTTACAAATCTAATGCATTTGCACATTAAAATTCTAATTAAACGTTCATCTGGTGGCATGCTTCAACACTTTTTGCTTTTACATAAATTTTTGAAGATGTGCCAATATTGCATGCCCTTCCCACTGTAGGTTCAATCTATAACATGTTTTATGATAATTGTTTTGCTGACACAATAATTATTTCTTATGGTAAAGTTATTTCTTAGTGGTAAAAAAGTTTTTTAAAAAGGAACAAGGCATAAAAGGGAATAAATTTCCCGCCTCAACCCTGCCCTGAATAATATTCCATGTCTACACATTCCATATTAGCCATGATATCAAGCCAAAAAGAATCAGCTAGATGAGGCAGAAAGAGGAGGAAGACAGAGCTGGAACAACTGGATAAGGTGGATGGAAGCCTTGACAGGTTTCTTGGGAGCCCTGCTGAAAGTATACTGGTCTTACTAGCAGCCTGAGGGGAAACTCACAAGATGGATCCAGTATCTGTGGACATTTTGGTTGCTGCTTTAGAAGCAGAAGCAGCTTTGCCTGAGAAGGCTTCTACATCTGCTCAGCCAAATGTTCTGTAGCGGAGTATATTGACCTAAAAATCTTCGTTGATACTGGCTACTGGCCAACCGTGGATGAAACTTTGAAAACTGAACTTGTCAAGAGAGGGACAGTGGAACTGCAGAATAAGGATTGTTTCCAAAAGATAGTGATGGCAGTTTCTTTTCCAAGGCTTAGTTCTACATGAAATTTGGGCAATGGTGGGACTACGTTAAGGACATGGTTGGTGATTTTCTCCTGCAAACTGTGCTGCATGTAGCTTTTCCTTGCATGCTTTTTCTGAAGGCCAAAGGGAAAAGTACTTTTGGAAAGCAAGGTGGATTTAATGTCTGTGAAGTTTCAGGTGAGGTTATCATGGCAACTGGACTTCTTTTCTTGTGAGATCAATGCATTTCCCAAGTATTCCAAGTAGCTTCATCAAGACTGACAAAGCTACTTGGATGAGTAGTGAAACTTATCAATCTCACAATAAAAGAAGTCAAATTACTATGATTCATCTTCCAGGTGGATTTAATGTATGGAGAAAGCTAAGCCCATATTACTACAGCACAAGCGTAGTTCATATCACCACAGTGCATTTATAATGTGGAAATAATTTGAAATGCAGTTTTGGAAACAAGAGACTTTTGATGCTGCTGCCCAGCTTGCAGAACAGAGGTCATTTGAGAAACGTAAGGCAGTCTCAGCTAGCATACTTGATTATGTACTGTATCTAGCCAGGCAAACGTTACCCTTATGTGATCACTCAGAAGATCTAAGCACAACTGCTAACTGTGGACATTTCCTAGAAAGTTTTAAGTTACTTGGCAAATATGACCCAGTTGCCAATCAGCATCTTCCCAAAGTTCAGCACAGTTGTGTCCTATCTCTTTTTCTGCAGATCCAGAATGAGTTCCTCAGCCTGGTGATCATGTCAGAACACATCAGAACAACTAGCTTTCAAAAAAATTATGAAGACCAAGTATTTTGCTATCATGTTTGATAGTACTCCATATATGGTATTTCTCACACTGACCAAATGTCCTAAGTGATTCTAAATGTGCACATTGAAGATACAGAAGGCAGTGTGGTGGAGTATTTCATTGACATTATTCAGTTTAGATAGGCAATCAGCTGATGTCACTTTAAAACAGATTGTGGTTGCAAGCACATGGCTGTAAGATAGAGTACCGCAATGGTCAAGGATATGATAATGCCGCAGTTATGGCCAGGCACATTACTGGTGTGCAGAAATGCATTTTGAATATGAATCCCAAAGCAGTGTTTGTGCCATGTAACAATCACTCACTCTGTCTTGCTCGCGTGCATGCAGTTGGTGTTGGGACACAGTCTGTGACATTCTTTGGCATTGTGGAAAAAGTATACACACATTTTTCTCGAGCTCCACCCATAGGTGAGATATTCTTAAAAAACATGTAGCAGTTCATGTAACACCAGATGGAGTTCAAAGCCTGAAGTTATACATGTGTTGAGTCCACGTAGCTAGTCTCTGGAAAACCACCAGATCCAAGTTACCAATAAAGATCTGATGCAAGAGAGTTCGATTAAAGTTGTTCGTTTATTGGCCAAGAAAGGAACCAAACCCTTCCTTTGAGAGGCGAAAGACAAGGGTCTCCTCCTAAAAGCAGGGTCAACAGTGCTTTATAGGGTTTTTTTTTTAACAAGGGGAGGAGGCATGTAGTAAAGGCTCAAACAAAAGGTTCACTTTTAGGATACAAAAGGATTAGAGATGGGCACGACTTGAAAAAATTTTTTTTCGAGTTGTCGTTAGTCGGGCCAGTCCCGTTTCGGGTCGTTTCCGGTTTTCGCGAAAATTCGCAAAAATTAGTCGGTTCGTTTTTTCGTTTTTTCGTTGTCGTTAGTACTGGTTTTTTTGGGGGGGGAACGGGCTCCTGGAGGCACCTCTGTGGGGTGGGTGCCTCCTCTGGCCCGCTATAAAGGGAAAGTGGGCTCCTGGAGGCACCCGTGGGTGCCTCCTGCCACTAGGAAGGGGAAGCAGGCTCCAAGAGACCCCTCTACATGGGGGTCTCCCTTCCTCACCTGCTGCTGCTGCAAAATGCTATGCAATAGCCATATGGATATTGCATAACATAATGTGCAGACGTGAGACCAGTGTGAGAATGATAGGGTCATGCCCGCCCTTCACAAGGCTCTGGCACCACCATGTCTCACACAGAAGGGAATTGTACTTGCTGCGTGTAGTGCAATGCAAGCAAGTAGATCTGGCTTTAAGGTGGCTTAGTGCAAGAGCTAGGGTTAGGCTAGTGATGGGTAAGGTTACGGTGGGCTAGTGGGTTGCACCTCTGGGTGCCTCTCTGACCCACTAAGAAGACAGTCTGTGACGTATGGGTACGGAGTCAAGGGTTAGGGTTAGGGCTAGGGCAGGTTTTAGGGGGCTTTTTGGCACATCCCAGAAGTCTCCATGGCCAAGTGGCCATGCGACTGGTGGGATGGCTCCAAAAAATTTGCATGGTTGTCCACTCCCACATGGCTGGCCACTTGGCCAGCCCATCATTGCGCAGGTGTAAATAAAATAAAATAAAATAAAATCAATGGAGGACAGAGGAGGAGAGGAGAGACATTTTGTTGCAAGAAAAAACCCACTGCCGGGGACCTCCAGAAACAACCCCTCCGGTAGGTGCCCTGCGCCCTTAGTCAAGCAGGCATTTTTCCGCCTGCTTTTTTGGCCCGGGAATGGGTGGGGGGATAGTTTAAAAGTTTTCTCCTGTGCCGTCCGTTACGGAAACGGTAACGGGAATTACTCCCCCAGACTTCGAGCTCGAACCGACGAACGAACAATTTTGGTCTGATTTGTCGTGCTCGTTACTTGCATCGCGAGATCGCGCGATGCCACACGCGGCACAGAAAAAAAGTTTTTAAAAGTTAAAAAAACCCGGTTCCCGGCCAAAAAGCAGGCGGGAAAATGCCTGCCGTGCCTCAGGGCACCTACCAGAGGGGTTGTTTCTGGAGGTCCCCGGCCTCCCCCCTCATCCCCCGTCCTCGGCTGCTCTGTTGGGACTCGCCGCAGGCTCGCAGCCACCAAAATGCCCAGTCTCGCCGCCGCCCGCCCGCAATTAAAGCGCAAGCAAGCGGCACGGACAGCACAGGAAAAAACTTTTAAACTATCCCCCCACCCATTCCCGGGCCAAAAAAGCAGGCGGAAAAATGCCTGCTTGACTAAGGGCGCAGGGCACCTACCGGAGGGGTTGTTTCTGGAGGTCCCCGGCAGTGGGTTTTTTCTTGCAACAAAATGTCTCTCCTCTCCTCCTCTGTCCTCCATTGATTTTATTTTATTTTATTTTATTTACACCTGCACAATGATGGGCTGGCCAAGTGGCCAGCCATGTGGGAGTGGACAACCATGCAAATTTTTGGAGCCATCCCACCAGTCGCATGGCCACTTGGCCATGGAGACTTCTGGGATGTGCCAAAAAGCCCCCTAAAACCTGCCCTAGCCCTAACCCTAACCCTTGACTCCGTACCCATACGTCACAGACTGTCTTCTTAGTGGGTCAGAGAGGCACCCAGAGGTGCAACCCACTAGCCCACCGTAACCTTACCCATCACTAGCCTAACCCTAGCTCTTGCACTAAGCCACCTTAAAGCCAGATCTACTTGCTTGCATTGCACTACACGCAGCAAGTACAATTCCCTTCTGTGTGAGACATGGTGGTGCCAGAGCCTTGTGAAGGGCGGGCATGACCCTATCATTCTCACACTGGTCTCACGTCTGCACATTATGTTATGCAATATCCATATGGCTATTGCATAGCATTTTGCAGCAGCAGCAGGTGAGGAAGGGAGACCCCCCATGTAGAGGGGTCTCTTGGAGCCTGCTTCCCCTTCCTAGTGGCAGGAGGCACCCACGGGTGCCTCCAGGAGCCCACTTTCCCTTTATAGCGGGCCAGAGGAGGCACCCACCCCACAGAGGTGCCTCCAGGAGCCCACTCCCCCCCAAAAAAACCAGTACTAACGACAACGAAAAAACAAAAAAACGAACCGACTAATTTTTGCGAATTTTCGCGAAAACCGGAAACGACCCGAAACGGGACTGGCCCGACTAACGACAACTCGAAAAATTTTTTTTTCAAGTCGTGCCCATCTCTAGATACAAGATTAACCATTGGTGTGAGTTGTTACATACACAAAGAAATAAAAATTGACCAATAGTGTGCTTAGCTAGTGTTGGAGGAGATATACACACACACATGGTCCAAGGTGCAAAACAAAAGATACAATGTACCAGAGGGTCAACAGACAATTTGTTATACAGATGAACTATATTTCCAAACACATCATACAAATAATGGTTATCCCATTTTGGGTGAGAGGCTTAGGCAGGAGATAAAGAAAGGGGACTGTTTACTCTAGGGTAAGGAAGTGGCCTGGAGGAGTCCAGGTGTGCCAAAACAATGGGTGTCCCATCTTAGGTGAGGAGATTAGACAGAGGACAAAGGAGGGGCGATTGAGTCTAGTGGCTTGGGGTATGTGCAAAAGACTTTGCAAGTAGGTGATATTATCTAGATGCCTTTAGGACATGGCTGGTGCTAGCTAGACAATTCCCCTCTCCTGCTGGTAGATGAGTCATTTTTCTAACATGGCTTCTGAATTTTGGTTTTTTGATTTCTGATTGCCTGCCTGCCTGCTGTTTGGTTACATTATTTTTGCAGCGGGACCCATCACACATACTTGCTGAGCACAATGAGGAAATAATAGAAGCTTTGGAAGAGTTGAGAGATGGACGGGAAGAAACTTCTGAAGCCAAGGGTGATGCAGGAAGTACATTAGTTTGTATCATGACCTATCCTTTCCCCCCCTCGTTGTTGCATTTTTGGAGCCCAGTACTTACCAAAGTGAATGATGCTCAGATCTACCTGCAAAAAGGACTTGCGCTTGATCAATTTGTGCAAAAGTTGAAAGTGCTGGCTCTATTTTGACAGGAAAAAAATGAGACTGTCTAATGTCAATGGCAACTGAGAAAGCTCTAAAGATATGTAAAATGTACAACATTTCTGCAGAGAGAATTGTTGGAAGATGTAAGAAGATGCCTGGTGAGCAGAGGTGTGATGCTGACTTGACCTAACTCATCTTAAGGCAGTAATTACAAAATGTACAATGCAAGTGAATGTGCTTCACCAGTGATTTGCAGTCCTGCAAATCCAGACATTGCTGGATACTGAAAAAGATGATTTTATCTATGAGAAAATTCAACACACATGTGCTAAGTATACAGAGTTGAATGCTGCAACCATTGCTTTCATTGTATCGTTGCTTGTATCCTGTTGTGAACCACCCAGAGTTCTTCTGGAAGACGGGCAGTATATAAATATTAAAATAAATAAATAAATAAATAAATAAATAAATAAATAAATAAATAAATAAATAAATAAATAAATGATTGTCCAAATAAATCACCTTTGGTACCATATTATTTTGTTTAAGGAAGTCACTCCTGATGAGAAAATCGTTAACTGCACTGCTTTAGGTTTCCTTCAGTTGGGTGTACTGGTGGAAGCTGCAAGAGAGATTGACTAACTTTGTTGTGACGTTAACAAACTTTTTAACTATTATTGTTTCAACTGCCAGTTGTGAAAAAAAATTCTCAAAACTTAAATTAATCAAAACACATTAGAGAGCTACAATGAGGCAGAAAAAATTGAGTAACCTAGCAGTACTGTCAGCTGAGAGATTTTAATGTAGATTTCAATAGTTTTATTGAAAAATTTGCACAGATTAAATCCAGGGGATATTAAATACATTAGTACTTTGGTTTGCGAGCATAATTCATTTTGGAAACATGCTCCGTAACAAAAAACATTCATACATTTTTTAAAAATCCCATAAGAAATAATTAACATTTACCTAATTTATTCCATGGCCGCACACCCCATTGCTGTGGCCACTGCCTTTGCCGTCACCTCCTCGCTGTGAGGACCAGAGGCCTGCGCCAGTGCCACACCGATGGCTGGAGGCCTCCATGGCTGAAAGGGACTTAGAGAGTGATAAAGTCCCTATGTTGCGGGTGAAGAGTCTTCCAGTGACCACTGCAGGTTAAGGCGCCACCACTCAGTGCTCTGGAGCTCATTTTGCAAGACAAGCTCATTGACAGGAACAAAAATGTTCTGGAATTTTTGTTCGTCTTGCAAAACACTTGTAGGCACTCGTAAACCGAGGTATTACTGTAAGGGCAAGTGTAAATTTGACTATGCATTTTTTACTTTATTTACGCCAGTCTTTTCTTAAAATACAATACATGGGGCTTAAAGAGTTCAATGCTGGACTGGTGGAAGGGGCTTAGAGAGTGATAAAGGTCCACAGGTTAGGGATGAGTACAATGGCAAACCACCCTGCATCACTGCAGTTCACTCATCCTAGTTTCAAAAAACAGGAAGGATTAGAAAGCCAAAGGGATCGTTTTTGGATGGATGGGACATCACAAAATATATCCGAATGTTCTTCAGAGATATTTATAATAAGGGCATTCTCAGCTGTATCATTCTAGCAATTTACAATGGGATTAAGTTTTATTTTCTACTGTTCTAAATTGCCACAAGAGTCTTGGAAGTGAAATGAATGCTTTGAAACACACGCACAGAAAACAGAAGCCTTCTTAATTAATTTTCAGTTTCCGAGAAATGTGAAATGAAAAAGGATGCACAGAGGGATTTTTAAAATTAGGTTTTAAAAAACCTTTCATTTATTAGTCCCAACATGATTAAATGTGTTCAGGAGGGATCTGGAGGAAGGAAAGTATTAGTGCTGGCCATTGCAGATCAACAGCAAGTCAGAACAAGGCGGGCACAGAAATTGCAGAGACAGCATCTGAAGAACCAGCTGGCCTGTCCCCGTGCAGTTCTCTCCATGTTGAGTGTGTTGCAGTAGACAAGGTCACCTACAAAAAGATCAAATTTTAAGGTAGATTACAAAATGGGATGTCTTGGACTAAAGATAATCCAGAAAGGACTAAAGGATATATCATGCATTGCAAAGAAGCAAGAGAACGATCCAGTCGGCAACATGCTGTCTGAAATAAGGCACTGCAGTCAAGGAGGCTTTTCATGATACTTTTTACAACTCATACGAGACAACGGGGTACAAAACACACATAACTTGTATTAGCTGTGAAGTGGACAGCAATAAGTTAATAATTAAAAATATACTGTATTGGCATTGTTGGCCAGCATCCTGTTGGTGTTCACATACAGTTTGTGCAACTTTCCACAGGTAACCAATGAAGTGCTGGTATATGTCTCTGTCCTATGCTTGGTTACATACCCAACTGTGAGAATGAGAAGTGCAACTCTTATCATCAGATAGTCTTTCCTAATGGTTAGTGAAACTTCATTTCCTAAAATTTGAACCCACTGATTCTGATCCTAGCTACTGAGAGCAGGAGAAAAAAGCTTGCACTATGGAACTAGCCTTTAAATATTGGAAGAAGACTATTGCTTTACCTTTCAGTCTTTTCCTCTCCATGATAAGCAAACCTACCCCTTCCTACCTGTTCTTCACAGGGTATAGTTTCCAAACCCTCTACCATTTTGATAATCAATATTGGACATGCACCACCAGTTAGTCAATGTCCTTTTTAGACTCCTCTGCCCAGAACTTGATATGGAACTCCAAGTGAGGTGTAACCAAAGCAGAGCAGGGTAGTACAATAGCTTATTTTGATTCTAGGCAATACAGTTCTGTTGGTCTAGCTCAGAATGACATTAACTTTTTAAATGCTGCCACATGATGCTGTTGACTCATATTTAGTTTCTGGTGTGCTAAGAGGTTACAGAGCTCTACAAACTGATCTGCTATGAAACCCACTGAGGCTAACCCAAAACACAATAATTGTTATTAACTGTTAATAATCATAATTAGTTATAAATAATTATTAACACAATGTAGGATGGCTCACCACCAGGTTGTGCATGTGTATTGATATGTGCCAGAGATGGTCTGTCAATGGAGCAGAGCAGAGGGTATGTGACCAAGCATAAAGACTGACTGTTCTACGTCTGCTCTTTTTCCAGTAGTATTCCCATCCTCTCTGTGAATACTGTGCCATGTGGAAAAAACAAGGTTATGTAAACAAAGCAGCAACAGCAACAACAACAATAACCAACACAACAATGACAATGACAATGACAATGAGTTATGCACTAAGAAAAAGCTGGATTCTGTATATATATATTTGAATCCACAATTAGTTTCCTGCCATATCTTATTTTCTTTCTGCATCTCAACCGAAGAAGAAGACTTAAAGTTATGCAGGAAACTGAAGCCTATCTCATTCTTACTTAAAACCACTCCTCTGGGATTTCAATTTTTGGGCTCTGAGATTTCAATTTTTAAACGATTAGCTACATTTGTGCCCAAAATAGTATGTGTGGGAGCTGTTTCATCCGATCCTCATGGGAACTCTGGGAATTGGGTTAAGCTGAACAATAATGGGTTGGTGGGTTGGCTGTGGCCCGTGATCATCAGCTATGCTTCTAGGGACTAGGTAAAAGCTGGAATGGAATTGAATGGGCTGGAATGGGATCTGCTTAATAAAAATTGATTTGATACCAAAAACAGTAGGAAGTAATGTTGTTCTGTCCTGGTAAGACTTACTGCATGGCAGCCCCATGAATGAGTAAATCTCCTGTGCAGTCATCAACTGCCTTGCTCTGCTCTTGTAAATTGTATTAGAGACACAATAAGAATGTAATCTTGTAACAAAAATCATATTGAACAGCATTAGACCCTTTAACTATTACAGTTAAAAATAAGACTAAAAAAAGAATAAGAATAGCAGATGAGGTAGTTTAGGCTTGACAGCTGTATTAAATTAGCACTGGCTCAGGAAAAGCCTGTCTATAGAGCCAGGTTTTAAGTGATCTTTTAAATAGGTCAAGTGAAGGCGCTAAGCGAATCTGAGATAGAAGGGCATTCCAAAGAGATGGAGCAACCACTGATAAGGCGTGATTTTAAGTCTTTTCTAAAGCTCTTTCGTACCTCCTTTGGGGTTAGACCAGTGATGGCGAACCTTTTAGAGACCGAGTGCCCGAACTGCGATTCAAAACCCACAAATTTTTTGCAAAGTGCCAATACAGCAATGTAACCTGAATACAGGTGGCTGTGAAGGGGCAATGTCAGGTGCCCACAAAAAGGGCTCCAAATGCCACTTTTGGCACCTGTGCCATAGGTTCGCCAACACTGGGTTAGACCGATCTTAATTGCCCCGTCTGAGAGGAATGGGTACTACAGGCTGATCTCTGTGGAAGAAGGGTGGCCCAGCCCAATTCACAATACATATTTGAGATCTAAAAACATTGTTTGCCTTCTTGTCCATCATATCCCACTATTTTTGGTACTAATTTTCATTAAGAAATCCTTGCTCCATTTTTTACCTAGTCCCATGCTTCTAGGCTTTCCTTGCATCCAGAATCTGAACTCCCTAGTAGACACGGGCACGACTTGGCGAAATCCTCATTTCTGTTTCCGTTCCTCGTTTCCGTTACGTAACGAAACGAAGAACGACAATTACTCCGCCAGAACTCGAACTCAAACCAACTAAAGAAAAATTGGGTCTGATTTGTCGTGGTCATTCCTGGTGGCCTCGCAGCGATCGCGCGATGCCAAGCGGCTCAGGAAAAAAGTTGTAAAAATAAAAAAACCCCAATTCCCGGCCAAAAAAGCAGGCGAAAATATGCCTGCCTGAGGGCACCTACCAGAGGGGTGGTTTCTGGGGGGGGGGTTGTCCCCGGCCTCCCCCCTCCTCTCCTGGGCTGTGCATCCTCGTCGTCTCGCCAACTCGCCAAGCGGCACGGCACAGAAAAAAAGTTTTAAAAATTAAAAAAAAAACCGATTCCCAGCCAAAAAAGCAGGCAAAAATATGCCTGCCTGAGGGCACCTACCAGAGGGGTGGTTTCTGGGGGGGTGTCCCCGGCCTCCCCCCTCCTCTCCTGGGCTGTGCATCCTCGTCGTCTTGCCAACTTGCCAAGCGGCGCGGCACAGAAAAAAAGTTTTAAAAATAAAAAAAAACCCCGATTCCCGGCCAAAAAAGCAGGCGAAAATATGCCTGCCTGAGTGAGGGCACCTACCAGAGGGGTGGTTTCTGGGGTGGGGGGGGGTCCCCGGCCTCCCCCCCTCTCCTCTCCTGGGCTGTGCATCCTCGTCGTCTCGCCAACTCGCCAAGCGGCGCGGCACAGGAAAAAAGTTTTAAAAATAAAAAAAACCGATTCCCGGCCAAAAAAGCAGGCGAAAATATGCCTGACTGACTGAGGGCACCTACCAGAGGGGTGGTTTCTGGGGGGGGGTGTCCCCGGCCTCCCCCCTCTCCTCTCCTGGGCTGCACATCCTCGTCGTCTCGCCAACTCGCCATGCTATGCGGTGCGGGCGGGGGAACCAAAATGGGGCGACCGCAAGCAATATTTATTTATTTTGAAATCGTGGTGGTCCAAAAACACACCAAAGCACCACAGAAACATGCGAAAATAGCTATTTTAAAACTGCCTGAAGTTTTACAGTCGCAGCAGTGGGTTTTTCTTGCAACAAAACGTCTCAATTGATTTTATTTTATTTTATTTTTATTTTTATTTTTTTACACCTGCGCAATGATGGGCTGGCCATGGGAGTGGACCATGCAAATTTCTGGAGCCATTCCACCAATTGCATGGTCACTTGACCAGGTTTTGACCGAGACTTCTGGGATGTGCCTGTCGGGCATAAAAAGCCCACTAACCGTAGCCCGAACCCGAACCTGAACCCGAACCCTAACCCATATGCCAGTACACTGTCCTTCTTAGTGGGTCAGAGAGGCACCCAGAGGTGCACCCCACGAACTCACCATAACCTTACCCGTAACAACCCTAAGCCTAGCCCTTGCGCTAACCCCCCTAACCCTAAGCCAAATCTGTACTCGCATTGCACTCACACAAGTACAGTTCCCTTCTTGGTGAACCACAGAGCGCCGAGACTGAGGAGGAGCCTTCCCCCAGTGTGCACACTGTGACACTGCAGTTAGCATTGGGCCTGTGGTCAACAGAGAGAGGCACCCAAAAAAGAGGTGCCTCGAGTCTCAACTTGGTATGCATATCCAATTGGCTAGGCATGCCATTTTGTAGCGGGCCAGAGGAGGCACCCACCCCAGAGAGGTGCCTCCAGGAGCCCGCTCCCCCCCAATCAGTACTAACGACAGATGAAAAAAAACGACAAACGAAACGACAAATTTTTGAAAAATTTCGCGAAAAACGGAAACGAGCTGAAACGGGCCGGCTCCGACACACGACAACTCGAAAACGTCATTTTCCCCGGTCGTGCCCATCTGTACTCCCTAGTCTCTGTGCTTCATGTCTGCCCATTACATCACAGTGTTTCCCATATGTTCACATCCATCTTTTCAGCCTCAAGTATTCAGTGTTACAGATAAGCATTCTATTTGAACAGTCTGCAAAACAGATTAGATAGATAGATAGATAGATAGATAGATAGATAGATAGATAGATAGATAGATAGATAGATAGATAGATAGATAGATAGAGTTCATAACATCAATTTGCTTCCCTGCTTTTTTTGTACCAAAAATATTTCCCCAAAGCTTAAATTGGCATATCCTGGTTCTCGGCATTCCCCATCTGCATTCTGTTTCTGATTAATGATAACAAAATAGAGTTGTCAAGACAATGTTTTTTGTTATGATCATGTTTGGGAGGAAGCCAGTGCTTCCAAGTTGTCTTGTATGTATAGACGTGCGGTGTGTGTGTTTATACATTGGGGCACTTGTGGTTCAGTTTGATAGTGAAGCAATGAATTTGACTGTTGCTTGGGTAACTGTCATTATTTGGCAAATAAATAGCCCTAAGTTGTATTTTGTGAAGAAACAATTTTATTTGTTTGCCTTGTTTGGTTTCCTTGATAACAAACTCAGAGTTCACTGACCAATTATACGATATTTGTCCGGGGAGGAGTCATATGTGGGAGTAATATGTTATAGGACTAAGTGTGCTGAGTGGATTGAAGGATCAAATCAAATTCAAAAACTCGTTATCAGTTGAGTCACAAAACAGAAGGAAGTAGAAATACTCTGCACATTTAAAAAACAGATCACTGTCTGGAAATGTTGAACCAAATGTGCCCACACTGAGCAATTCCAGAAAGGGAATTTATCAAAAGCCTTCTTGTTTCTGCTAACATTTGAGTTTGCACAAACATAGCTAATTTAAACAATTACTCAAAAGAGACTAAAAGTAACATGTGCCTCAGACAATTTTGATTCCTGCTCATACAGCAAAGGCCAGAAAATTTACTTTTTAGATTACTGTCTCTAGAAACAGCCAGCCAGCATGGCTTGCAAACATAATGCCAGAGAGTTCAAATGAATGAATATACAAACGAACGAATGAATGAACGAACGAATTAACTTGGCCAGGTTTTGTGCTCGATGTTGTTGTTATTATGTGCCATCAGGTCACAACTGACTTATAGTGGCCCTAATGTGGCTTTCAGCATGGGTGAGAGAGTTAAGACATTTACCCGTTCAACTTCCCCAGTATCTTTTCATGGCTGAACAGAGATTGGTACCTGGGCTTCCTGAATCCTACTCTATCTACTACAACATGTTGGGTCTGTGTTAGAGGTGCTCTGAGTGAATGGCCATTTGTCTTGCTAATTGTTCCCTCAAATGTTTTGATGCATAAGAAGCCTATGATTTAAATCCTTGTCTGGTCTAGCATCCTATATCCCTCAATACCTGACTGGTCACTTCTAGGAACCATAGTTTGCAGAGCATGAAGGCAACAGTCCAGATTCTGAGCAAAGTAATTTGGCTTTTTGAGGACAAGCCAGTTCTGCCAGTCCATTATATGGACAGTATCTGGTTAATCTGGCAGTTGAATCTAATTTCCTTACTACAGTCATGTGGTTTATGTATCACTGAGCATATTCACTTTGAACACTATTGCTCTGATATACAGTAGGGTTATAACTGCTTTAGGAAACTACACATGAGGTCTTAAATTGTTTCCTTAACCAGCATATTCGTAGACCACACTTTCAATGTGGTGTAATCTTTCTTCAGTTTTTGGGCATCCTTTGGAATGCCTGCATCTGCATCTCTCTCTCTCTCTCTCTCTCTCTCTCTCTCTCTCTCTCTCTCTCTCTCTCTCTCTCTCTCTCTCTCTCTCTCTCTCTCTCTAAATAATTTTAACTGACATATTGCTACAGTGATGCAGTGTTAAAGTTAAAAAAATTGTTTCAGACAGACAGCAGTGTCTCTGCTGTCCAAAACCCACAAAGGCATTATTTAATTCATCCGCCTTCATGC
Source organism: Phrynocephalus guinanensis (assembly GCA_037367245.1). Classification (NCBI taxonomy): domain Eukaryota; kingdom Metazoa; phylum Chordata; class Lepidosauria; order Squamata; family Agamidae; genus Phrynocephalus; species Phrynocephalus guinanensis. The sequence continues at coordinate 110,961,526 of CM074735.1, forward strand.
AGAATCGATTTCAGAAGTGTAGTTAATTTCAAAAGCCCCTAGCTGTCTCTTTACAAAAAAAAAAAAAAACAATTCAGTTTACATTCAAAAAGAAGTGGGCTTTGCTGTTTGTCATGAGCTGAGATTTTAAAAATCAAATTCATTTATGCAAAGCATGATTCACCAGTGGTTCTTATTGTTTGTGTAGTTGCCTGTAGTTGCACAACTGACTGTTATGCAATCAGTTCTTTCAAACAAGAATCTGGCCAGCCCTTTATTTCCTTTTAAAATTTCATAAAAATAACCGGCAAGGATTGTAACTGAATAGTGTGACTCCTGTGTCGGATGTCACTTAGGTCTATTCTTGCACATGTGGACCAAATCTCTTAGTAAGTGATACTGTTTTAAGGTGAGAGTAGCCTTTGCTATTATATTACATTTTAAATCATTTTAAATCACTAGCTATTAGACAGAGAAGATATGTGGTCTGAGAGAGGAGTCAGGGAAGCCATTCATGTGAGCATTGAAACCCCTCCCTCAACAGAGGTGGGGGTCTCAGGCATAGTCTATCTGCTACTTATTAGGGTGTGCTTTCAACAATACCCAGGCAAATCAAAAAGCCTTTATCTCCGTGAACTTGTCTAATGCTTTCTTAAAGCTATCAAGGCTGACAGCTGTCACCACTTCTTCTGGCAGGGAGTTCCATAGACCAGTGATTTGGGGAGAAAGGTGGCATAAAAATGAAGTTGTTGTTGTTGTTGTTGTTGTTGTTGTTGTTGTTGTTGTTGTCATCCTCACCATCGCCATCGCCATCGCCATCGCCATCATCATCATCATCATCATCATCATCATCATCATCATCATCATCATCATCATCATCATCATCATCATCATCATCCTTTGGGTGAAAAAGCACTTTCTCTTATTTGTTTGAGATGTAGTTGTGTTTTGAATAAGAACCAGTTACTTACCTATAAAGGTGGTTCTTCGAGTGGACCTTCGTGAAGCCACACGGATGGGTTTCCCAAGCACCCCTGTGCTAGAGGTCGGACTTCCCTAGCAATGAGAAAGTTCATTAGTATCCTCCCCCCTGTACTGCACATGTGCGGCACCTTCCCGCCCAAATACCTCAGTTCCTCTTGACCGCCAAATGACAAGTAAGTACCAGTCAAGGCATGACGGAGGTGGGCGGGTGCTGTGTGGCTTCACGAAGGTCCACTCGAAGAACCACCTTTACGGGTAGTAACTGATTCTTCTCCTTCGTGGCCTTCGTGAAGCCACTTGGATGGGTTATTGCAAGCAGTACTCACTGGTAGGAGGGCAGTCACGCCGTCACAAAGGAAAGCACAGCCCTCCGAAAGGAAGTAGAAGGCCCCATGCGGGCATCCATCTGGTAGTGCCTCACAAAGGTGGAGGGCCTCAACCAGGTAGCTGCATTGCAAATATCCTCAAGAGGGACACCTTTGAGGAAAGAAGCCAACGAAGCCAGAGCTCTAGTGGAATGGGCTTGAATTCCAGAGGGCAACGGTTGCTTTGCCAAGGCATAAGCCAGTTCAATGGTTGCCACGATCCAGTGGGAGAAGCGCTGTGAAGACACCGGGAGGCCTTTAGAGGCAGAGTCATAACAGATAAAAAGATGCTGGGTCTTTCGAAGATCAGCCGTTCTAGACGTGTAGAACGCCAAGGCCCGGAGTACATCCAGCGAGTGAAGGTCCCGCTCCAGGGGAGTAGAGGGATTAGGAAAGAACGTAGGCAGCACAATCGGTTGGAATACGACTTTAGGTAAGAAGGAGATATCGGGATAGGCCATGACCTTGTCTTTATAGAACTGAAGGTAGGGAGGGTCACAGCGGAGCGCACAGATTTCACTCGCTCTACGTGCTGAGGCACTTGCCAGTAAAAAGGATGTCTTAAATGTGAGAAGGCGGAGGTCTGTAGTAGCCATAGGCTCGAAGGGAGGCCGTTGGAGCTGCTGTAGCACCAGTGATAATGACCACTGTGGTGGAATGGGTTTACGGTCGGGAAATATATTCCTGAGGCCTTTAAAGAAGAGCTTTAGTCGAGGATGGCGAAAATAAACAGAAGCAGGCGACAGTAGTGGTTGGTGAGCTACCATTGCTGACAAATGAACTCTCAGTGAAGCCAGAGATAGACCAGACTTTTTAAGGTAGAGCAAATATTGCAGAACATAAGGAAGCAGATGTTCGATGGGTGAGAAGCCCTTATCCGCTGCGTAACTAGAAAAAACGCTTCCATTTATAAGAGTAGAGAAGAGTAGTAGACGGCTTTTGGCATGACACAAAGACCTTGTCCATCAGTTCTGTATCCTCCAAGCCGTGAGTTGCAGCTGAGGAAGGTCCGGATGGAGGACCTGTCCATTGTTCCGGGACAGGAGGTCTGGAGTGAGAGGTAGCCAGAAGTAGTCAGAGGCCAGGTTCAGTAGAGAGGTGAACCAGGGTTGCCTGGGCCACCAAGGTGCTATAAGGATCAGATTGGGATGCTCTTGGAGAATCTTGATGACCACCCTGTGCATTAGAGGGATCAGAGGGAAGGCGTAAGCTAGGGTCCCTGCCCATGGGATGAGAAGTGCATCCCCCAGTGAGTCCTTGCAGAGACCTGCCCTGGAGCAGTAAAGACTGCACTTCCTGTTTAGGTGAGTGGAGAAGAGGTCCCGACAGGGACTGCCCCATTTGTGACAAATTTTGGTGTAAGTCTGGTGGTGGACCCTCCCACTCGTGGGAGGTGTTGTGCTTCCTGCTCAAGGAATCGGCGTCGATGTTTTCGGAGCCGGCGATGTGCATGACGACTGGATGGATGTGAGTGGACAGACACCACTCTCAGAAGTCCAGAGTGAGCTTGAGAAGATGCCTTGACCGTGTTCTGCCCTGCTTGTTGATGTAGTACATGGTGGCTGTGTTGTCGGTAGCCACCAGTACTACATTGCCGGATAGGTGTCGGGATGAATGCACGAAAGGCTTTGAACACTGCCAGGAGCTCCAACTGGTTGATGTGGAGCGTATGTTCTGCAGGAGTCCAGGTGTCGTGGATCTTGAAGTCGAGGCACAGAGCTCCCCAGCCTGTGGTGCTGGCGTCTGTTGTCACCTGGATCATCGGAAAAGGTGAGTGGAAGGGGCGGCCAACCATCAGGTTTTCTCCAAGATGCCCACCAGGTAAGATGACGAGGTAAGTCTGGTGGGACAGAGAGTGTTTTGGAGGGCGGATCCATCAGCAGACGGAATTGAGAGAGAAACCAGCTTTGCAGCCGACGAAGTCGCAGGTGGGCATGAGGCAGGACCGCAGGGCCGAAATATGGGCGTGAGGTTGAAACACAGGTAAGAGCTCGAAGATTTCCTGAAGTCGTTCCTCCGGAGGGAAGGCTTTGGCTTGAGTGGCATCCAGTGTGGCCCCGATGAAGGAGACTACTTGAGAAGGGACCAATTTTGACTTTTTAAAATTGATTTGAAGCCGAGGTTCTGAAGGGTGCGGAGGACAAACTGAATGTCCCTGGAGGCTTGGAGCTGGGACTCCGCCACGACCAGCCAGTCGTCCAAATAGGAGAAGATAGTGATTCCCATTGTGCGGAGATACGCCACCACTGGGGCCATGCATTTTGTGAAGACCCTTGGCACGGTGGACAAACCAAAGGGTAGGACGGAGTATTGATAGACGTTGTTTTGGATAGCAAATCTCAGGTAATGGCGATGGACAGGATGGATGGCTATGTGGAAGTATGCATCCTGAAGGTCTATTACGCCGAACCAGTCGCCGCTGCGTAGCAAGGGTATTATCTTTTCCAGGGTGACCATATGAAATTTGGTAGGGCGAAGAAAGAACGTTTAGTGACCTGAGATCCAGGATGGGGCCGGAGGCCGCCATCCTTTTTCGGGACTATGAAGTATCTGGAAAAATGTCCGTTTCGGGCTTGAGACGGGTGGACCCAATGAATGGCATCTTTTAACAATAGGGATCGAACCTCCTCTGAAAGACACAGGAGGGCTCTGTATAAATGACGTTCCCCAACGGGGGGAAAGAAAGAAATTCCAAACGGTAACCTTCTGAAATAATGGAAAGGACCCATCGGTCCGAAGTGATGGCCTCCCATTGAGGCAGAAAAGGCCGAAGGCGGGATGGTAGGAGGAGAGTCAGAAGTCTTCCCTCTGTCTTCTATTCTGACTTAGAAGGCTTGGAAGTAGAGGGCTTTGAAGATTTAGCTCTGGATGAGTATGAACCGAATCCAGTGGCTCTGTTGGACCTATCCCTGGCAAGGGACCTAGAGGAGGATTGTTGGTAAAAAGAGGAAAATCCTGTATGCTTAGGTTGGAAGTGAAAGGGCCGTTGCTGACGTTGAGGCAGAACGTTGAGTTTTTTTAGTGGTGTTCTGCTTTTTATGGCGGTCTTCCATCAGATCGTCAGTGGTAGCGTGGAAGAGCCCATCGCCCTCGAAAGGGAGGTTTTCGATTTGCGCCTTATGGTCATCTGAAAGACCGGTTGTGCGCAGCCAGGCATGTCGGCGAAGCCCCAATGGCAGCACCCATGATCTTAGTGGTACAGTCAAAGGCGTGACGCGATGTGCACATCTGCTGGGGCAGAAAGTGCCATGGCTTCGTCAAAGATGAGGGCAGCTTCTGAACGCTTTGATTCAGGAATAAGAGCCAGAAAGGGTTGGAGATGCGCCAGCAGCTCGCGTTTGATCGGTGTCCCCATGGCACCTTGGTAGTTGGCAATTTTAAGGAGCAACGATGGGTAAAGTTATACACATTCCTGCCAACAGTGTCAAGTTTATGCCCTTCCTTCGACGGTGGTATAGGGACCTGCTTGGTCCTAGACTGAATCTGAGATGATGCTACGACCACAGAGTTGGGTTGAGGATGCTTGGTAAGGTAGGTAGCCTTCTCATCATGAACCTTCTATAAGGCTTTCAATTTTCCTCGACACCGCCATGGAGCCAATGGTCTTAAAGGCTTCCTCAGCCATAGATGTGAAGGAAGGTATAATAGTGAGATGAATTGGAGCTGATTGATCCGACGAAATCTTGCCAAAAATGTGACAGGTATGTCGGGGTTGAGGGTGGTGGATCGGCAAATCGATTGTCTTTGCCATACGAGCCACAAAAGTCAGTGTAATTTCTTATAGCCTCCCGATGAGGAGGGGGGAGATCTTTCTTCAGTCTCCGAGTCCAGCGTGGTGACAAGCTGTTTCGAATCCGAGGAGAGGGATTCATCATCAGTAAAGTCCGAATCCGAAGACAATTCGGAGGAGGATGGGTTCGAAGGGTGTTCTAGTTTAGATGAATCTGATGAGTGGATAGACCAGCGTTTCCCATCGAACCTTAATGAAAATTCTGGAATCGGAGGTACCAGGATAGAGGCAGCAAAACCGATGCCCCGGTGAGAAGTACGCTGCTTTTTCTGTGGAGGTTGTGTAGCGGGTACTAAGGACGGATCCGAAATATCCTCGGGACCCATTAGCGCCATGGTCACAGCGGTCAAAATTGAAATGGAGGGATCCGGACGGCTGAACATCAGAGGCAGCTGGTAGAGATAGCTGCTTCCTTGATTTCGATTTGCGGATCAACGGATCCGATGGCTTGCAGATCAACGGATCCAATGGCTCAGTAGCCAGTACCACCGGGGTGGAAAGATGCACCTTCTTGTGGTGCTTCTTCTTCTTCTTCTTCTTTTTTTCAGTGCGGTCAGTTTACCCCCGGGCAAAGGCAACCGGTTTCGATGGTAGGGAACCAACAGGTTCCTCCAGTTTCGAAGGCAGCACAGGGGAGGAGATTGCATTCGAAGGCACTAAAGCCCCAGGAGCCAATGGTGACGTCGAAGTACAGGTGGAGTGAAGATCTCCTTCATAAGACTGATGTTCGGTGGTTGGGATTCGACCTCGTCCTCGGAGGACAAATTCCACAGACAAAGAAGACGAAGAAGGCCGAAGTTTGTTGAAATTCAGGCCGGTCCGAAAGAGGGGGTGCCGAACCTGAGTATTTGGTTTTCGACCACAATAACATCGGAAGATTTTGAATCCGAGGACGATTTCAGGATCTTAGGTGGCTTAATCAAATCCGATGAAGACTTAGACTTAGATGGTAGGTCGTGAACTGGCAACTTACGGGTTCGAGACTGCTTCGATGATTTCAAAACTGAGGAAGAAGTCGAAGAAGTGGACGGAGAGGATTTTGCCTGCTCCATCAGTGCTGGTCCTAAGAGATTTTTCTAGGGAGATAGGAGTTGAGACGATTCTGCAGTTTCTTAAGCGCTTGAGCGCTAAAACTAGATGGATAGAACAGGCCTATCGTTTGTGCGCCTCCCCAAGCAAAAAAGACACTTGAGGTGTCTATCGGAGTGGGCAATTTTCGCCCCCGCAGGAGAGACACTTTTTAAACGGAGTCTCAGGAAGGACATAGAAAGTTACTGAATGAAAACTAATTCGAATAAAAATAGTCAAACGCCACTGAGACCACGAAAAACACGACCTCTAAAGCAGGTTCGGTAAACAGGAACTGAGGTATTTGGGCGGGAAGGTCCGCACATGCACAGTACCAGGGGGAGGAGACTAACGTAACTTTCCCATTTGCTTGCAGTGAAGATCCAACCTCTAGCGCAGGGGCATTGCGGTGAAACCCATCACGTGTGGCTTCACGAAGTCCATGAAGGAGAAGTGGCTCTTTCAAACAGTATGCCTGTTTCCTTACACGTGACTGTTCTCCCTTCCGTGCTTATGACATCACTCTCATTTGTTTGGGGTAGAAGATTGGACATATAAATCATTTGTATGGGTAGAAGATGGGAGTATAACAATAGTAAATTATACTGATGTACATTTGATTAGCTCTAAATATACCAATGGCCTATGTATGTGAATGTTGAGAACAAAATATTATTTCCCCCCCCCCCCCCCCCATGTAAATGGACAAATTTTAATATTACATAGAAATTATTTCAGTGAAGCCTCAAAGATTTTATGTTTCTCTATT